>JANBXA010000730.1:24507500-25062500 GCA_030556225.1 Cricetiscus sungorus
CACCTTGTTCCTCTTTAATATAAAACACGTGTCCTTGTAAAGCTCTGACCTAGTGCTGTGAAGTCCCCTTACCACTCCATCATAATTTTCCTTCTGTCACTGACACCACCTAGTGTTTGTTTGTTGTCCCTTTCCTTTGAGTAAGCTCTACTTATAATGGTATCTAGGATCCTCCTGCATCAATTGACCAGTTTATGTGGAGGGTTGTGGGGTTTGAGATAGTCTTGTGTATCCCAGTCTGGCCCGGACGTCACATACAGCAGAAGGATGATCTTGACCTTCTATGTTTTTAAAATATGGGCCCAATAGATTATCAAATTTGAACCCATCAAAGAATTTATCTGGGCTAAGTGTTGTGGCACAGGCCTTTAATCCCAGAAGAGGAGATAGGTAAATATCTGAGGCCAGAAGATCTACATAGAGAGTACCAGGTCAGTCAGGGCTACATTAGTGAGATCCAGTCTTAAAAAAGCAAAAACAAAACAAGCAAAAAACAAAAAACAACAAAAAGAGTTGGTCTGTTGATGAGAACCAGATTCTTCATGGTCTTGTCAATCTTAAAACATCCAGGGAGGGGAAAGGAGGTAAACATTGAATTAATCACTGTGACCAGTGCTGTAATCAGTCATACTTGTAAAATGAAGCTTCCATAAAACTTGGTAAGGTTCAAACCTGGCTGCTGGATAACTGCATGGGCTGAGATGCAGCCATACAGTGTTTGGATGCACCGTGTGTCATGCGCCTTTTCTGCTGACTGTTCAAATGGTCTATAATGGTGAACCTAGGAGATCTCCCTGGGTCCTGTGGTCTTCCTGCCCAAGTAGAGAATAAGAAAACCCTGTTTGATATCCCCTGGGTCAGAAGCACAGGCCACACAAGCTAGGGCTTGACTTGAGCATCTGAGGTGGAGGAAGTCTTATGGGCCTAAGTCATTAAACTGCAGAGCTGTCTCTGGGTTGGGTTCATGCAGACAGAGTTAATTGTCGTGCACCCAGCTGGTCTGCTGGAGAGTTGACTGGTTGCTGATGGCAGAAATTCTCACACATTTTGGTGAGCAAGGAGGAAATACTCTGTAGGGAGTCCAGAGGGGGAGCTAAGGCAGTAGCTCTCAGAGGCTTTCCTCATTATGCCCTTCATTTCAATTGTAGACACACATTTCTGCACAGAGCAGTACTTACAAGTTTTCTCTTTTCACTGTATACTTGGAACTTCTTCACCTAAGAGCCAGGATTACGGGTGTGTACCACCACACCCCAGTATACCTCAGGATCAAACCCATGGCCTCTTGCATGCTGGGTAAACCCTCTTCCAACTGAGCTACAGTCTTAGTCTTTGTTTTGTTTTTTAAGTGGAAGGTGACTGTGTCTCACTATGTTGTCCAGTCTGGTCTTGAACTCCCACTTCAGTCTTCTTAGTGCTGGGACTACAGGCATGTACCAGCCTTGCCCAGGTAAATACAGTGCATCTGTAGAAAAAAACATACCTCCTTGGCAAACACATTTCTTCTTTTTTAACTGACTCTCTGGGGAATCTTGTCCCTTGAGATATGACATTATCTTGACTGTGGCAATCAGTTGGCTCCTAGCTTGTTTTACATGAACGAAAGGCCAGTCTCCTTGAAGTTTGGGAAACATTTTGGCCTCATCAGCAATATCCTATCGGGAGCACTGCTGTTGGTGTCTTCAGTCATTCATGTTCTGTGGATTCTGACAAGAAAGTGGCTACCCTGAGGGGAAAGTTAATGTTCTAGAATATCCAGCATATCCCTTCTGGAAATTTGAGTACCTGTGTCATTGACTGAGTCAGTCTGTTTCCTTTTGTCAAAACAAAATACCCGAGGCCAGGTAATGTGTAAAGAAAAGACTCATCTACTTTGCTGCTTTGAGGCTGGAAGTTCCAGATTGAGTGACCCCATCGTTTTGGTCCCTTATGAAGGGCCTCATGGCTGATGGTGCCATGGTAGAAGCCTGTGTGAGAGACAGGAAACCAAAGAGTGCAGAAGATGCCAGGCTTACCATTTAATAACCACACATTCTCAGGCATTAATTAACCAAGTCCTGTGAGAGCTTCTTTAACCACTTCTGAGAACCTATGCCACTACCAACTGTAGATCCCACCTGTTGGAGGCCCCACAGCCTTCCAACACTGTAGTGCTCAGCGCTGAACCTTCCACACCCATGGACAAACCATCTCTAAACCAGAGCACTGCTGACAACACTTGGGAAGGGTCTGGCCCTGTGTTCCTACTCCTGGAAGCAGACAGTTTCTCTGTAGGACAGGTTAGCTAGAATATTGGGGGAGAATGTCCTCAGGGGAGGGTGTTCATGGGCAGTTTCAGGAGGGCCAATTATCCCCTGAAGCTGCACGTGGGATTTTGTTGAGCACACATTTCCTGGGACAGGCATTGCCCTCCACCTCCCCAGCGCTGGACCTATAATTTGATTTTGAGTTAACAGGATATTGTTTTCTTGGGGACAAGGACATTGGATGCCGACTTGGTTATGGGATTAGTGTGTGAGTGTGTGTCTGTGTCTGAACAAGTATGCACATTGCTGTGTTTTTGAAGTTCAAGAAGTAAGGTGATGGAGTAAAGTCAGAGCAGTTTGGATAGTAGTAGCTCTTGACATTGCAGGGGTCCTTGCAGGAAGCTATGCCTGCCTGGTGTCAAAGGAAAAGCTGACAACCTGGCATTTAATTGGCTATTTTTATTTTCTGCTGCTTCCACAGGCTGTGTGTGCATGTCATTAAAAATTTAACAGATTAAAACCATGTGGGGGTGAGATGCTTGGGCAAAGACTCTTGCTACCAGGCCTGACAACCTGAGTTTCATTCATTCCTGGAACCCACATGGTGGAAGGACTCGTCTTAAATTGCCCTGATCTCTATGTGCATCCTGTGGCACCTATATATAACCCCCTCCCCCCACATAAATGACTCATACTATTTCTTAAAAAAAAATTACTTTTGTAATTACAGAAACAATTGTGTACAACACCCATCCAAATTATAAGGAATTTGAGGGCGGCCTCAATCTAAAATCCCTGTCTCAAAGGTGTCTTAGTTGAAGATCTATTGCTGTGAAGAGACACCATGGCCATGGCAGCTCTTATAGAGAACATTTAATTGGGGCTGACTTACTGTTTCAGGGGTTCGGTCCATTATCACATGTCTGGAAGCATAGCAGACGGTGCTGTAGAGGTGGCTGAGAGTTTGAGATTTGGATCCACAGGCAGCAGGAAGAGACAGGGAGACACTAGGCCTGTCTTTAATGGTTGAAACTCCAAAGCCCACCCCCAGTGAAACTTCCTCCAGCAAGGCCACACATACCAACCAGGCCACACCTCCTAATCCCTGTCAAGTAGTGTGCCACTCCCTAATGTCCAGTCATTCAAATCTGTGAGACTATGGGGACCATTCTTACTCAAACCTTCACACAAGGTAAAATCTGAAAGGGGCTGGAGAGAAAGCTCAGTGGTGTAATGCTTTGTCTAGCTTGTACAAGGCCCTGGGTTCAAGGGCCCAGGAAGAGACAAAGTATATGTACGTTGCTGGGTGTGGTGTCACACACCTTTAAATTCCAGCACTGTGGTGGGAAAGGCAGTTGGATCTCTGAATTGTAGGTCAGTTTGGTCTACATAGAAAGTTCACACCATCTAGAGCTGCACAGTGAGGCCATATCTTTAGACAAACAAAAACCAGACAACACACTCACACACCCACACACAATATCTTAGTCTGCCAAGTCCTGGGGCAATGATCTCGGTCAAAGGTACTTCCGATGTCACTTTTCTGTAAAGTGGTTTCCAAGTCAGATCTTGCCTGTGTTGTGAGGACTGTGAAGATTGCACAGCTTAATACAGGAAAGGCAATTATGAATGGCTGCCTGGTGCAACTGGGGCAGCATCATCTCTTGGTGGTGATGATGGTGGTGGTGACAGATGGTTGATGTGCTTCTGATGATGACGGTCATGATGCTGACAGCTAACCCTCTTGAAAGCCCTGTCACCCCAGATCAACAGTCCTCCCTGTATTGACTCATCCTGTTTCCCAGAGAATTCCTTTTACACCTTCTGGTTATTTCTCCTTTTATTTATCTTAGCATTTCAAAAAAACAAATCAAACAACTATACTGTCATTTCTCCACCTCCCCACCCCCCCATCTGTATTAGGCAGTTTTATTGACTTCCTTACAGAAAACCAGATTAACTGATCCTGTCTAATTTTGTTGGGATTTGGTTAAATTGACAATATCTACATTCTCATGAATATTTTAACTGTTAAACTGAATTGAAAAAAGAGACCATGGGGCTAGAGAGCACTCAGTGTTTAGGAGCACTTGGCTACTCTTACAGGAGACTGAAGTTCCATTCTTGTAACCCACATGGCGCCTCACAGCTGCCTTTATCTCCAGTTTGCCAGGTACAGTGGCCTCTCCTGGCCTCTACACTGTGCATACACATACAGGAAGGCAAAACTTAATGCATAAAATAAAAATAAATCTTTTACAGAGGAACAACAAGCCAGTATTGAAGAGTATTGTGGACAGACAGCCATGGGCTATGGCCGCTGAGGCCAGCCTGGTCCCTTGTTCTCTGAGGGACTTGTGTCACCTTGCTTTATATGTACTTTGAAGAATTTCGAGAGGTTTAACTTTAAACGTAGGTCTCGCTACATAGCCCTCCTGTCTCAGTCTTATGAGTGTTAGGAGATTAAACTTGTGGAGAGAGATTCATGCTTCTGGATGTTTGCCATAGAAAGGGGTGATCAGCAAGTCTGCACCTTTTGATACCAGCTGCCTTTCCGAACCTTATCCTTAAGCTGAGATCGTCATCTACGGTTAGGAAGCAAGCCTTCACATCTTCCAGAAAAGGTAGTGAGGTCACAGGGGAGCATGCTCTGGACTGTCCAGTTGGCTGTGGTGATTTGCTTGGTAGGTTACTGAGGGAAGGGTGAGGGTTGGGAGCAACCAGCACTTGGGGCTTTCTTGAGCTCAACCTTTTAACAACAAACCAGATGGAAGAGGTCTGGTGACAGAGCCTGGGTCTGGGAATCTGAACCCAAACCCCATCATTACAGCATTTGATGTGGAATTGTGGGTTCCTGGTCTGGGAGATGGGGGGGTGGCACATAAGGGAAGCAGAGTGTCTATAATTCAGTCCTGAAGGGATCTGCCCCTCCTTCCCCTCAGGGTGTGGTGTGGTGGGGCAGGGCAGGGCAGGGCAGGGCAGGGGAAGGGAAGGGGAGCCAAGGAGAAGAGAGCCAAGCTGGATTCCCCTAAGGAAGCCATGCTGGACACTAATAATAGTTTGACCCTGAATGACCAGATCCATCCAGGAGCAAGGAACTCATCTTCTGAACACAGTTCTTTTTTTCTGCCTTTGCCCCTAAATGTTGGAGTGAGGGAACAGGAAAACCAGAAGAACTGGAAAAGTTGCTTTTATTAAAATTTTCTTAGTGTGTGTGTGTGTGTGTGTGTGTGTGTGTGTGTGTGTGAGTGTGAGCACACACTTTGAGGTCAGTTCTCTGCACCATGTTGTTTCTGAGGGTCCAGTTCAGATTGTCAAACTTGGCACCAGCCAGGCAACTTTGCCTACAGAGCCATTTCAGCAGCCCCCAAGTTACCTTTAGACATAAACCCTGGCTCCTGGGTGAGCAGCAGAGGGTGTGGCTCACGTAGCCTTGCTCGCCTCTGTTCTTTCTGGTGCCTTGTGTAGTCTTTTTCATCCAGTCTCAACCAAGTTTTGCTGAGCAGCTCCTGGCAAAGCCTTGCCTCTGAAACTTGGTCATCTTCAAGGAAAAGTAGACATAGTTAATCGTACCTATTCTTGGGGCTGTCTGGATTAACAGGTCAGATGGTTGACTTGGTAACTCCAAATGGCTTGAAATAGTGAGAAGACCCTAATGTTTGTGTGTCCTTCTCAGACATACCTGGAGCCATTCCTGAGAGTTCCTTCAGGCCATGCAGCTTGCTGCCTGCCTGTGTCCTCTGAGGACCTGGGTCATACACTGGTGCTGCAGACTAGCAGGATGCTTTGTAAAGGCCCCATGTGTGTTATGTGTGCCCCCTGCTGCCCCCGTCCTGGATTGCTCTACCCCATTGCACAGCCTCATTTCTTTGTCTTACCTTCCCTTTGAATATGTGAAAACTCATCCTTTTGTGGTTTAGTCTTTTAAAATCTGGGTGTGGTTCTCAGTAGTGACCTTACAGCCCAAGCCTAGATGTTTTGTACATTGTGGATTCCCTTGAACAGTATGAAAGGTTCTTTTATAGAGTGGCAAGGATCACGCTAGTAAAGTTGCCGCTGGTGATTTTGTGTAGATACTCTACCTCTCCCCCTACCCCCAGAGGCTTATCTGCCACCCTAAGTTTGGGTGTCTGGGGAGGGGGAGAGGATTGGTGTATATATGGGGCAACTGGGCCAGGAAGTAGGTGGCCCTGTAGATGATGCCCAGCTAGCTCTAACAGGCACACATCTGTCAAACATCAGGATCATCTTCCTCTTAGAGGTTACTTCCAAGGTTGCCCCCTGCCAGTGTCCTGGCTCCTGTTTCTTTATTGTGAGTTAGTTGTATGGATGCTAGGCTCTCAGTCTTGCCTCCGTGTGAAACCCAGCCCAGGCTTTGAAACTGCACTGGTGTCGGGCTATGGGGCTCGTGCCTGGAGATACCGTATGTTCACAGCTCTCCTGGGTCTGACCAGAAATGGGAGGAGGTGATTCCCGCCCTCTTCCCACGCAGCTTCCCTCACACACAGTGCCTTTTCCACTCCACCAATAACTATATTAAATTCTTTATTCTCATTCTCACACTCTTCCTTTATAAGTTCCCAGCACGTAGGAATCCTTTAAAGGGGCTGTGGAGATGGCTCAGTGGTTAAGAGCACTGGCTGCTCTTTCAGAGGACTTGGGTTTGATTCCCAGCATCCATCCAGGTGATGGCTAACAATCATCTGTAACTTCTTCCAGGTGATCAACATCCTCTTCTGCCCTTGTGGGCACTAGGCAAGCAGGTGGCAGACATACATGCAGTCAAAACACAGATTTTTTTTTTTTTATTATTATTATTATTGATTTGGTGTGTTTTGTGTGTTTGGCTGAATGGATATTTTGTAACAGTTGGAAAAGATCTCTGAGGGTCTGGAGAGATGACTCAGTAGCTAAGAGCATTTGTCTTTCTTGTAGAGGACTAAGCTCCCACATGGCGGCTTCCAACCATCAGTAACTGCAGTTCAGAGGATCTGGTGTTCTTTTCTGGCTCCCATGGGCATGGTCCTGCTTGTGGTATACATACATATGTGAAGACAAAACACTCATACACATAAAAAAAAAAAATCAGTCTTAAAAAAGATTTTCGAGGGAGAAAGAGATTGGTTTGAATGAGAACTGCTCCTGTGGGCTCATAGATTTGAATGTTTAGTCACCAGGAAGTGGCACTATTTTTAAAGGATTAGGAGGTGTGGCCTTGTTGGAGGAAGTGTCCCTGAAGGTGAGTTTTCAAAAGCCCCAAGCCAGGCCTGGTGGCTTCCCCTTCCTGTTGCCTGTGTATCCAGCTGTGGAACTCAGCTTCTTCTCTCACACCATGTCTGCCTGTGTGCTGCCATGCTCCCCACCATGATAAACTGTAGATGCCCCAAGTGGACGCTTTCCCTTGCCATGGTCATGGTGTCTCTTCACAGTAATAGACTAACTAACACAGAGGTCATAGTCACACAGCTCTCATTAGTGCTACTGTTACAATAATTCTATTACTATGGTCAATTTCTTACTATTATAAACTAAACTTTATCCAGTGTATGCTTGTATACAGGAAAAAGTGTAGAGCTCATTGTTATCTGAGTTCAGGCAGGAAAGAGGAGACTACTGCAGTGCAGAGTGCTTGACAGCCCATGTTTTCTTTCTATGTTTTGTTTTTCATCATTTAATTTTCTGCACTGCTGGGTCTCAAGCCCAGAGACCCACCTCTGCTGACCAAGTGCTACTGTACTACACTGCCAGCCTACTCTTTTTTTTATTTTCAAGACAGGGGTTCTCTGTAGCTTTGTAGCCTGTCCTGGAACTTGTTCTGTAGACAAAGCTGGTCTTGAACTCACAGAGATCTGCCTGTCTCTGCCTCTTGAGTGCTGGGATCAAAGGTGTGCTCTACCAACACCCGCCTGCCTATTATTATTGTTTTTTTTGTTTTTTTGTTTTTTTTTTTCAGGACAAGGTTTCACTGTGTATCCCTGACTGGCATGGAGTTAGTGTAGAGGAGGCTGGCCTCATAAAAACCAGGCTGATCTCATTTTTTCAGAGATTAGTGCTGGGATTAAAGATGCGGTTGACCATATCCAGTCTCCATTCTCTGTTTTAAGCTGTCTACTCTAGAGGGACATCAATGGGGGGGGGGGGGGGACAGCCATTGTTTTCCCCTGGTATGGCAGATCATGATGAGACAGGGTCTGTCTGGATGTGTTCAGAAGTTCTTAGCAGCAGGCCTCAGTGTGGAGGGCATTTGCAAGGTGTCAGGTTTTCTGAATTATTCACAAAACCTCATTCCCAGTCCCTGTCTGGATGGCTTATTATTTTACAAGAAAGACGGCCCCAAAATAAGACATTTATATATAGCAGCAGCTCCTGCTTCCTCCCATCTTGCTGCAGAGTGGCACCCACAGTTAAACAGGTCTCAACAGTAACAGACTCCAGCATGACAGGAAGTAAAACTGTCTCACATGTATATTCAGTCACTTTTTTTTCCCTCCTGCAAGCTCCTTCTGCAAGCTCCTAACCCACATATCGTCTGTGAGCTGAGTTGTACATTCCAGGGTTTCTGTGGGTGTCTGAACAAATGCAGGGCTACAGAATATCTCTTCTTATCATCACCACAAAGGGACACTGGGAAGAGGTACAGAGAAGTGGGACTAGTCTGCTCAGATTCTGCATGCCCCAAAGCAAGAAGGTTAACTCCCTGGTGTGTTGGTGTGGTGGGGTTGCTGGGCATTAAACCTAGGACCTTGAGCATGGTAGACAGTACTCTACCACCAATCTGTACCTCCAATCGATATCTCTGGTTTTTGATCATCTTTGAAATGGAAGAGCATCCTGCCCATGGCACCCCTGCTGTTATGAGAATAAAAGGGGAAAATAGGCATACATTTTTAAAACCATGAAAAACCTCTCCATAATAAATCGATTATGTATATTCCAGTGCAGCATACCATATAATCTAAAAGTATCTCTATATATGTAAAACCTAACTCCAAGGGCGTTGTAGTCCCTTAAAGTGGTATATTTGCAAATAGCCTGTGCATGCTCTACCATGTACTTGTTAGCTTTTAAAAATATGACATCCATTGTATTTGTTTATTGTGTATGTATGTATGTGTCTGGAGGTGAGAGGGTGACTTGTAGGAGTTAGTTAGCTTTTTTTGAGACAGGGTAACCCTGGTAGACAGGTAGACTTGGCTGGCCTGGAACTTGCAGTGTAGACCAGTCTGATCTTGAATTCAGAGATCCACCTGCTGCTGCTGCTGCTGAGTGCTGGAATTAAAGGTGTGTATCACCATGCCCAGCTTTTTCTAAGCAACTTGTAGTGGTCTTCAATGTAGTGACTTACATTTACATTTTAAATAATTATTTATTGGGACATGGTATTTTCCTAGTTACTTTTCTACTGCTGTGATAAAGCACCATGACCAAGGCAACTTATAAAGGAGTCACAGTGCCAGCAGGTTGTGGAGTCTGTGACCATCAAGGTGGGAAGCATGTCAGCAGGTAGGCATGGTACTGGAGCAGTAGCCTAAGAACTTTTATCTTGAGACAGCCACAAGGGAGATTGGGGAGAGGGGGTATATGTGAGCTAGCACTAACTGGGAATGACACTCCTAAGTGACTCCATCAAGACCACACCTCCTAATCCTTTCCAAATAGTTCCACTGGCTGAAGACCAAACATTCAAATATATGATCCTATGGGGGACATTCTTATTTAAACCACCATGCATAGCTTATATAATGGACAGACTATGGCTGAGTACCCCACCCATTGGCTCATAGTCTGTCGTGGGGTTGGGGATAAAACTCAGGACCTTACAGGTGTTAGGTGCTCTGCCCCAGAGCCCCCACCTCCAGCTAGTTCTAAGCCTTAAGGCCATAGTTGCTGTTCTGTGTATATTTATACTGTAATTGGCAGGGAAGTATCTTGGAAGGAAGAGAGACTTCAGATGATTTCAGTCAATATTTTGGGGGTTGTGACACATGATCACGACAAATCGCATCTGTTCATTTTGCCCAGAATGAGTCCCTGCTAACCTCTCAGCTCTCTGGCTTTGGGCTTCCTCCGTGGAAGCTGGAAAGCTGTAGTCGATAATTAACTTGAAACACACTCCCAGAGTGGATGTCATTCCTCTGGCAGCAGCACATGTTAACTGGGACAAGTGTCCACAGCCAGAAAATTAAGGGTATGTGTTAACTAGGGGCCTTTGACAGGCCCCGGAGTTTCTTTTCGGTTTTCACTAACACATTGACACTGTCCGTTATGGGAGGTGGTGTCATGTGCTTTGGCCTCTCACCACCTGCAGAGATGATTTAAAGGTCTCTGAAAAGCATTCAGGCTCAGCACCCATGGCTCACAGTTGTTATTCTGTTTCTTACACCTGTCTTCTCAGCTGATTCTTAGTCAACCAGAGTCTTAAGTGAGGAAATGGTGACATTCATCAACCCTCCCCTTTAATAAGAGCTGGGGGTGTAACTCAATTTGGTGGATTATTTTGCCGATGTCTTCAGATTTGTTCCTCTAAGTCACGTGAGCAATTTCAAAGGAATGAGCTTTGACATTTTAAAGTATTTATTTATGTATTTATTTAGTGGGCAAGTTTTATACAGCATGGGCTGATCTTAAACTGAGGCCCTCCTGTCTCAGTTTTCCCTGCCCAGCATGCTTGCTTAGCATGCAGGAAGCCATGGTTTGCGTCTCTAGCACCACATAAAAGTGTGTGTGTGTGGTACACACCTACAACCCAAGCAGGATCAGAGGTTTAACGTCATCATCTTGGGCTACATAATAAGGTAGGGGCTAGTCTAACCTACAGGAGACCCTATCTCAAAACAACAACAGCGTGTACACACACACACACACACACACACACACACACACACACACACACACACAAAATCCCCCTCCTCCCCCACCCCATAAATTTATGGTAAAACTAAGGCTGAGAAGACAAGTCTTCCTAAGGTACTACAGCTGGTGTTGACTTGTGATCTTTGACTCCTATATTATCCCTGGCTGGTCTGAGCTCATCAAGGCATTCTTTGGGCAGTCTGTTAGTCAGGGTTCCCTAAAGGAACAGAACTAATAGATATATTAGTTATTCTATCTTAGCAGGTTATTAGAGTAGCTTATAGGTTGTGGTCTGAGTAGTCCAACAATGGCTGTCTCCTGACAGATAGGTCAAGGACCTGGTAGTTGTTCAGTACACCATACTGGATGGATGTTTCAGCACTGTCAGTCTGGTGCTGGAATCCCAGGGGATTCCCAGAGAGCGGCCAGTTTTTAGCTTGTGATGGAATCCCAAAGGAAAAAGAACAGAACACCAGTGGAGAAATGATGACTCAGGAACAGGATGGATGAACTTGGCAGTGACAGTGAGTGCAAGCAGGCAAAAAGCAGCCACATTCTTTGCCAACTTACCACGAGAATAGTCTTTAGCCCAGTTTCTAATGTTATTTCACTCTGAAAACCTCGAGCTGGGCCTCTGTAGTCCACATGGCTTTTGGCTCTACTGCCCTTTAAGCGCCTTGCTAGGATGGACTGTTAAGTCTTCCACAATTTTCAGTAAAGCATCATGGTCAGGCCTGCCACAGCAATATCCAGTATCAACCTGTCTCAGTTACTGTTCTATTGCTGTGAAGAGACGCCACAGAAGAAGGTATTTGATGGGGGTGGTTACAGTTTCAGAGGGTGAGTTCATGACCACCATGGCGCAGAGCATGGCACCAGGTAGGCAGACATGGTGCTTCAACAGTAGACAGCTACAGGGTGGGGGCGGGAGAAGAGCTCTCTCTCTCTCTCTCTCTCTCTCTCTCTCTCTCTCTCTCTCTCTCTCTCTCTCTCTCTCTCTCTCTCTCTCTCTCTCGCTCTCTCTCTCTCTCTCTCTCTCTCTCTCTCTCTCTCTCTCTCTCGTCACATTGACTCTGTTATGCAGTTCACTCTTGCAAATCCTCAATGAAATAAAAAAATGCATAGCTTAAGGAGAAAAAGAACAAAAGGGAATTTAATGTTCAAGCTTTAGTTTTTGTTGAAAGAGATAAGGAGAAATGGGGACAAAGGGAGTGGTGCTCTCAGGGTAAGACCCCACCCAGCTAGTCCTGCAACTTATGAAAAGAAAAGTGATTAAGACAGGCATCCTAAGTTATCCTAAGTTGTAAATATACCTGACTCATTCCCTGACAAGCGAAGATGTGTAGGCAATAGACAACTGATATGAGTGAGCCACATGATACTGAGTGCAGAGTAACAGGGAGGTACCACCACACTGGTAGCAGATGTGCTGGGGAGAGGCCGTAGAGGAGGAAGATGGCAAGGAAGAAGGTGATGACTGAGCAGGAATTAGCCAGGATGAGATGAGGAGGGTGGGACTAGGCATGGGCAGGGTGGTACTGGAGACAGAGCCGGCTAGATTATCTTGGAAGGCTGTGTGTGCTCACATTCAGAATGCTGTAGGAATTGGAGACAGGTGCTGCAGTTTGGGGTCAGTTTGACAGACATGGGTTAATAATAGCACAGCCCTTGAATAGTTGATATACCATTACCATCATTAAATTTATGGACCAAGTGTCTAGAATTGGCTCTCTGAGAAGGTCAGGAATGTGCTTGGGAGTAGAATTGGGAAAAGTCTGATCCTATCAGACCCTTCCAGAAGCTGTTTTGAGAATATATCAGGCTTGTGTGTAAGGTGGGGATTTGAAGAACCATTAGTGTCAATGGAGTGTTCTAGCCACTACATACAGTACATAGTGGACAGCCTGTGTGCTGTGTCCTGAGGGGTGAGGCACTGGTTAGTTTTCTGCTACATTGGAGAAAGCAAATGGAAGCACACGGCAGCTCCTAGAAGCTGAACACTTTCCCCGGGGTTGCCTGGCTAACAAAAGGTGGGAACAAGGATTCAAGTGTGGGTCCGCCCAGCTCTTCCTCCAAGCCCTATGCTTCCACGAAGGTGGGTGTATTAGTAGTGCCCTGCTAGTCCTGCAGAGTGGCCATGAGTCCGCATCTGCCCCTGTGGCAGCTTTGCTTACATTAGCTGTTTGCTGACAGGTGAACAAGCAAGCTGTTCTGCTTGATCTGGGATCTTGCCCCAGAAAAGAGTGGCCAAATCCTGGTTTTGAAGCAGACAAGCTGGCCAAGTCCCCAAATCTACTGAACTTACAGCTCCTGCCTCACATCCCATGCTGTAGGTCTCTTGCACTGACCCCTGCTTGCTCTTTACCTCAGCTTAGGAGAGACCCAGCTGGAGGAGGAGGCAGGTTTAGCTCTTTGGGTATTGGTGCCATGGAAACTCTTCCTTCCAAGGAGATGTTTGCAATGGCCTGCTCAGGGACCATCCTTGTAGACGGATGAGGCAAGGAAGACTAGGAGGCTAGGCCTCTGGCCCAGTGCAGAGCAGCAGTTAACTCCTAGGGAGTTGGTACTATTTTATTATACATTCATCATTCCAAGGCCCTCAGGGAGGGACCTTAACTATTGAGTTAAGCTGTGAGAATACTGGAGCTGATTAAATTGTGAATTCTTTAGATAACAGCTTCTTTTAGAAAAAAAGTTAAATTAACTATGTTGTGTATGTGTATATGTATATGTGTTGCCCACACATCCTTGGTGGTCAGGAGGTAACCTGTGGCGTTAGTTCTCCTACCATGTGGTCCTATGGATTGAACTTAGGTCATCAGGCTCGGCAGCCGGTACCTCTGTCCACTGAGCCATCTTGAAGGTGTGCTAGATTACAATTCTTGAGCTGTCAATTGTGACCTGATGTATGTAGGCTGTGTAACTCAGTGTAGGGGTGGCAAAATATGTGGTAACAGGAAAATGCTTCTGAAAGCACAGTGACTAAAAGTTAATTAAAAAAAAAAAAATGAACTGGTTAATGACCATGGCGTTTCCAGCAGTTACTCTGAAGCCGCCTTGGTTCTGAGCACACTATGTGAGTGAGCACTTTGCACTGTAGCCCTGTGTACCACTGCCTTAACGATGGTGCCAATCAATTGGAGACTGTTAAATCTCAGGAACTGCAGTGTTTTTACCGAGCATATAGAGTTCTCTGGTCTTCTGGAAACTTAGTTTATGAGCAACAAAGACTTAATATTTCCTGATGTCATCCCTCAGCATGTGTTAGGTCAGTATATCTTGGATTTTGTTGTGTTGAAATGCTTAATTTTAAAAATTGCTATTTGGGGGCTGGAGGGCTGGTCTTCCTAGAGGTCCTGAGTTCAATGCCCAGAACCCATATGGTGGCTCACAACCACCCGTAATGAGGTTTGGCTCCTTCTGGCATGCAGGCAGAACACTGTATACAAAATAAATAAGTCCATGGGCTGGAGAGATGGCTCAGAGGTTAGGAGCACTGGCTGTTTTTCCAGAGGTCCTGAGTTCAATTCCAGCAACCACATGATAGCTTACAACCATCTATAATGAGATCTGGCGCCTTCTTCTGGCCTGCAGGAACACATGCAGGCAGAACACAGTATACATAATAGATATATAAATACATCTTTAAAAAATAAAAAATAAAAAAGGAAGAAAATATTAAAAAAAATAAATGAATCTACTAGACAAAGAAAGAAAGTTGCTATTTGGCTTGCTGACTTAAGTTTCTTAATCATCTCATGACATTTGCTTAGAATTAGGAAAGAGTTCACAAATCTTGGATATGTTATTAAACAGTTATCTGTCATTTTGTAATTATGGGATAGGATGTCTTCAGCAATATCAACTATAGAGTAAAAATATTGATTAATTCGGAAAACATGTTGAAGATGATCTATATCCTCCATTACCAAAGCATGAGCCAAGATTTAGTCAAAATGTAAAGCTTTTTTATATGTGAGTGTTTTGCCGACATGTATGTGTCTATGTATCACATGTATGCCTGGTGCCCTGGTGGAAGAAATGGGCCCAGTACCGTAAGGGCTCTAGCACTTACTCTTCCTGATAAGTGCACAGGATATGTCTATGCAGGGCAAGCACTTAACGTTAGCTGAGACCGTTGTTTTCACTCCCTGGTTTCTGTTAGTGCTGTTAGACCTGTGACAATTGATGATGAGAGCATAGGGTGTTTCAGACCTTTAATGCTTACTGTTTTACCAGGGGTAAATAGGAACTTAAAACTGCTCTCGTTGAAGAAAAAGAGAATAAAAGCTACCGTCTCTCTGCTAGGTTGTTAACAACACAACATCGTAGTAATTTATACACAGACACAGATTGCTCACAGTTGTGGAACTGGCAGAGTCATTGTCGGGTGAGGGCTCACTGCATCATAGACAGTGCTATTGTGTACTCTGACACAGTAAAGACCCGAGAGCTCCCTTAACCCTCTTGCCATTGGAATCCCACATAATTACTTCCCAGAGCCCTTCATTTTATTACCATTGCATTGAGGATTAGATCTCAACAAGTGAATTTGGGGGTGAGGGTGGGGTAGGGGCAAACACCAGACCCTAGCAGTAACTTGTCAGACAAGTGAAAAATAGTTGGCTCTGGTTCATATTGTATGCCTGCCTGTGCAAGACAGATGCCCCCAAACTGGTCATCTCACAGATGGAGAGAGTTGATCGAGAGGAGGGGAGCCACTTTGTCTAAACTCAGAGGACACATCTAGAGTCAGACATGGCTTGAATAAACGAGGTCTGGTTTTGTCCTTGTTACTATTGTTGTTTTTCACTTTGTTGTTTCACCTCCAGCAAAATCATGCCATCTCCTTTCTAGTCAGTTATCTGATCACTTTTTGCTTAGGCAGATGATAATTATTGGACACTCCTTGAGATCAAAGGGCTCTGATGGAGACCTTCAACATCTTTATTCTTTTATGATTCCCACGTCGGGCACCCTTGCCAGATGCTTGACTGGAAAACACTAGTCACCTGGTTTAGTGTGCATCAGTCTCTTTGTTCACATGCCTTTTCTTTCTCGCTTGTTTGTTTTTTGAGGTGGGGTCTAGTCTGGCTTTGTAGTCCAACCAGGCCTCCTGGGTGATGAGATTTCAGGTTCTGCCACTGCACCCACCCAGCTGCACAGTCCCTTAATCGCTCTCTCTCTTTCTTTTGATTATTCAGTCTCAGGTGATAAAACTCTGGGGTGCTAATCTTGCTTCTGGCCCTAAGGGTGTCTTCATGCAGCCTGACAAAGCAGCCTTGCCTTTCCCAGTCATCTGGGACAGGAACTGCTGAGAACGCACAATGGGGTGATTATTGGCCAAAGCAGTCTTAGTGACCCCAGTCAGGGGCAGGGAGCACTGGAGGCCTCTTGCTGTCCCCTCCCCCAAATCTGGATTCTGGAGGTCACTGGGACTTTCAGATAAGTGTGTGTGTGTGTGTGTGTGTGTGTGTGTGTGTGTGTGTGTGTGTGTTCGTGCATGTGTACTCACGTGACTGAAGGTCAAAGGGCAGACTTGGGTGTCCTAAGGCACTGTCCACTTTGGTTTTTGAGGCAGGATCTTAGGTGGCCTGATCTGGCTATGCTAGTCGACCTCTGAACCCCAGGGATGCTCCTTGTCTCTGCCTCCTCTGCACTGGGCTTACCAAGCCATCATGCTTGGCTTTTTAGGAGGGTTCTGGGACTTGAACTCAGGTCTTATATACTTGTACAACAAACACTTCACCTGGGGAGCTATCTCCCCAGGCCTAGGTAGTCTTAAGCTCAGGAAGACTTGGTTTTTCAAAGAAATGATGGGAAGTCTTCCCAGCACTCTATTTTCATAAGAAGGACAGTTAAAGAGTGGAATGTAGCAGCATCTGATGCCAGCGTCGATGATGTCCTTAACTGCACAGGCAGGTGGATATTTCTGATGCCCATCAGCTGGCTGAGACTTGACTCTCCAGCAGCTGGTGGTTCTAGTTTCAGTTAGGTAGTCTGTGTTATTGCCAGGTGACCTTGATAGGACACTTAACACCCTTAGCATTTTTGTCATGGACAGGGAGACACTGAGGAGCGTTGTGTGACTTTTCTTTTGTAGCTGTTAAAATATGGGAAAGAAAGAAGCCTGTTAGAATTGTTTGTGGAAATAGAGAATAAAGGATGCAGTTTTCCTGTGAGAGAAGTTGATCAGGCACTTGGTTCAATAGAGGTCATTTTTACTTGCCTGGCCTTCAGTCCCCTCCATCCTGGAGGGGAGCATAGGAAACGCAGACCTGCGGGTGCAAGGGAAGTTGCTGAATAGCTATTATGATGCCCTTGTAGCGCTCTGGCCTCCAGATCATTATTATTTTAGTACTTGAGAGGGCTCGTCTCCCAGGGTACATAGAACAGGGCAGGGGAGGGGTTGGGAGTAGTGGAGGCCGCAGAGGGTGGCAGGCTATGTTGTGTGTTGGGAAACAAGCTGTGCTGTGAGTATATACAGGAAAAACAAAAACAAAACAAAACAAAAAACTGAGGGACACAGGTTGTTGTATCTGCAAGCAACATCAGCATTCATTAGTGTCTTCTCTGCTGCCTTAGGCAGCCTCCGTGTTCTGTCAGCTGTGTGGCTTACACTGGCATTTGAGGAAATGCCAGGGCTAGGGTGTGACCACTGTGGAGTGCTTGTCCAGGGTGTGAAATGCCCTGGCAGGTTCCTTGTCCTGCTGTTAGGGTAAAATGTGTTCACTGTTCCATACAGTGAGCGCACTTTCTGGTGGCAATGTGTCTAGGTTGGGGACTGAAGATTTTTGCAGAAAGAAGGGAACATTCTTTTCAGTCCAAGGGTTTCTGTGGGGTAAGTGGAGCAGTCATTGGAACCAGATGCTGCGCCCGGTTCTGAGGTTACAGGTGCATGCCACCATGCTCGTTTTGTTTTAAAATATGGGTGCTGGTGATCAACTTTAGGGTCCAGCCCTTTACCCAGTGAGCATCTCCTCCATGAGTTCATGTGTGTAAATAATATAATATATACACATGTCTATGAACTTCTTTTTTTTCTAATGGAACTTTTCTTTTAGACAAAATTGAGTTTTTTTTTTTTTTTTTAAGATTGATTTATTTATTATGTATACAGTTTTCTCTGTCTGCATGTATCCCTGCAGGCCAGAAAGAGGGTACCAGATCTCATTACAGATGGTTGTGAGCCACCATGTGGTTTCTGGGAATTGAACTCAGGACCTCTGGAAGAGCAGCTCCTGTTCTTAGCTACTGGGCTATCTCTCTAGCCCTGGAAATTTTTGTTTGTTTTTATTTCTGTAGAATGAATATGGTAGAAATGGAATTTATTGGCTGAAAAGGTAAACAGTGTATACTCTAGCCTAGCTGTTGCACAGACTTCTTGGTGCTAGCTGCTGATAGCATCCGAGGAAGTTTCCCAGGTGCACCATTGCTGGTGTTGCTGCACTATGGGCAAGCATGGTGAGCACGAGGGCAAGAAGCTGGGAGCACAGCTGTTTCCAGCATCATCTCACCTTCCCGCATTTCCCCCAGGATGGCACACATCTGTTTTCAATGCTATGCAATCTCTTGTCTCCCTCAAGAGTCCCATTTCACAATGGGAGTTGGTCATACACTGGTTCTTTTTCTTAAAATGAAACACTTGTTAATGAATAAACCAGTTCTAAAATCAGGAAAAGGTTACAGGATGAGACCTCTCACAGCCAACTGTAGTTCAGGGCCTTGACTCTCCCTGGCATTGTTACAAAGGCTAACCAGATAGGGTTCCTGCCTGTGATTTATTTAGATAGGTAAGAAACAGGGAGAAGAAAAGAAGTGTGTGTGTGTGTGTGTGTGTGTGTGTGTGTGTGTGTGTGTGTATAAGTTGTGGTAAAATACACACAAAATAAATTTTAGCAGCCATCATAGCTATCTATCTCTAGAATATCTTTCTTCTCCAATTTAAGCTCTACACCTGCTAATATTAGTTTCTCCCCTCTCCCCAGGTCTTGACATCATCATTCTACTGTATTTCTGTAAGTTTGACTACTGCAGACTCTTACAGTATCGTCATCCTCTTTTAAACAAAAGAGGAGATTTATTAAGCATATGCTTTTGCAGGATTCTAGCAGCTGGCTGGGTTGGGTCCACAACTGTAAAGGATCCATAGCTAGATCCACGGCTTTTCCTGCAGAACAAACCATGCTTGTAACCACTAACTCAGATTCTGACTTCTGCCCCATCATGAGGGCGGTCCTGCTTGTATCCCATTAAGGAACTAGGATGTGGGTTCATTTCTGCTTGCCTTTTGATCTTTTTTTTTTTTTTTTTTTTTTTTTTTGTCCTTTGTTCCAGACTCAAACTTGTCAAGCACGTGGCTGGCAGACATGCATGACTTCTACCAGGCCTGTCAGAAACAGCTCGTCAGTTGGAAGAATAAATACCCTGCATCTGAATGAGCAAATTAAATTTGATCTCTGAAGGATGAGTCTTAGTGTAACCACAAAATCCCACTTCTGGTTTCTTCATGATCAGATGCCACAGAGCGTTTCCTAGAATGTGGTCCTCCTCGTGCACTACAAATGTTGCACAACACCTATCTGTTGCAGCTGCCTGGCCAGTTTCCAGGGCTGCCTTCCTCTTGCTTTTGGGTATTGATTTTTGTCAATCCTGGGTGCTCTTCCACCTTGGGAGGGTTCCAGGAGCCTTGGGTGATGCTGGTGAAAAGGGTGGAAATGTTGGCCGGGTGTGGCACACACCTTTAATCCCAGCACTTAGGAAACAGAGGCAGGTGGATCTCTGAGTTTGAGGCCAGCCTGGTCTACAGAGTGAGTTCCAGGACAGTCAGGGCTACACAAAGAAACCCTGTCTTAAGGATGATGATGATGATGATGATGATGATGATGATGATGATGATGATGATATAATATAATAGAGAAAAGAAGGAAATGTGAGGACTAGTTAGTATCTTTTTTTTTTTTTTTTAAGATTTATTTATTTAATTATGTATGCAGTGTTCTGCCTACAGGCCAGAGGAAGGCACCAGATCTTATTAGAGATGGTTGTGAGCCACCATGTGGTTGCTGGGAATTAAACTCAGGACCTTTCGAAGAGTAGGCAGTGCTCTTAACCACTGACCATCGCTCTGGCCTCTAGTATCTGTATTTTTGATTGCTTTATTTTGCTTAGCACAAGTTATCATTGAAGGCTGCATCCCATTGTATGGAGAGCCTACCTTTTGTTTTTGTTTACCCCTGCATCCGTCAGTGGTCAGATGGGCTTGGTTATTGCATTTACATCTTGACTGTTGTGAGCAGTGCGCTGTGAACATGAGAGTGTGTGCACATGCATTTCAACCTCTGCCACCAGGTTTTTGGGGGCACATCCAGATGTGGCGTTATGATGGGACATGGTGATTTTTATGAATAATATTTTTAGGTATCACCATACCATTGTCTACAATGGCTGCACTATTTTATACCAGTCATAAACACAAAACTTCAGTCTCCCCATGTCTTTCTAACTTTTTTTTTTTTCCTTGAAAGTATTCTAATGTGTGTGGAAGGCTATTTCCTTGTGGTTTTGATTGCACTGACAGTGGGTTTCAGTGTTGAGCACCTTCCTTTGTTTTTTGTCTATTTGCAAATCTTTGGGTCGTGACTTTGCCCATTTTATAATCAGGATTTTGGTTGTTGTAGTGGAAGTTCTTTATGTGTTTAGGACACCATTCCCCAACCAGTATGTGAATTCGAACACTTTCTCCCACCCCACAGGATTCCTTTAGCTCTGTGGCTAGTACACTTTGATGTACAAAATTTCCCAGTTGTCATGAAGTCCAACCTTCCTGATTTTTTTGTTCACTGCTTTGGCTATTATGTTCCAAACCATTCCAAACCCTGTGTTAGGATGTTTTTGCCTCCTGTGTTTTCCAATTATTGTATAGTTTAGCTTTTCTTATAATGTAAGCAAGGTTTCAGCTGAGTCTAGGGAGGACTGGCTAGGTCTTCTCAGTACCCCTGGTAAAGGGAAATTTTCTTATGGGAAAGAAGTAACAGCTGCTGTTCAGGGAAGCTGCACTCAGTGTCTGCTAAGAGGGTTTTTTGCTTAAATGACGCAGGATGGAGAGCTTTATTTAAGCTTCCCATCCTACGGTGGACTGATAGCGCGCACACACACGCACACACACACACACACACACACACACACACACACACACACACACACACACACACAGTTTTGCTGGGGGAACTCTACAGGAACCATTGCCAACGAGATACAGGAAGTAAATCTGGAGCAGGAAGTAGATCTGGAGGGAAGTATGAGCTTGTCCAGGATAGATTAGAAACACACATTATTGTTTCTTAATTTTGCATCTCTAGTTATATATGTGGCATTATTTAATCAAAGGCTTAGGGAGTGGGCAGAAACTCCTCATTGATCTTGTTAAGGCATGTAGTTTTGGGTGAGTGTGAGGAGTTTATGTATGGGGGATTATGTGTGTGTGTCTGTCTGTATACACTTGCATGCATGCTTGTGTGTGTGCACTAGCCATTTCCTGTGGTTAGGGAAAATAAGATCATACTCAGCAGAAGTGGAAAATAATTCATGTGTTTAAAGAACACAAGAACCTTTGTCTCCATCTTTCACATTTGCTGGGGGTTCCTGCTCTTTTAACTTAGGCCTTCCTTGAGTGGGCATCTGTGAGCCAGCAGGCTGGGAGCAGAGTCTGGGTCTGTGTCCTGGTAGATTCCATGGGGCACACAGCTGCAGGTCTGTCTGGCACTTTGTGAGTGTTCCTAGCAAGCTCCTTACCACCAGCTCTGGTCTCATCTGCCCTCTGTGCTCCCGTGGGTCTGGCCTGTTTACAGGGTCAGGAGCTGCTGGATTGGTGGTGCTTTCTTGTGGTCCTCCTGTGACCTGTTTGGTATTTTGGAAGGCAAACAGGATGAAGGAACCACCAAGTAATAAAAAGGGCATGAAATGGAGAAAAGATTAGAAAATCAAAAGAAAATCCATGGGTGAGGAAGTGCTTTTTTTAAAATGTTAATAACAATATCTTCATTTTTACTTTTCTAACTAGGTGTGCTTTGTGTATGTATGGTGTTGTACATGTGTATACATTGTGTGGGGAGGCCCAGGGTTGATGGGACTTTCCTTGTTCCTGCTCCACCCCTGAATTTCAAGACAGGGTTTCTCATGGAAGCCAAGAGACTGGCTGGCCAATGAACTTTTGCCTGCCTCTTACACTCAGTTACACTGTGAGTATACTGTCTCCTTCAAGAATTAATTATTTTTCCTATCTGTTTGCTTGGCTTAAGGGAAGCCCACCTTCCTAGGGATGGTCTCTGAGCCAGTGATTGAAACAGCCCAGCTAGAATGTTAGGTTTCCACCCAAGCTATAGATTTCTGTTCTCTTGACCAAGAGTTTTTTATTATAATAGCAAAGCTTTTCTGAACATGTTCATTAAAAAGTTTCAGTGATCATGTTTTCATTTCTCTGGAGCACAATTGCAGGAACTTATAGTAATTACATGATTAGTTTCTTTTGCTAGAGTAGACTTTTTAAAAACAATTTTAGTTTCATAGAACAATTGAGCAGTAAGTATAAATTTCCTTTATACCCCCCACTGGAGTGGTCCATCAGTGCTTTGTGAGCCCACTGTGGTACAACATGATCACTAAAGCCTGTTGTTTACGTTAAGGTTCACTCTTGGTGCTGTGAATTTGGTGATGTGGACATGCCCACTATTTCAGTAGCAGGGGAACTTGCCTGCTTTGATAGTCATGAGGAAGAGATGGGTAAACAGGGACTAACTCCTAGCAATTTCCCATATTTATACTATCTCCGTGCTTTGCCTTTTTAAAGACATGAGTCAGTTTTTATGTATAGTGTGAGGTTCCAGAGGAGTTTGGGGGTTCTGGAGGCGGTGATGAGTAAGGAAGCCAACAAAACTGGTAAGGAAGCATCCTAGAGAACTGACTGCCAGTAAAGGATTTGAATTCTTCTCAGGAGTTAGGAAGAATGAATAATGAGTTAGTTCTCAAAGATGGTAAAAGAAGACTTTCTGAAAGGAGAGGAAGGTGCGGAGGTACTTGGCACATACTATTTCCTCCCCACCACCCTGCACTTGGGCATTAGACACTGATGCTGGGTGAGAAGGAATGAGGAATTTGAAAATTGAAAAGTGTTTCCTTCAGCGGAGCATTGTTGCATTGTGTCTACATGAATTGTTGGTTCATGTGGTCCTTCACTTGATCTGCCTCTCTTCTGCTTCATTCAGTCATACACTTTTTTCATAAGTGTATATTGAGTGTACAAAACGACGTGCTTTGTGGATTTTCATAGGTGCATAGTATGCACTTTGGTCATAGTTGCCCCATTACCCTCCCTTGCCTGTTGGTCATTGCACATGAACACAAGAGGCAGTCAGTGATCTCTCATTCCTCAGCAGATCACTCCTGTAAAAGGCGGTCTTCCCTGTGTTTAGGATTATAGATAGAAGTGGGTGGGTTTTGTATCCTCCTAGGGCAAGGGGCCTTGTGTTTTGTGTTTCACCACTCTGGTTTGTCTCCTAACCCTCAGGCAAAAGAGATGAAGGAAATGGACCAGGCCCACTTGTGTCCTCCAGGCAGAAATAATCAACCCTTCTGTGTGATCCCTTCCTCTGCTGCGAGCTCTCAGAAGGGAGGGACCTTACCCAGCAGATTCAGCAAACAAAGCTAGCTAGCAGCAAGCCAGGTCCTTCAGTTTGTGTGCGTGGCCACAGATTCCATGTTCATCTTTAGGCTGAGGAAGAGGAGGCTAAAATAATTTATTTCTTTATACAGAATGACTGTTTGCAAGGGTAACATGGCCACCTGAACCCCACGCACGGTGCTGCCTGGGATTTTGCCTTTAAGCAGCTGGTAATCAGACTGGATGGCCCTACTTGGTTTTATGTGAGCAGTGTCTTCCCATCCCTACCTTTTTGCTTATATTGATGATGTAGAACCCCACAGCCATTTTGTTTTTTAAAGATTCATTTATTTTATGAATGAGTGCTTTATCTGCATATACAACAGCTTGCCACTATAGATGGTTGTGAGCCACCATGTGGTTGCAGGGAATTGAACACGGGACTTCTGGAAGAGCAGTCAGTACTCTTTACTGCTGAGTCGCAAACCCCACAGCTTTTATTGCTAACCAGTTTATCTTTTATGCTCTCCTTCGCTGTGTTTGCCATCTCACCCTTGTGGCAACAGTCATGGTGTTTGCACCAGCCTGTATTTTTCTCCTTTCCTCTTACACACTTAACTCATGTCTGTTAGCTTGCTGCTTGGTAAGAGAGTAGGGACGCTGTTGTTCTTAGTCTGGTCCTCCTTCTGAATGGGGTCCGTCAATTCATGGCAAGATGCTAGCACAAGTGTAGCAGTTTATATATGATGAGCTTTGCCACACCACTCACTTCCCTCTAGAACACAACAGGGGCTCACCTGCTTCCTAGAGTGCCTCCTTAAGCAAGTACTCAGACAGCTTTTAACCAGAACTAATTGTAGATCGAAGTGGCTTCCCTTCCCCTTCATAGTGAAGTATTTATCAGGACAAAGAACTTCCCAGGAGGCCCAGCAAGCACCTGAGAACCTGCAGGGGCCATACCTATGATGTTTTGCTTTCCTTCTCTGTTCCGTTTAAACACATTTGCAATTCATGGCTTCTGAAGAGTCTTGGGGCTCCAGGAAGAGAGCTTTCCATCCGTTCAGAAGCATGGCAGACCCAGCAGTGAGTGCAGTGATTATGAGCATCTGTCCTCACTGCAACCTGTATGAGCTTGCAGACAGGCCCAGCTGCTTTTCCATGTGTGGTTATGGGCCTATTAATCTTCCTCTCTGTAATTTGTTTCCTGTTGGGTAAGAGAGGATAATAACACCTACATCATAGGTTGGTTTGAAGGTTAAGGTGGCTCTAGCCATGGGTTCTGTGTCTTAGGGTTTCTATTGCTGTGATGAAACACCATGCTTTTGTGACCAAAGCAACTTATTATTTGGCTTACACTTCTTTATTGGCTGTACATCATTGAAAGAGGTTGGGACAGGAACCCAAGCAGGGCAGGGACCTGGAGGCAGGAGATCATGGAGGGCGCTGCTTACTGGCTTGCTTCCCATGGCTTGCTCAGCCTGCTTTCTTAATAGAACCAGGACCACAAGCCCAGGGATGGAACCACCCACAATGACCTGGACTCTGCCCATCAATCACTAATTAGGAAAATGCCTACAGGCTTGCCTGATTTTTATGGATGACTTTAGCTTGTGTCAAGTTGACATAAACTAGCCAGCACATTCTGTGTCTATATTTCAGTCAAACTTGGATGGATGGATAGATGATGAGAGAGAGAGAGAGAGAGAGAGAGAGAGAGAGAGAGAGAGAGAGAGAGAGAGAGAGAGAGCCAGAGAGAGAGAGCCAGAGAGATATTTAAATCATATTTAGACTTGAGCACAACAGCTGCTTGTGTAACTTCTGCATTATAAATTATCTCTAGATTGCTTATAATACCTAATGAAGTCCACAGGTGGCTGCAGGTACTATGTCATCTTACACAGGGAACTTGAACATATACAGGGTTGGGTGTCTAGGGGAGTTCCTGGCACTGATCCCATTGGGTATCAAAGAGGCGTGACTACATGGAATCCTCAGCATGGTTCCTGGTGCTTAGTATGTTCTGTGGGAGTGTTAATCAATCTGTCTGTCTGTCTGAGGGTATTTTATCACATTAATAGAAAATGAAAGTAGAATATTGCCCGAGGTCCTCACCTTCTGATACTGTCACCATATTCACAAGTACATTTCAGCATGACTTGGGAGGACATATTCTGAACCATTACTCTTAATCTGACTTGTGATTATTTTATTCTCAGGCTTATTTTATTTAGCTACTGTCCATCTTTAGTTGCTGCAGGGTGGCTCCAGCTATCAAGTCTACACTATCCAACAGGAAGGAGGGACAGAAAGAGGGCATACTTAATTATTTAAGTAGATTCTAGGAACCTTTTGATTAAGACCTGCATATTTAAGTGACCAGAATTTGGCATGATGGCAGATTGCACGGAAGGGCAGGGAATATCAATCAGTGCTGAGATTCAGAACACACAGCCAGCCATCTCTGTGAAGTATTGGTGTGTTTTGTATCTATTCAGATGGAATCTAGAAGGAGAATAATCTAAATCAAGGCTGACACTAAAAAGGAGTGGTGTAAGCCAGGCAAGTTCCAGGACGGGCTCCAAAACAATACAGAGTAACCCTGTCCAAAAAAAAAAAAAAAAAAAAAGGAGTCGTGTGTACGCTTTAAAAAGATGCTAGATTTAAAGAGAAGGAGGACTTCTGCTGTGCCAAAGCCCTGCCAGTCCCTGGGAATTTAAAAGCCAACTCACAACTGGTCCTTGGGCTCCTGGGATTCTTGAGTTGTTGGAATGGTCTGTGGCCTCTTTGGGGTATCGGAGACTCTTATACTATAGTAGCAGCTTTCTGAGTTTCTCATCGAGATTGTGTGTATGCCTTACAGTTGGTGTGCTTTGGTAGTGTGCATGCTTGCTTGGCAACGCATGGTTTTGGACCACCCACTCCAGGGAAGCACTTGAGCAACACCTCTCTACTGCTGCCACAGGGTTGATTTGCTCCTCTTTGAATCAATAGATTTTTTTTACTCTGTTCTCAGTTGTGGCCAGAGCAAATTATGGGTGTTTTGATGTTCTCACGCCTGTAAATTAGAGCCTCTGGGTTGTGTGGGGAACAGGCCCCAAAAAGAGCGATGTAATGTCTGGGGGCCGTGGTGTTTTCTTCTTGGAATGGACACCATAGAACTTAGTAATGATAGTAACAGGGGGGAAGACTGAGAGCAAAGGGGCCAGATGGCTGTTCATGCCTGGCCTGTTCCCACCAGCTGATGAGGTCACTTTTGTTCAGGGCAAGTGTTAGTTAACTCAGGGGAAGGAAGTGTTGAATCTGCATGCCTGCTGATTGGCTCCTTCCAGCCTGCTAGTGACAGGTTTCAAAGCTTCACTCCCTTTGATTCTGAAGCAGCCTTCCCAGAATGATAGGCAACTCAATGGGATTGTGGCACACTGGGCAGAGTGGCCCTTAGCCAGGATGCCTCTGTGAGGCTGCTGATGAGAATTGACTCTCCATTCCTCAAGAGACACCCCCAGTCTTCTGTCCCCCCCCCCAAGGGGTGGGGCCACCAGAGCTCTCCAGGCCTGGCCTTGACCAGAGCATCCTGCATCGTGGGGGTTGGAGGGTAAATGGCAAAGAGGCAGAACAGGCTTCAGCTCTGCTCCCTCAGCAGTATTGGAACTGTCCAGGAGCATCCTAAGGATTAGCTTGCAGAAGACACACTGCTAGAAATAGAGTACCCAGATGGTGTCTGAGCTGTGTGAACCATCTCTTGTGTGAGGAAGGTTTTAGAGAACAAGCCTTTCTTTATAGGCCAGAAACTGTGCAGCAGGCTCATCAGCTGCCCTTTTAGGAGCTGCCAGCTGGAGGGTCCTGGTGACTAGCTGACACTTAGGGGCTTCCCACAGGGCAGTTCGAGCATCTCAGAAAGGAGTCCATTGTTGAGCACATCTGGTGTACTCAGCCTATAGTTACTGGCTCCCAACAACTGGAACTGTTCTGAACATAACATTTCTAGAACTCGTGTGTACGAACTTTTCACTTCCTTTTCATAGACACAAACAATGAGTTAAGGATGCCATGGGGCTGGACACTGTCTGTCCAGTGTTCTGTGTCTCCCATCCCTGCCAGTGTGTGCTAGAATTGGAAGAAACTTGTGGAGAATATTGGAGCCGATCTGAAACCCACTTGAGTTCTGGAGTGATGAAGAGGATTGTGTGTGTGAGCTTAATAAGCTTAAGGTCAGCCGGACTCTGTGCAGGTCATGTATTTGGTTGTATTTAGACAGTAGCTCACCGTTGCAGTAGGCCTGCCCTACTTTTTAAAAATAAAAATTTCAGAATAATTTTAAGACTTATTTATTTTACTCTTTGTGTGTGAATGATTTGCCTATGTGTATGTCTGATGCCCAGGGAGGTCAGGAGGTGTCAGATAACTGGAGCTATAGTTAGAGATGATTGTTTGAATCATCACATGGGTTCTGGGAATTGAACTTGGGTCCTCTGCAAGAGCAGCAAGTACCACCCTCTCCCTGCAATGGTGTTTCTCTGTAGCCCTGGCTGTCCTGGAACTCACTCTGCAGACCAGGCTGGCCCCAGACCACTGCCTGGCTGAAGAGCAGCAGGTACTCTTAACTCCTGAGCTACCTCTCTAGTCCCCTCTTGTCCCACAT
Source organism: Cricetiscus sungorus (assembly GCA_030556225.1). Lineage (NCBI taxonomy): Eukaryota > Metazoa > Chordata > Mammalia > Rodentia > Cricetidae > Cricetiscus > Cricetiscus sungorus. The sequence goes on from JANBXA010000730.1 coordinate 24,535,897, forward strand.
TCTGTGTGGGATGTGGCAAGAGGATAATTGTTCTGGTGACCCTGTGATAAGGGTGGAGACATAGGGGGCGTGCGTCACACCCCTTTAATCCTAGCACTCAAGAGACAGAGGCAAGCCCATCTCCTTCAAGGCCACTTTGGTCTACGGAGGGAATTCCAGGGCAGCCAGGGATACACAGAGAGATAGATGGCTCCATGAAAGAGTTCTGTGTAACTACCAGAAAAGGCTGCGTTCTCACCTCCTTGGAATGTAGGGGTCAGATGCCAGTTAGGAAAAGGACATTTCAAGCCTATAGATGTTGAGTATGTGCTTACATTTTGTTGTAGCATTTCCTGTCCTGGATTAGAGAGCTTCAAATCCTCACCTTCCTCCATTTGATAGTGTCTCTTTGGGGGCAGGGGAGCATCTCAGGGAACAAATCTCCACTCAAAGTCCAGAGTTGTTTTAAATCCTTATCTGTGTAAAAGTGTCACAAAAGGAAAAACCATTTTGGGGGGAAAAAAAAGGAAAGAAAGAAAAATAACTGCATCAAACTGTTGTTCCCCCTTCGGGATTTCTTACTACTGGGTTGTGTGATGAACGTGCCACACAGTGCTTCGAAGAACAGTCTGATATGTCAGATTAGGGCAAGAGTGGCCAAGATCTCATGATCAGATAAATCAAGCACCTTTATATAAGAGTTGTGACTTTATGTTTTGGTATATGTGGTTTGTTAAAATCAGATGGCAAAGTTTATAAAATAGGCTCAAGAACAAAATTGAGCCCAGTAACTCTGTACATGCTATTTCTTCATCTCTAATAGGTTAATCAGCTTTTGGAGTTAGTGCTTTTGGAGTTGTTCTCCCCCCCACCTCCCCTCTTCTGAGACAAGACAGGGTTTCTGTGTTGCCATGGCTGTCTTGGAACTCACTGTGTAGATCAGGCTACCTTCAAATTCAGGGAGTGCTGGGATTAAAGGTGTGCACTACCACTGCCCACCACTTCTGGGAGCTTTTTATTTTTATTTGCTTATTTTTTTGTCTTTTGAGAACAGTTTCTCTGTATTGTTTTGGAGCCTGTCCTAGAACTTGCTCTGCAGACCAGGCTGGCCTCAAACTCAGAGATCCTCCTGCCTCTGCCTCTCGAGTGCTGGGATCAAAGGTGTGTGTGCCACCAGTGCTTGGCTTTTATTATTAAAAATCTTTCTTTAGTGCATGTGTGTACATGTGTGTGGAGGTCAGAGGACAGCTTGTGGAAGTTCATTCTTCCCTTCTACCACATGGGTCCATACGTGTATACCACAGATTGTTAGGCTTGGTGACCAGCACCTTTACCCACTGAGCTATCTCGTCCATCTGCTTTTCGAGTGATCTGTGTTTGAAGGTTATTTTTTTTTTTTGTTTATATGCATACATATGTATGTATCTGCATTCATATGAATGCCAGAAGAGGCTTGTTGACATCCCAGGATTTGGGGATACAGGTGATTGTGAGCCACCACACCTGGGTGCTGGTGATCAGACTCGTGCCCTCGAAGAGCAGCAAGCACTAACCACTGAGCCATCTCTTCAGCCTTTGCTGTGGCTCTTCCCTGCACTGATGGAGATGCAATGGCTGAGTGCCCTGTGCTTATGTAGCCAGTTTTTATTTCTTTGGCCCATTAGCAGATCATTAGTTCCACGTTCTGGTGTTTTGTGTGTTTCTACACAATGGGACAAGAAGTTGGGTTAATATTTGGCATTCCATTTTCATTCACTGGCTTTCAGGGAGAGGAGGTAGGCCATTGCCTGCACACCTTTTATTTAGCACGGAGTACCCTGAGTGGTCATATGCTGAGGACTTGGGGATCCTTAGACCTCCTTTTAGCAGGCTGGTCCTCCCTTAGTTAGCCTTTAATTGGCCAGATATTACCTGAGCTGCTGGCTTCTTCCCTCAGCTTTTTAATGGGGAGACTTAGAGTATCCTCCTTTGTACCAGCACGCTTCCACACACCGTCTCTTATTCCTCAATGTCTTCTCTCCTTACAGTCTTCCGTTTGTGCCAAGATCGTGCAGCTCCTGGGGCAGAATGAGGTGGATTACCGCCAGAAGCAGGTGGTCATCCTGAGTCAGGATAGCTTCTACCGAGTCCTCACTTCAGAGCAGAAGGCCAAAGCCCTAAAGGGCCAGTTCAACTTTGATCACCCTGGTGAGTTGGGAGCTGAGAGAAGTGGGTGTTGAAGGCAGGGCGGGTAGTGATTGCGTTCATGAAAAAGGACTTAGCTTCTCCCAATCTGTTCCTGTCTACTACGTAGGGCCTAATGACCACCTTGCATGGTTATCATGGGCTTACAGGAGAGAATGGGCTTTGGAACACTTTGCAGAGAACTGATTGAAGTTGTGTTGAATGAAGGTGAACCATGCAAGTTTGGGCAAGATGGGCCAACTCCAGAGCACACAGCTGGTCCTTTTGCCTTCTGATGTGTGGCAGCCTGTACCACCACCACCCATGCACTATCTATCTCATGTGTGTGCATTTGGCCCATGTGTTCTGCTTGGTGACCATCAAGAAGGGAAGCGGGGAAGTCTTAAGGTGGCCCCCTAACCTAAGTGAGTTTTGCTGATATCGCAGATCACCATGTCACTCCTTCAGATAGATAGATGGTTTAGGTTTCTCATAGTTGGCAGTTAGCTCTTCTTGGCATGGGACCCATGCTTGGCACGTGCCAACCCCAGGGCACCAGCTCACTTTTGAGGAGAGATGGGGTTTGTATGTCAACACCAGATATAGAATGTCAATAGAAAACAAACAACAGATTAGTTTGCCAGAACTTGCTCATCTGGTTTTAAGATCCAGGGAGTGTTTGTATTTCACCATGGCTGAAATTGGCTTTGGAGGGTGTTTTTGGTGTGAAGTTTGTTGTGATTTTACAATAGGTGCTGTTTTTTTTAAAAAAATAGTTTAATTTCCTTCAGATGCCTTTGACAACGAACTCATCTTCAAAACACTCAAAGAAATCACTGAAGGGAAAACAGTTCAGATACCCGTGTATGACTTTGTCTCCCATTCTCGGTAAGTAAGCTGGGCCAGACCAGAGATTGTTAGCTATTGCAGTCTAGAGCATCCCAGATATTCACTCAGCTCCCTTCCTCCTATTTCTCCCTCCCCTGCTTCGCCTTCCTTTTCTTGGTGGTTCTTTTTTTTTTTTTTTCGAGACAGGGTTTCTCTGTGTTATAGGTCTGGCTGTCCTGGAACTTGCTCTGTAGACCAGGCTGGCCTCAAACTCATATCTGCTTGCCTCCGCCTCCTGAGTGCTAGGATTAAAGATGTGTGTCACCACTGCATGGTATCTTCCCCATCTTTCATGAGGATGTTTCCAGGAGCATCCTGGGCTGGTGTAAGGGATGAATGGTGTCTTGGTTAAGGTTTCTATTGCTGCAACTCAACACCTGACAAAAAACAAGTCAGGGAGGAAAGGGTTTCTTTTTCTTTGGCTTGCACTTCCACATTGCTGTTCCTCAATGAAGGAGTCAGGACAAGAGTTCAAAAAGGGCAGGATCCTGGAGGTAGGAGCTGGTGCAGAGGCAGGGAGGGATGCTGCTTACTTACTGGCTTGCATCCTTTGGCTTGCTCCAGCAGCCCTGGGGTGATACCATGCACCATGGGTTGGGCGCTCCCATTGATCATTAATTAAGAAAATTCCTTATAGATGGATCTCATGGAGGCATTTCCTCAACTGAGGAGGCTCCTTCCTCTCTGATGACTCTAGTTTGTGTCAAGTTGACACACAAAACCAGCCAGAACAGGTAGCACAGATGTTTGTTGTGATGTACATCCCAGAATCTTTGCTCCTTAAAGAGATGTCCTGGGGAGGACCAAAGGCAAAACAGGGAAGGAACCAAATCAGCGTCTCTCGGCTGTCATTGCTGGCTGTGCTTGCTGGAGAATATAAGGGTTGGAGGCCATCAAGTACATGTCCCCGTTCTCCAGACAGCGTCTCTACTGAAGCCCTCCTAAGGGATCCTAGAGCATGGGTAGATTCTGAGCTCAGACTTCTTGCCACTGTCTGAGGATAAGTTAGGGAATGTATATGCTTGTGGGCTGGACGTGAGTCTTCAGAGCGTGTTAACATGCCACTTCTTGACTCTGCAGCCACAAGCTGAACTTTTAGATGGCCTGTTCCCAGGTGTGGCTCCTTGTACCTGGGCTTCTAGTGATTGAGTAAATGTCCTTATCTGTGGGCAGTTACAAACATTTCTCTTGCTGGCTTTTCATTCTTCTGATTGCTCTCTGCCATTCTCCCTTGAATTGAATTCTTTTAAAATAGGAAATTAGATCTCATCATATTTATCTCTTACAAAATGTTCTTGTCATTTTAAACCTAGTCCCTGCCTCTACATTGTCCTATTCTGCCTGTCTTAGCCCTTAGTTCAAGTGCACACACAGTCCGTGCCTTGCACATAACCCAGAACTTGAGGGCGCCTCAAAGGTTGGGGTAGAGGAGGAAGATGAGAGGGTGAAGGTGCTTTGAGATGCACAGTGGGACTGTCTTTTTCCCTCTCTGTGGGGACTCAGAAAATTAGTACCAAGTATCATGCTAACTGTATCTGTCTTACTGAACCCCAAGGGCTGTGCAGGAATAATGGAAGTCTTCTGTAGGAACTGGAGTTACCTGCATGTTGGAGGCTGGGAGAATGAAGACTTGGAAGGGGGGAAGCCAGACAGTAAGAGAAAACAAGTCTCAAACCTGATCTCTGGACCCGATGCTGAAGCTCATGGAAAAGTGCAAAAAGACGCCATGTCTGGCTTCCAGCCCCTAGAGAGTTTGCAAAGCGCCTTCTTCCCTCTGTTACTGTGTTTGTACATTGTGGGTTTCCTCCTCATCTTTTGAGTCTTTGTCAGCAGTGCAACCTGAGTCCACACTGGAAGGTGATCTGGGTGAACAGAGTTCTGCCTTGGAGGGAAGCAGTGATGTTCAGTGATGAGACACTCCAATGCACGCCTTTCCCTCCAGGTTCAGAGGAGGACTTAGAACAGCTGGAGGAAGAGATGCTCCTGTGGGATAGTGTGAAGGAGGGAGGAAGGCTTACAGGAGAAGTCAGGAGGGTCAGCCAGGTTGCACAGAGGAGGTAGTAGCGCCCACCTGAGACTTAGATACAAACACAGGAGGGACAGCATCCTCTTCATGGGCTCTTCTGCCAACCTCCCAGTGTTTGCACACAGAACTTTTGTTGCTTAAGGAGCTTAAAGTTGTTCGCGAATGTTAGCTCACTTGCTAGTGGCAGTCATGAACTCTAGAGACAGTAGGGGCCTGTAAGGAGGTATTGGGCAGATACCTTACCAAAGGTGAAGAGTTGGCTCTGAAGGGGCAAGGGCAGGGGCAGGCCAAGCAGGCCTGTCTGTGAGGGACCCATTCCATAACCATTTTGCAATATGTCACCCACCTGGCTTTTGGAAAGTTGTGTTTATAGTAGGCTCTGCCTTGAGCTGTGCAGCCTGGTATCTGTCAATAAGGAAGAGGTGGACAGGGAATTGGAACTTTGAACTTCCATCCAATGCTTTCTCATTTATCTTGCCATCCTCCAAAACTTCTCTTTCCCCTCCCTCCCTCCCTCTTTCCTTTGTTTCCTCTTAAGCTGTGGAATTGCACAGCAAAAACTGACTGTCTGATTCTTGAAGTTCAGACTACCAAGTTGAAGAAGTGCCAGGCACAGCAGCATTCCTGGAGATGCCTTCAGAGAACGTAGAAGTCACACCTGCTTTTTCAAGACAAAATGCCTTGTTTACTGTCTCCTGTATATTCTGTCCACACATACAGGCAGCTAGAGCAATGATTACCCATATAGACACACAGTGGCCTGCTCGGAGAGCAGCAGGCGGAAGGAATACACAGGAGATCGTAAACTAGACTAGAATACAGATAATGCCTGTATTCAACCCATTTATTTTATTTAAAGAATGGCGGTTGCCCACTCTTTCTGTTTTACGGGGAAAGTTCAGAAGAGCTTGTCCTAGCCTTTTTAATTCCTTCTTGTCTGTGGTGGTGTCCTGGAGCCTCTGGGCCTAGGAGCCAAGCTCCTCTACTGTTTAGGTCTATAGAGAACACAGCAGATGCTCTGACCCTTGCTGTCACCCCAGCTCCCTGGCCATTTAGTCCATCTGTGCTCTGTGCTTTACAGGAAGGAGGAGACAGTCACTGTCTACCCTGCGGATGTGGTGCTCTTTGAAGGGATCCTGGCCTTCTACTCCCAGGAGGTCCGAGACCTGTTCCAGATGAAGCTTTTTGTGGACACAGATGCGGACACTCGTCTTTCTCGCAGAGGTGCGTTCTGTAAACTTCAGATGGCCTATCTGGTGGCCACCTTAGAAGCAAATGGTAGGAGCCCATGAGAAGCATGTGCTCTCCTGAGTCTGACGCCTGAACCTTCCCTTATGCAGCCGTGTAGTGCTGTGACCTGGCCAACTGTATTAGCCCAACCCTAGGACATCCTGCCATCCAGTGTTTGATGACATGTAGGAAGGACTTAGTCACTTTACTGTTTAGATAAAGAAAGGCTTTGCGAGGTTACTAAGATGAAATAAGTCGCGTTTCCTTTGCAATAGCCTACTTCAATGCTCAGGTCTCTTCTCATGAGGCATCAAGAAAAAAATGCCTTGGTCTTGGAAGCAACTGTAGGGTATCTGAGGACAGGGACACCTTGTTCCACCATCTGCTTCTGTTGCCTGCACTCATTCTCTCTCCCCAGCCCTGGAGCAGACTTCCTGGCTGGCCTTCCTGAGTGTGCACCTGTGCTGTGTCCAGCCTGTGCATTCTCAGGAACCCCAGAACTGGGCGAGGAGCTGAGCTCTGCAGGGTACTGAGCCATTTGCTTCCACTGAGAGCTGAGGAGGAGGAGAAGGAGGAAGAGGAGGAAGAGAAGGAGGAGGTGTCAGGTTGCAGGGGTGAGGAGGGACTATGGAGCACACAACTAGAGAAAATGTTCATTATCTTTACAGACTCAGTGGCCTGTTCTGAGAGCAGCATGTGGCTGGAATGTACAGGAGATAAAGACGACTTTAGGAAGCAGCTTGGGCTAGGGAAACAGCTCAGTTCAGTGGGTAGAGTGCATCTGTGAAGCCTGAAGTTCAATCTCCAACACACACAAACAAAGTGTCCTATACCTGTAATGTGCCTGGGGAGGGAGTAGGAGGATCAGAAATTTAACGTCATCCTTAGCTACGTAGCAAGGCCAGTTTTTAGACCCTGTCTCAAACAGATCCTGGTAGGTAAATCTGTGAGTTACTGGACATTCTAGTAAACAGATTAATAATATATTTGAGAGAGCAGTTAATGGAACCGGCAGAACTGAGAGAAACTAGTGTGGATTTGCACACTCATTTGGAGCTGCCCTCGGTGGGGAGCAACCAAAGCTATTGCTGTGTGACGCAGGGAAGAGGGGCAGGAGAGACACGTTGTTAGCTTCAGCAGGCAGGTCCCCATGTAGCTTTGTGTCATTGGCTCCAGGGTGCCCCAGGCTTGTGTTTATGAAGCCCCTGACTTCCATGCTTCTACCCCAGTGTCTGGCTTGTCCCCTTACCTACACCCCTTTCCTTGCTTGGTGGGTCATTGTTCCCAATGGTTGCCAAGTTAAAGATGCAGTTTGCTTTATTAAGGAAAAAAAAATCTATCCAGGCGAAGTGGGTGAGGATTCCAGCTTCACTGTTCACTGGCCTTGGGGCAAGTTGTGTTTTAACCACTGAACTTATTTTTCTATCACATAACTGGGGATGGGGGTGGGGTGGGACTTCTGTGGCCAGGGCCTGCCTGGTCCTTGTCGTCTGGGCAGGTCACTGCCTCCTCATTTCAGATGTCCTTAACAAGTCCTCTCCTGCCAAGCTGCTTTGCTAGCCAAGTTGTGGGGTTTCCTATATGCCTTTTGTTTCTACAAGTTCCTTCTGCCCAGGTAGGACAAAAATATGCTTGACATATGCTTGGTGGAGTGAGTGCAGGGCACTGCAGGGCAGGGGACAACCCGTAACAGTAGTAGGTACAGGGCTGGAGAACATTCTGAGAGAATTGAGCACCATGCTCCCACCCGTCTTTCCTAACCTTCTACTCATAAGTCTTAACATTCCAATAATGGAGGAATTGGCCCTGGCACCCTGCTGTGCCCGGGCGCTCAGGTCCTCCAGGATTCTCTTGCCCTCTGTTACTGAGTTTTCCAGTGCTTCCCTCTCTGCCCTTTGCTCTTGCCTGCTCTTACGCATCGGGACAGGGAAGTGTGGGACATGGCCTTTACAGCTGGAAGGGCACTGCTGGATTTGGAAGGGCCGAGTGGCCAGGCGGGGAACTTGCAAACCTGTAGCTTTCTGCCTGTTACTTTGTCCCGTGGGAATGATTCCATCCTGCCCAGCACATGCGTAGGGCTCAGGCTGGGATGGTGATGGGGGTAGGGGTTGGAGGTGTTGGGTTTTTCTGCATTTTCAGTTTGTGCCAGGATCCTGTTCTGACTCAGCCCTTGGTCTGACTCTGCTTCCTGGCAGTAAGTACCTAAGGAGCAGGGTGTTTCAAATGCAGTGAACTGGCTGGCCCTTGGCCATGGAGCCGTCCTAGTCTGTTCAAGGTGACAACTTCCTTGAAGGCTACTAGGGAGTTAGGTGACAGTGCTTTTGGTTATTGCCTATCTCCAGTGTCTGGGACCCATTTCTTTGATGTGAGTCTTCTTTCTTTCCCAGTTTCTTTCCCTTTTTAACATATTATTGAATGTGCTTGAATCCTGTTGGCCTCTCCTGAACCTTGTTACATCTTCCCAGTGTCCTGCAGGGTTCCTCTGCACACTTCTTTCTCCCCGTGCACCTTGTTCTCCTCACATTGACTGATCTTCCTGTCAGGAGCGATGTGATGTCCCCCACCCCGGTTGTGCTTTTGGCACAGGAGGGTAGGCTTATATATCGATCATACTGTGTGCCAGCCGCCATGCTGGAGATTTTCTGTACCTCCCTGTCTTCATCAGGCTGGGAATGATGCTCAAAAGCTGGGCACAGTGCCAGGAGTATGAAATCAAGGTAATCTTCAGCTACTTATCTTAAGTTCAAGACCAGCCTAGGCTATTTGAGATTCTCCCCTCCCCCAATTATGTCTTTGTCTACTTTTTGTTTCAGAAAATGAAGATTCAAAGAGGATAAGTCACTTGGTTAAGGTCATAGGAGCAGGACTCAAATCTAGGTCACTTTCCTTCAGGTCCATACTCATTAGATAGATACCAGAGCCAAGCGGTCTTGCTGTGTCACTCCCCACTGGAGCTTACTGCAAGACCCATTGGCTTTTCTTATAGCAGGTGAAATTGCCAGGTCTGGTCTGTGGGCAGCGGGAGGTCTGTGTGGGGTGTGCCCACACATGTGCCATAGGGAGAAGAAGGGCAAAACTTTGCAGGGCGCTAAAGCCAGTAGCTTCCAGAAAAGTATGCCTTGTAAAACAAACTCAGCACCAAGCACTCCAAGGGGAGCACCTGATTCCAGGAAGGAACACACTTCTGAGTGCAGGTACTCTAGCGTGTGCAGGTGTGATTGTGTGTGCGTGCGTGCAACTACTTAGCAGCAAGTAGTTTCATTCTCCAGAGTTCCATTCACAAAAACTCCCTATGTTTGTTTACAGAGATTTGAGTCTGTTACCTGATTTGGTAATCTCTGGGGATGCTGTGAAAACTTTGCAGGTTGACTCTAAGCTTTGAAGTGGCAGTTGTTGTACAGAGGGCTGTGTCAGTTGACAGGATGTCCTTCTAGCTCACTTCACCAAGGGGGACTGAGGTTTAGGGAGGTCAGGGCACAGAGACTGAATCATCTTTGCTGCAGGCCTCTTACTAGAAGGTACTGAGGGAAGATGGTAGACTACAGATGTTGGCTTCCTCCTTGCTTTGGCTCACAATAGCTCAGAGTGAGGTTTTCTCACTAGTTTTCTATTTGCAAACTTCTGTGCCCCAGCAGAGCAGAAGGATGAGGGAGTTGGGTGGCTAGCCGACCCCACAGCAGTGGGTCTTGACTTGGGAACACAGGTGAGCATTCTGCAGCTTGGTGCCACCATTCCCTGTTGTCACCACTCTCTGGGGATGGCCTGACCTTTCCTGGTTTATGTTATGTTTATTTTGTTTGCTTGAAACAAGAAAGCTGCTTGTTGTGACCAGGCAGCCTATTATGTTAGGGAAACATACTGTCGTAGAATGTGATGGTAGCAAGACTCATGCAAAGTGTTTTTTCTGAATCTGTTGCTGATGAAATCTCAAAGGAGTTCTGACTTCTCCATGCAGGAGCCTGACTGACGTGCCTACCTCATGCACTGTATTCTTGACTTTTGTTTTTCCTTCTCTTATAGTATTGAGGGACATCAGTGAAAGAGGCAGGGACCTCGAACAGATCTTATCTCAGTACATCACGTTCGTGAAGCCTGCCTTTGAGGAATTCTGCTTGCCAGTGAGTTGTATTCTTTGTTTCTACTAAATGTACATCCTGACATTTAAGGATTTAGCCTTTTTAAGGTTTATTTTATGAGTATAGGTGGTTTTCCTATAGTATATGTTTGTGTGTCTGTACACCACATGCATGCAGTGCCCACAGAAGCCAGAAGAGGGCATGAGATCCTCTGGAAGAGTTCAAGGATGGTTGTTATTTGGCCTATGCATGCTGGGTCCTTTGTGAGAGCTCTTAACTCTCATCATTAGAGAGATGCTGAGCCATCTTTCTAGTTCCTTCATGATAATTTAAAATCCATAGGTTGCTGGGGTCTCCCCAGTTTGAATCTTACTCCTCTCTTGAGCGAACATCGTGAAGTCCCAAGAGGTGGCTCACTAGGTTCTGTCCTGCCATTTTCTTCAGGTCACCCTAGTTCTGTACATCTCCTGGCATGCCATGCATTTGCCTGGAAGGCTAACAGACTTTCTGGAAGCTAGCCTGAGATAGACCTCAGCAGCTGGAGGCTTTGGAAGGTCTGAGAACTGCTGCAGGTTCATTGGAAATTCTTCTTCGCCTTTGGATTGGGGAAGTGCTGGACTGTACTGAGATCCTCTTCCTTGCCTCTCTCCTCGCACACTTATTTCCAGTGTGACTCATGATATTTCAGTAAACAAACAAAAATCAACACAAAACGAGCATGGCTTCCCTTTTTAAAAAGCTTACTTTGTATTGTAATGGTGTTGGGAAGCTGGTCACCAGGAGGGGATTGCCTTTTCTGCCTTTAACTGAGAGCTGAGTTTTTAAGAACCCTCAGGCTTCTTAAACACTTGAGAGGTAAAACGGATCACCCTTTAAATTTGTAGTTACTGTTGCTTTGTTTTGCCGGGGCTTGGAGAGGAACCCAGGGTCTTCCGTACATACTAGGCGAGAGCTCTACTGCTGAGCTAGTCTCCAGCCCTTTATGTTTGGGTTTTTCTAACAAACATGTCTGGTTTAAGGCCATGTTCTCTGCAGATCCTGGTGGAAGCAGATGCTAGGCATTAGTAATAAGCATTCAGGGGAAAGCTGGCTTTATAGTGTGGATGTAAAGTAGACACCAGAGGAGGCATGCAGTTGAGCATTGGGCTATGAAGTGGTTTTGAGTCATCCCCTTAGTGGGAACCACTCTCCCTCTTTGAGAGTAAAAGGCTTCATACCTTTCCTCATCCCCTTCCTTGTAATGTTCATGTTTTAGCCATGAAGGTACTTTCTTAGGCTTTTTCTTGTTTTTAGGTGCCTTTTGTAGTTGTATTCAAAGCCTCAGGCTGCTGCTGGTGGCTGGCTGGATCTTCCCTCATCCAGGAGCTGGCTGGCCCTTACCTTGCACCATTGGAGAGGGGCTCAGGTTTGTCCCTGAATTCCTCTCTTAATGCATTGTAAATATCTATCTCTCCACAGACAAAGAAGTATGCTGATGTAATCATTCCTAGAGGTGCAGACAATCTTGGTGAGTACCAGTGGGGTGTCCTCCTGTGTCAATGCCTTCTGTTCACATTGGGCAGAACGTGACCATACAGGGTCCTGTAGTCCGTGACAGAGTCAGAAAGTTATTTCTGTCTACAAATCTAGTCTTGAGAGCAGATCCTTGGCCATGTGTATATCCATGTTTGGGGACAGACTTAATCAGGGAATCTCCAGCAGAAATTTAAGGCTGTAGACTCCCTTCAGCTGCCACTCCTGTAATGACACTTGGACACCTTGTATCCAAGACCACCCTTCAGTGCAGGCGGACTGCCTTCCTAATCTGATGTAGAATGCTGGGTAGAAACAGGCTTGTCCTTCTCATTGGCTACACTACTTTGTGGTGTAGTGTAGCTTTTCTCAGTGGCTTCACTACTTTGGCCTTCGTATGTTTGACACATCTAGGAAGCAATGGCTGTCCACAGCCGTGACCTGGTGTATCCCAGTCAATCTGTTGCATAGGGAAGGATCTCATCTTTTCATTCTCTTTTATTTCATTTTCTCCCATTGAATAAGTGAGTTCACTGCGTTGCTTGAATGTTCATGACAGCAGCAAACATTTCACTGTATGTTTTAAGGAAGCAGGGCCTTCTCATGCGTAGTCAGGCTCAGGGAGTGTACTGTTGATCTCTTCCGGAGTATACCCCTCAGCCTGCGTTAGCTTTTCACCACGCTGACATTGTCAGGAGTGTAGGTCCACTGTTGGGTGGCCCTCAGCTTACACAATCTAGAGGACCTGTCATAGAAGTGCCTCATGTGTCTTTGTAAATCACATCAGGAAGTATTCCTTTGTTGTTTGGGGCTGGAGGGTAGCTTAGTGGGTGAGAGCCATTGCTCAAGCGTAAGAGCCCAAGTTTGGATCTTAGCACCCAAATTAATATATATATATATATATATATATATATATATATATATATATATATATATATATAACCAGGAACGGTGGTGCACACCTTTAATCCTAGCACTCAGGAGGCAAAGGCAGGTGACTCTCTGAGATTGAAGCTAGCCTGGTCTAATTAGTGAGCTCCAGACCAATCAGGGGCTACATGGTGAGACCCTTGTCAAATAAAGCCCGCCAAATCCAAAAATCCTGGGATGGCTGGGTCTTTCTGTAACTCTAGTCTTATGTGGACTAGAAACATGAGAATTGTTGGGGTTTTTCTGCCAGTCTATCTTTCTCCAGGTTTAGTGAGAGAGACTGTTTCAAGGGAATGAGGCAGAGCACAATAGAAAAGGACACACCTGACGTCTTCCTTTGGCCTCCCTATATACACTCACACATAGTACCCCTCCCCATCATTCGCGAGTACGCGCGCACACACACACACACACACACACACACACACACACACACACACACACACACGCACGCACACACGTGCAGATTTCCTCATTGGTGTTGTTAGCATTGGTTAGCTGGCTGAGATACTAAGTTTGTTTCTGATGCTAATGCAGCTCACCCTTCTGTGGAAAGAAAGGGCTTTCTGTATTGTTGTCCTTTTGAAACAGAGGTTGATAAATGCTTAATAAGAGGGACTTAGAGGTAACTGGCAGTGTTAAAACTATCTCCAGTCATATCTACACATTTGTGGGCTGCTTGCTTTGTTCAGTGGGAATTCTAACTAGCAGGATGTCCATTCATTGGGTCTCACTTTTAGCACACGTCACAAAGGAGAGCCTATGAGCCCAGCTGGAGCTTCTGGAAGGCCAAGTGACTGACTCTGGAGGGTCAGGGCCACCTTCCTGGAAGTCTTTGCTGCATCTGGCTCCTGTGTGCCCTTCCATGCACACAGGCACACAGACAATGCTCTCACAGCTGTGCACACGTCCCCTTGCCTCCCCACACTCCCTAACACTATTGCTCTCTGCCCCCCAGTGGCCATCAACCTCATCGTGCAGCATATCCAGGACATCCTCAATGGAGGACTCTCCAAGCGGCAGACCAACGGCTATATCAACGGCTACACCCCTTCACGCAAGAGGCAGGCATCAGAATCCAGCAGCCGGCCACATTGACCCCCGTGCCCTGACTCCAAATCCCAGCCCCCAGCTCCAAGACACAGGAGGGTCGAGAGGCTTTGGTCATCTGTACATACGCCTCCTATGAAATTACTGTATTTAAGAAAACAGCGCGGAGATGAAATGCCTTGATATTCTTGTTTTCCTTTTTTTGTACTTTGGAACAGCAAATCAAACAGAACTTGAGCTTAAGTGACAAACTGTGCCAACTACTACTGGTGATGCCTAATTATGAATCCAACGTGTAACCAGTTATAAATACACACACACATACATATACATATATATATATATAAAAGGATCTATTTTTGTGTAAATGTACAAATACTGTAAAGCTGTTTGCCATAAGTATTCTGCAGGAACCTGTGCGTGGGTGTTGGGCCTGGAGCCCCACTCAGCAGGGCTCTGCTCTGGCATCTGGAGAGCCACGGGAGTGGGTGGTTGATTGGTTGATGTCCCTTGCTCTCAGCACCATGGGCCTCGACTCTCAAGGTCCCCCACCCCCAACAAAAGCCCCCTCCTTGAAACTGGAGCTGAGAGAGATACTTTTCTCTTTTTTTGTTTTTGTTTTTGGAGTTGAAATTAAATGTGATCTCAACTCAAAAACTCAGTCTCAGGGGAGAGGCCACTGAGGAAGAACAACCTGTCTCCATTTCGTGCCCCACTCTGGCTCTGGCTTGGTTGCCTGGGTGGCTCCATGATGCCTGCCTTCTGCTGTCTCTTTCCCAGAAAGCCAGAGCTGTCTCTGCTTTTCCCAGGGGTGGATTTTATAGGGTCTCATCCTTTGGGAAAAGAGAGAGAGAGAGGAGGAGGAAGGGATGAGACTGTGTCCCTTGGCATGTTGCAGTCTGGGCTTCGGTTAAGGCCTGACCAATGACAGGCCTTCGCAGGAGGATGCCCCCAGGAGTTCTACTCATGGAGCTGGCAATAGCTTTTGTCCCTTCTGAGCAGGGGCTGTACAGTGAGATAAGGAGTGTCTGTGCCTCCCACCTGAGAGTCTCCTGAGCAATCGATTCAGGATGATTTCCTGAATTACACTGTCACCCTGTTAATGTGGTGGTGCCAGGCTGGAAGGGACTAGGAGAAGGGAAGCATCTCTTTGAGAGTATCAAGGGAGGGTCTTTAAATCATGGGTACCTAAGCTGGGGTTTTATATTGAAGATGCCCGAGGTAGAGATATTCAGCTTTCCCGAACACTTCCTTTTGGTAGGCACTCTTGCCTCTGCAGGAAGTTGATTGGTGACATGCCGACAAGAAAGCTAGAGGAAATAGAGACCAAGCAAGAAGGGACAGGTGTGAGATAGAGGCCTCAGTCTGTGCCTAACTATAGATGAGCCGAGGACTGTCATGCTGGCAGTCACCATCCTGCACTTTGTGGGCCACATGCGGATAGTCACTCTGCCTGCACACTGGGGAGCCTTGTCTCCAGGTGGCTCTCAGAGCCCAGTGAGCTTCTTACTCCATTACTATCCAACCAAGCTGAGGTTCCCTCACGGTTTGAGCTCTGTCCCAGTTGGCCTCCAAACTTCTGTTTCTCTGTTTCAAAAACATGAATCTAGTTCTCAGTAGCACTTTGCTACTTTCCCGGAGGCTATCAGGAGGCCATGGTGTAGGCTCCGCAGCGGATTCCCATGATGGCAAGTGTTCTGGAGCAGGGAGTGTTCAGCTGAGTACCTGTGGGGAGGCACACACTCATCCAGATAGTGCATCCTAGAGAGTCTGGGGAGCAGGCTTTATCACATCAACTTCTCGTCCATGGTAATTCTGAGATAAAAGGTAGGTTAGGGCCTGGCCTGGGATCCCAAGGACAAGGGTCCTGGCCTTGCTGTGATTCCATGTGCTCATGGGAAACCCATTCCTGTCTTCAAGAGCCTTGGCCTCTCAGTGGGTAGCACGCTCAACTTTACTTGAAGCTCCCAGGTGCCAAACCACTTAGTGCCTTGGCTGTCTATCCCACTGCCGGGGAAAATGAATTCTTCTCATCTCTGAGCCTTTACTTAGCCGCTTCCTCATCTACCTATGGTGTTGGGACCATGCCCTCCAGGACCTCTGAGCAGCCCATTCCTAGCTTGGACACAGCTTTAGGACTACCCTGTCCCTACCTCCTGGGGAAATTGTAAGCAATTCTGGATTGGCTAGAAGCAGTGTTTGTTGGGGCAGGGAAGAGATGGAGGCTGCCCAGCTTTTGGCCAGTTGTGCACTCAAACCTGAGTTGGAGGTAAACTTACTAGGAAACCACGGCATTTGTCACCTGGGGGCTTTTAGCTGCCCAGAGAGGAAGCACGGCTGAGCAACATTGCTCACAGGTGCAAAACTCCCTCGGCTTCAGAGCCACCCAGTGGTGCTCGCCTTTCTCTCGCCGCTCCAATGCTGTCTCTGGCCCGAGTGTTTAGGAGACAGACTTCTAAGCCTTGTGTCGCAGGAAGGCCCAGCCTCACATTTCATGCTAATGCAACGATTGCTGGCTGTGACTTCTCTTTGGGTGACCAGAGGCTGGTGTGAAAAAAAGATAGGACTCTGATAAGGGGTAAAGTCGGCCCTGGGGAAGGGAGTGGGTTCAGGCCTTGTGGGGATGGGGTGTTCAAATCACCCCATCTCAGAACTAATATTGACAATGGTGGCTACTCAGATCCTGGGGAAGTTGCCTCCAGCTTGCTCTATCCAGGGTGGGTTGTCTGTCTCTTGGGAGGCAGCTGGGTCAGGTGTGACCCCTGAATAGGCCAAAGTGGAGAGACTAGTCCACGTTGACTTTGGCAAGCTTCTTGCAGGGAAATGTTTATCACTAGGCTGCTTGTGAGGCTGTGGTCCGTCCTGGGTCCCTATAGGCTGGTGCTTCTGAAGGACCGACCCACTGGCCTTCTCTGTCACCTTTGCTGTTTATACTTTCCCTCCCGGCAGATGGCCTAATGCTTTGTGTTAGACAGAACAATGAAGAGAGCGGGTTGGAAAACACACAAGTGGATGCATCTGGTGTGCACAAGTCCCCTTTAAGAGTCTGGCTCTGAGCCTGCTCTGCTCTCGCGGTGCCAGGCACAGGTTTCAGAACAGTTTCCTGTTGCTCTCAGGCAGTGAGCTCCCACCCAGGCCTGCCTCGCCAGTGAGGGTTGAGAGATTGAGTGACGAGATGACAACCTAGGCTGTTCTTTCCCTAGAAGATGCCGTCTCTTCCCTTTGCTTTTTACTGCCCTATTTTTGTTAGTGCTATGGAATGACCACATCCTGTGTACTTTGCTGTAAATAAAGACAAAACAAAAACTACCCGACTACCCAACTGGACTTTTTTTTTTTGAGAACCTGCTGAAAGAACTCGGTGGTGGAGGGAGGGCTAGGCCTTGCATTTCTGGAGGAAGTGTGATTGGTTGCCTACCCTGCTGTGTGTGTAGGCCTCCTGGTCCTGGGATGTGGTGTGGAGCAGACTCCAGGCCCTAGCTGGGATCTCCTAATGTTACTTGCCTGGAAAGTATCACGTGAACCACTGGGCCACAGTTTCCTGGAGGCTGTGACTGTTCTCACTGATGTCATTTGTATAGCCTCTACCTCTTTTACCTTCCCAGACCACTTGCCTACCCACTTCTCTATATTGCAAATGAAAACAAAACCTAAATGGAGTAATCCAAAGGTGTGTGCAGTGGAAGAAAATTTACATTAATTATAACTCACTTTGAAATGAGCGAAGGCGTATGTGTATCTTTTCTGAGAGGTGTATGTGCGTTAGTGTTTGCATGTATGTGCATACTGTATGGATGCAGTGTCCAAGGAGGCCAGAAGCAAGTGTTGGGTCTGGGGCTGAGTTACAGATGGTTGTGAGCCACCATGTGGGTACTGGCACCTCAACACAGATCCTCTGAAAGAGCAGCAGTTAAGTGTTCTTAACTGCTGGGCCGTCTTCAGACTTTCTATTCTTGTTTGTTGTCGTTGTTGGTTTTTGAAACATGGGTCTTGCTATTTAGCTCTGGTTGGCCTGGAACTTGCCATGTTGACCAGGCTGACATCTGAGCTCAAAGAGACCCACCTCCCATTACCTGAGTGCTGGGATTAAAGTGCTGTCACATTCAACTTACTCTTGTTTATAAAGCCCGACATCATGTACCATCAGGGCTTTGCACAGAATTGGCTTGTGCTCTTTGCAGCTCCCCAGAGTCCCTGTCTCAGTCTGTATCATCTTTCCACTTGTTTTGCTGGCCCAGGCCATCCCATGTGAGAATTGGACAGATCTCTCAACAGGAGCCTCTCTCTGCAGTGCCCCCCATTCCCCTGGTGGGCAGTGGTGCTGCTCTTTAAACTTATTTTTATGTGTACTCCATGTTGTTATCTATGGGATACTTGTGTACCTGCTGCCCTGGAGGGAATCCGATCCCTTGGAACTGGAGTCACAGATAGCTGTGAGCCTCCTAGCCATTGTTCTTAACCGTTGAGCCATCTCTAGCCCCAAACTAGCATGGCTTTAATGAAGACATTAATGGGGCAGGTTTGCAGAAAACTCAATGCCTGCTTAAAAGTGCTGAAAACAAAGAGTAGAGAACGGGGACTTGGGATATATGACAGTGTCAGCTTCAAGAGACTGGACTTTACAGCTGGTTTGAAAGGTTGCATGTGGTAGCAGGTGTCTGTGATCCCAATACTGCAGAAACTGGGGCAGGATGGCAAGTTTGAAGTCATCCTGGCCCACATACTAAGAACCTGTCTTAAAGATACTCCCTACCCCTCAAAAAAAAAAAAAAAAAAAAAAAAAAAACAGTTTAATGAGGGCATTCTCTGTGCTGGTGATGTACCTTGGTACTAGAGCACCTGCATAGCGTAAGCAGGAAGTCTTGATTCAATCCCAACACTGCAAAACCAAACACCATGCTAGATCCTAGTCTATTCCTGTGTGTGTGCTTACATACGCTTTCAGTAAACCATGAGCTAAAATAAAATAGCCGTGGGAACCTGTTTGACACAGGACCCAGCCCTGGCATATACATCTCAGGACTAGATAGCAATCAGAGGCAGAACATAGAAATGTTTTCTCTATATACCAGTTGTCACGTTACCACATCCACACTGGCCGTTGTCTTTAATGTGAGAGATTGCCAGCGTGTCCTGACAGCTCGGCTGCCCAGGATGCTCATCGCACTCAAGGATGTTCACAGGAGTTCTCCCAGGAGCTCTGCTTTCTCGGAAGTATCCAGCCCCTGCTGTGAAACCACATTCAACTTTAACGGGGTGTGTCAAGGGTTCACTTGTCCGTAACACAGACCAGTGAAGTATGCTAGGAATGTGCCTGTGTTCCTGGATGACTGGGAAACCGAATTCAGCTGCAAGGAATGGCTAAACTAGACTTTGGAGAGTCTGGTGTGTGGCCGCCATCTAGCGGGGGGATTCAGGTGGCAGCAGGAGGCAGTGGCCTTAGTTGTTGGGGCTGTCTCATTTGATGCCTATAGGTATCTGAGAGATCTAAAAGATATATACCCAAAATGCTCCTAAAAGTATTAACTACTAATATGACTTTTTCCCTCTCCTCTCTTTCTTTTTGGAAAACATACAAACCTTCATTATAGCACATAGAGGCTCTTAATTTCTCCATGGCTATAACCTGTGTGGATGGGGAAGTGGGAGGGAGTATGAATGTATGTGTGTGTGGGTGTGTAGGAACAAGTGTGTGTGTGTGTGTGGGTGTGTAGGAATGAGTGTATTGTGGAGGCCAGAAGTTGTCAAGTGTCTTCCTCAATTACTCTCTACCTTAATTATTATTAGATAGTGTCTATGTAGGCCAGGCTGGTCTCAAACTCACAGAGATCTGCCTCCTTCTGCCTTCCGAATGCTGAGATTAAAGATGTGCATCACCACCCCAGGCCTCCACCTTACTTTTTTGAGACAGGGTCTCTCACTGGGCGTGGAGCTCACTCTTTGGTTAGGTTGACCTGTAAGCTTCAGGGGATCCTCCTGTCTCTGCATGAATTGAGGTTAGATGTGTGCTACAGCACCCAGTGGATTCTGGGAATCTGAACCTAGGTCCTCACGCAGGTATGGCCATCTCCCCAAGCCTAAGGCTACAACTGTTTCTAGCATAGTAGTTTTACAAGCTACTATTAGAATCAGCTGTATCTCTGTCTGTCTCCGTGCATATGTGTATGTGATTATTTTTTAAACAACACTACTGGGATACATTCCTGAGAACTCTGATTCTGTAAACCTAGGAAGAGGATCATTGATAATAAGTTGTTTGGGTGATCTGAGACAGCTTTATGGGACAGGTTGGAACCCCAGGACCTCGTACATTTAGCCACACAGAGCTCTTTAGCTACTGACACAGTCCAGAACTGTGCGGCCTACAATAGGGAGGGAGGGCCTTTCCACTTCAGTTAACATAAGCTAATCCCCACAGGCATGCCCAGAGGCCTGGGTGTTGTTGCATTCTGTCAAGTTGACAATTGGCACTAACCCTCATTGTCAGGTCAATGAGGGGGAGGAGGGACTGAAGCCAAACCGGCACCAGGCACCAGCTAGCTGGCAGGCTATGTCTGTGAACCAGCAAGCTGCATGAGAACTATTTATTTCTCTACTTCAGGTCAGGTTGTCACCTTGTCACCAGACCTCTGTCTTAGCAGTGGGGCCACTCACTGTACCGGGCACCAAAGAAGGTGCTTGTCAGTAAGGATAGGTTGCAGTAGAGACCAAAGTACCAAAGACACCCTCACTTAGTAAGGCAGCTTGTTTTTCTTCTAACACAGTGCTTCCTAACCTTCCTCTCAACCTTCCTAATGCTGTGACCCTTGAATACAGTTCCTCATGTTGTGGTGACCCCCAACCACAAAATTGTTTTTGTTCCTACTGAAATGCAGGATATCTGATATGTGACCCCTGGGAAAGGGTCTCTGGACTCCAAAGGGGTCTTCACCCACAGGTTCAGAACCACTGTCCTAACATCCGTGGTGAGGTTCAGTGCTAACCATATGTGAAATCGGAGACCGGGGCTCCACTCACTGCACTCAGTTTCCATTTTTGAAATCACTTAGTCCCAAAAGGCTGCTGGTGGTGTTACATCAACAAACCCCGTTCCCTACAGAAGCAAATGTGAGGAAGGGCAGGGCTTACACCAGCTGGGGGGGGTGTGTTCCAGAATGACCCCCTGTTTACATTCCCTTGCCTTCAGAATTCAGAACACACCTGCCTTGCAGGCAGGAGACTGGGAAATGTGGTCTTCTTGGGTGACTGCACCCCTTCTTTGAGGAAAATCAGAACCATACAGAGGTACTGTAAGCAGAAAGACAAATTCAGTAACTGAATGCTGTTAATATGATTTCATTAAAAAAAAAAAAACTTTATTGAGGATGGGTTGAGATGGTGCAGAAGGGAAAGGTGATTGTGGACAAGTCTAATGACGTGAGTTCAAATTGCCCCCCCCTCCCCCCGTTACAGCAGGTTGTGCACCAATCTGTAGCATGTATGTTTCCGCCAGCCCGCCAGTCTGGGCCCACTGCCGCGCCAGCCCCAAGTAACACTCAGAGACTCTGTATTTGATACAATCCTGTTGGCCAGTTACCATTATTGTTTATGGGCTAGCTCTGTCTTAATTATTGACCCATTTCTACTTATCTAAGTATTTCCACGTGGTCGTCTTATCGGGAAGCCTCGGCAGGCGTCTTCCTCCATGGTCTCCTAGCCCTGCCTATCTTGTTTCCTATTGGCCACAGAGCCACCAGTATGAGAAACATATATACAGAATAACATCTCCCATCACCCCCCCCCACTATATTTTATTTTTATTTTTGTTGTTGAGACAGGGTCTCATATAGCCCAGTCTGGCTTGGAACTTGCTATATAGACGAGACTGTTCTAGCATTCACAGAAATCCACTTGCCTTTGCATCCCAAATGCTGGGATTAAAGGCATGAACCATCAAGATTGGCCCTGCATTAAATAAAGCTAATTAAAAAGCTTTATTGAACTATAACTCGTGTGCTGGCTAGTATTTTATGTCAACTTGACACAGGCTAGAGTCATTTGGGAAGAGGGTACCTCAATTGAGGGCAAAAAAATTGTCCTACTAGATTGGCCTGGAGGCAAGCCTGTGGAGCATTTTCTTAACTGGTGATCGATGTGGGAGGGCCCATTCTACAGTGGATAGTGCCAGCCCTGGACAGGTGGTTCCGGGGTGTATAAGAAAGCAAACCGAGCAAGCCTGGGAAACAAGCTGATGATCTGCACAGCTTCTGCTTTACTTCCTTCCTATCTCCAGGTTCCTGCCCCGAGTACCTGCCCTGACTTCCCTTCTGGATGGAATGAACCCTGTCCTCCCCAAGACACCTGTGGTCATGGTATCTTATCACAGCAACAGACAGCAAACTAAGATAGCATCACTGCGACAAGGGGAATAAATGCAGCTATTACCGCCCGGAGCTCCCTCGTGGTCCATAGTCTTCAGGGAACTCACCATTCATTTACTCACCTCCAATATGCTCTAGATTACATCACGTTTTCTAAGTCGAAAACACCGAAACAATACATTATGATCTTAACTTCTGTCCCGGCCTAATTCTGTGATCCCTCCATCTTGGGTGTAGCAATTATTTGCCTCTTACAGGGCAGAGGCATTTCTCTTGCAGAGGCTCGAAGTCCTCCTCTCTCTATAATTTTGGGCACACCTTGTTTTAGGGGTTTTTGAAAGAAATTTACTCTCATTCTGTGGCTCGATTCCATTTTCTTTATGATGATATCTTCTAAAAGATCTGATGTTTAAAACGTGATGATATCTAACTTACCAATTATTTTCTGTAGCTGTGGTGCTTTTTTCTAAGAAGTTGTTTTATAACCCAGTGTCACGCGTTTCTATTGTGTTGTCTTCTATAAGTTTCAGTGTTGTGTTTTACGTTTAAGGCTATGGCCTATTTCGCAAATTCTCACTGACTTTTCTCTTCATGGACCTTCAGTTTCATGTTAACAGGACCTCTGGCTCTTTCTTCTGTCTTCTGAGCTCTCAGTTTTCTAATTATATATATTTTTCAAGATACGGTTTCTTTGTGTAGCCCTGGATGTCTCAGAACTGGCTCTGTAGACTGTTGTGGCCTCCAACTCACAGAGAGCCACCTGTCTCTATAGTGCAGGGATTAAAGGCGTGAGCCAACACCATTCAGCCAATTATTAATTTTTTAAAAGGAAGTGATTCCATATGACATGTGTGTGTGTGTGTGTGAGGAGAGAGAGAGAGAGAGAGAGAGAGGGAGAGGGAGAGAGAGAGAGAGAGAGAGAGAGAGAGAGAGAGAGAGAGAGAGAGAGAGAGAGAGAGAGAGAGAGAGAGAGAGAGAGAGAGAAACATGCAAGGTTAGGCATGTGGGTGCAATGCCTACAGAAGCCAGAAGAGGGCACCAGATCTCCCCCGAACGAACTGGAGTCGGTTGTTAAGTGTCTGATGTGGGTGCTGTGAATTGAAGTTAGGTTTCTGTAATAACAATAAGAGCTCCTGACCACACAGCCATTTCTCCAGCCTCCATTATTCATCTTTTTAAAAAGCACTGCTAAATTTAGTCTCTTTGAGAAAAGCCTCGGAACTCACAATTTACTTGTCTTTAGTCTGCTGTTTAAAGCTTATCCATAGCCTTTAATTTCACTGACTGCATTGTAGTCTTAAGAAAAGTGATTGTTGATTTTCTCCAATGCCTCATACTTACCTTTTGAATTCCTCCTCTCAGCCTGTGAAAAATTTCTTTGATTCCATATGTGTTCAACTTTGCACTAAGCAGAATATTTTTTGTTAGACAATTCCGGCTGACAGTGTAGTTCAGTTGGCAAAGTGTTTGACTAGCATGTGCTAAATACTGAAATTGATTCCAATAGCTGCATGAGCTGGTACACACCACTAGTCCTAGTGCTCAGAAGGTAAGCATAGGAGAACCTGCAGTTGGAGGCCATCCTTAGCTAGTTAGGGAAATAATAATAATAATAATAATAATAATAATAATAATAATAATAAACCTGAATTCTAGGCATTTTGTGTCAGAAGGGGGTCTGGTTATCCACAGGTCTTACTGGTTTCCTCAGACTTTTTTCTTCTCCACAGGATTTGGCTTCATCCACAGGGTCTAAGGCTCTTTGAGTCCCCTCCAAAAGTCACTGCTCTAGTCAGGTGAGGTGTCCTGAGAGAGCTGAGAACTGTCACTTCACGGCAGATTGTAATCTTTCTTAGGTCAGAACTGTGGACTGTATTTCCCCTGTCTTCTTCTGCCCTTGCAGAGGACTTGCTCGTGTGAACACGCCCACCAACAGTCTGCTGGTTTCCTAATGGGATGTTTGGCAGACCCCATGATAGCATGATGTAACCGGGTCCTTAAAGTTCATCATGGTGGTCTGAAAATGGGCTGCAGCTGGTGGTGACTATGGACTGTAGCTTTGTGTGGTGGGGTCTGCAGCCTTATCCTGCAATCTCAGTGTCATGACCACAGCTGTCACATTTAACCTTTAGAAGAGCTGAAGGACAGTCAAGTTAGAAGCACCTGTTGAGAAGCTCCACCCATCCTCAGGGACCACGTACACAGCCCCTGGCTTCTCCGGTGTAGACAGTACTCACACAGGAGTCATAGAAGGACCAGGTTGGCCATGACTAAGTAGACCATCTGAAGCTGTATCATCCACTTCCCAGGCTCAATCTTCTCATACAGATGTTGCATGTTTGTGTCTGATTCCCTTCTAGCATCTTCCTAGGTCTAGCCCTGCAGTTGACTAATTGCCCAATCCTGGATTAATAGCTCATCCTTAATTTCTTTACCTAGCCTCTGCTTACAGGATTGTGCCAGACTTAAGCAAAATAATTAACATTAAAATGCATAGAACGTCCCTGAATCCATGTGTGTGACATTAAAATAACTAACACAAACATCCTTGAAATGCCTAAGAAGGTTGGGTCCATGTGGAAACGATCTTAATTGATGAGAGCATAGCATCTTTCAGAGAGGAGGGCCATACCTGGTTAATGCATGACAGGCTGGTCCCATCGGGGAGAGTCTGCTTTCTTCTGGGAAGTGGGGTTCCTCAGAGGAGCAGAATAGAGTTAGGCTATATGGGTGAGGGTGCCACAACCCTACATTCTGAGATGAGCTTTTAGGAAGGAAAGCCATAGTGCTTTTCAAGACCAATGGGATAAAAAAAAACAAAACAAAACAAAAAAAAAAACTGAATGGCTGCTGGGAGCTCTCCTAGGTTGCTCACTATGCCCTTCCCCAGCTCATGGGAGATGCAGGGTACCAATCTGGGATCCATGGGGAAAGGGGAAAGGATGTTTATTTTCCTACCACACAAAAGAACATCTCAGTAATACCCTTAGGCCTCTTCTTCACAGTCTATTTATTTATTTAATTTTTGGCTCATTGATTTATTTTAACCTTTATGTATGTTTGTAGGTATAAGCATCAGTGCCTATGTGTGGAGATAAACTCCAATCTTGGCCCTCCCCCAACCTTGTTTGAGGCAGTATCTCTCCTTCGTTGCTGTGTATACGATACTAGCTGACCTTAAAGCTCTGGGCTTCCTCCTGCCTCTGTCTCTCCCTTTTACTTTAAGATCACAGGGTTACAGGCAATGCTCCTGTGTTTATCTTTATTTGGTGTTCCAGGTAGTTTTTATGTCAATTAGATATAGGCTACAGTCACTGGAGAAGAGGAAGCCCCCATTGAGAAAAATGTTTCCATAAGCTCTGGCTATAGGCAAGCCTGGAGGGCATTTTCATAATTAATGATTGATGGAGGAGAGCCCAGTCCATTGTGGGTGGGGCACCACTGGTCTGGTGGTCCTGCATTCCATAAGAAAGCAGGCTGAGTAAGTCATAGGGAGTAAGGCAGTAAGCAGCATCCATCCATGGCCTCTTTATCAGCTCCCGCCTCCAGGTTCCAGCCCTGTTTGAGTTCCTGTCTTGACTTTCTTCAGTGGTGAACAGAGATATGGCAAATTTCCTTTCCTTTCCAAGTTGCTTTGGCCATGGTGCTTCATCACAGCAAGCTAACTCTAAGACATTTGGGTTCTGCAGCTCTGAACTCAAGTCCTCGTCCTCACACTTGCCCAGTAAGTGCATACTGAACCTTCTCCCCAGCCTCCCAAACACTGCCCTTTGTTACTGAAGCAGAGTCTCTCTATGTAGCTCTGGCTGTCCTGGAACTCTTGGTGATCTTCCTGCCTCTGCCTTCTGAGTGCTAGCCTTACAGGGCTGCATCCCTCATCATGCATGCCGCCTCTTCTCTCTAACAGTTTTGTCTTTTGAGACAGGGTCTTGTGTTGTAGCTCCAGCTTCCTTCCTCCATTCCAATTGCTGGAACTGTAGGCGTGGCCGCCATGCCCAGCTCACAGAGCCTATTTAAGAAAATACATTTTTTACTTTATTTTGTGAATGTTTTGCCTGTGAGTAAGTATGTGCACTGTAGCGTGTATGTTTCCGCCAGCCCGCCAGCCTGCCAGTCTGGGCCCACAGCCGCGCCAGCCCCAAATAACACTCAGAGACTCTGTATTTGATACAATCCTGTTGGCCAATTACCATTATTGTTTATGGGCTAGCTCTGCCTTAATTATTAACCCATTTCTACTTACTTATCTAAGTATTTCCACGTGGTCATCTTATTGGGGAGTGCGGCCAGCTTCCTGCTTCTTCCCTGGGTTACATCTCGACCCCTCCCTACTACTTCCTCTTTCCTCCTTCTAGTCTCCTAGCCCCGCCTATCTTGCTATCTCATTGGCCACAGTGCTTTATTAACCAGTATGAGAAACATATACAGAATAACATCTCCCATCAGTGCACTGCATGCATGCCTGATGCCTATGGAGACCAGAAGAGAGCACTGGATGTCCTAGAACTGAAATTAAAGATAATTATGAGCTGCCATTAAGGTGCCAAACCCAGGTCTTCTGCAAGACAGCAAATTCTCTTAACCACTGAGCCATTTCTTCAGTTCTAAAAGCCAATTTAAAGAAGAGTGTTTGTCAATTAGATTACAAATTATGTTTTTAAAACTTCAGTGAAGGAAGTGTGTGTGTGTGTGTGTGTGTGTGTGTGTGTGTGTGTGTGTGTGTGTGTGCAGGCCTGCTGGATGGGAATGGGAACCAAAAGGAAGGCTCTGTTAAAGAGCAGTTTCCCTGAGAGGTTTCTATTGATGTTCTGGTGGCTGCTTTATGTTAGAGATTTATTTGTTCCCGCAAGGATCTCACTGTCAGCATCACCACCTTCCGGTTAAACAATCTCTAATGGACTCTTGGACTGGCTTCTGCATACTCAGCTTTGGAGGTTTTTCTCCTGGTTGCAGGTGGGCTGATACTCAGTTCCTTCCGTTCTGTAGCAGCAAGGAGGATACAGCCAAGATGGGTTGTGTGTCTTGACCATGCCACCTTTCATACTTCTTTCATTCTCCAAAATGCTAGGCTTTAACTTTCCACCAGGGGGCAGACTTGCAATTTCTCTCACTCACATTGTATGCCTGTCACAGTATTATTTTGTTTTAAACCTCGTTTGAATTCTGTGAGGTATATTATATTACTTCTCTTTCTAAAAAGAGGTTTGTAGTTTAGGTTAAGTAAATCATGCTGAGTCATCAATGTGTGGGGGAAACTGCAATTTGAACCTGTGTTTTTCTGATTGAAATGCTTGAACCCTTAAATCTTTTTAATGTCCAGCTATCTTGAAGATAGAATTTTGCCCTGCCCTATATGTCTACAGCTTTTCAGTAGGTTATACTCTGGAAATCACAGTTCATCCAACCAACATATGATTATCTTGGGTTCTAGTCTGATCTGAGCACTCTTATACATACCATTATGGATTTTGCCATTTGTAGCTCATATTTTTTCTTTTTTCCTCTTCCATATCTTTTAGACAGCATTTCACTAAGTAGCTTTGGCTGCTTAGCTGGCTTGGAACTCACTATCTAGACTAGGCTGGCCTTGAACTTACAGAGATCTTCCTGCCACTGGGTCCTGAGTGCTGGGACAAAGGCATGTACCACCACATCTGGCCATTTGTATTTTGTCTTAAAGGCCCTTCATCAGCTTAGAAACTATAAGAGTATATGTGGGTCGGTGTGTGTCTCCCTGAGGTGGCTCCTTGCTCAGCTCATGCTGGCACAGAGGACAAGTACATTTCTTCCCAGTAATTCTCTCATCAGAATTTATGAGGTGAGAAGTCTTGAGACCTATGATAGATGCTGCTTGAGAAACCAGGCTTAATGTTGCCCTGATCTACAGACCAGTTCAGACTGGAGATGTTTGTAACCAGGCCCACTGAAAATCCTGTTCTCAAGATGGATGCTCAGCCCTAAATGAGACATCGATGTTACCTAGGCTCAGGGAACAACCATAGTTGGGTGGGAGTGGGAAGGAAGAATGTAAGAGCTGGATGAAGTTGGAGAATGGTGTGGGGTGCTGACTCCAGAGCATGGCATGGCTGTTGTGGTCTTGAACTCATAGCTGCTGTGTGTTCCCATACAAGACTGAGCTGGCCCACATGCTGTTTGTTGGGTGAGGAGTTCCTAAGATTCCACCCTTCCCTGAGGATCCACACACAGTTAATGGTGTCTGGGGAAGGAGAGGCATTTTCTTCAGTGGCACAGCTCCTAGTAAGATGCTAAGTGCCTCTAAATAACCCCTCACCCATGCTACTCTAAGCAACCCTATAGAAATTCATTGGGCCATAAAAAAGGTATAAAAGTATAAGGGAAATGAGTTTTGAAGAGCAGTGGGACCAGTGAGAATAATGGGAACAAGAGAGGGCAACAGGAGGTAAATATAGTCAAAATACATTATGTACATGTTTGAAGATGTCACAATGGAATCCATTATGTGTAATTAATACATAGCAATAAAAAATAAAAGCTGAAAGACTTTTCTGGGCTCAGGATACTGGTAAACCAGGCAGTGCCAGTCTCATCTCTATAAGTAACCTGTTGAGGAGGCAGTGAAGATGGGCTTTCCCTGGGAGAGAGGAAAGAGAGGTAGTGGGTTCCATCTGTGCACCTGGGTGATAGTTCCTCCCGGGGAAGCCATGCATGTAGACTCTACCTGCTTCAGAGAGTCTGCCCTCTGAACTTCGGCTTCCTTGTGAAATGGAGTGGTAGTCATGGCAGCCTCACAGTGGTAGATGCCTCTAAGCCTCTGATGCAGGCTCAGTATAGCATCAGTTCTTTCTGTTGCACTCCTGTTGCTCTAGCTACACTGGACTGCCTCTTGTGGGTACCACTCTGCATTCATCACATCAGGCTATTATAGCTCCACCATTTCCTCCATCCCATCCACATCGCCCCTGCAATGGAGTCAGGGCAAACACTGGGAACTGTTTTCCTCAACCTTGGGTTCATCCCCTCCTCCCGTGTCCCTGTAGCCTCTGGTGAAGAATCTCCTTTCTCTTCAATCTGTACCTATCTCTCCACCAGCATCCAGGAGTTCTTGGAATGCCATCAAGGACCTGGCAAGCCATGATTGAGGAACACTATCTAAGGAGAGCCACCGTCCTCTTTGTGGGATGTACAGTGTGGTTCCCTGCATGGGAAAGATCTGATGCCTCCCTAAAGCTGTTCCTTTGTTCTATCATCTTGCATTGAAGTGGCATGCTGTGTTTTCCCTACTGGGAAAATGTCATTTAAAAAATACACAGTAAGTGTTAGATGGTGCAGCTGGCCTGCCGTCTTGCCAGGAGAGGGGTGAGGGGCCGAGGATGGCTCAGTTGCTGGTGCTGGGGATCAGTTGGACATTTTGGGTTGCTCCATGCAGATAGTACAGTGGTCCCTGTCCAAGTGATGGGCAGGTGTTCCCAATGCTGACACAACTCTCATTACCTGGACACTGCACTCATGACACATCCACACTCCCTTTCTGGCCCTGAGCTCTGGGGTTCACATCCTGCTTCTGGGGTGACTCTCACCCTGCTGCCCTTGCAACAGATCTCCAGCCCAACCACTTCTCAACATCTTCAATGCTTGCCCTCTGGTTCAAGCTACCCTCATCTGCCAGATTCAATGCTCTAAGACCCGCATGAGGAGCCTGGGATTTTTCTTCCATTCTTGTCCTTAGTTAAATTTTAAAATGTAAATCAAATCAGGACACCTACTTTATTCTACATTATCTGGTCCTCGGCACACTGAAGAACAAAACCCAAAGTCCTTCTTGTGATTAGCAAGGCTCCGTATTTACCACTCTCATTGATGCTTAGATCTCAACCCCTCGTATTCTTTGTACTACCTGGATCAAACTTGACAACCACATTGTTTCCTTCTTTGGAATGTTGCATTGACTGGTCCATTGGCTTGGAATATTCTCCCCTGGAAGTTCACTTTTCTTTTTTTCCTTTGCTGGGTATGTAACTTGGAGTTGTCCTTGGTGTCTTCCATATCCCTCAGCCCTGATTTAATTTTTCTCATGGAGGTTGTTTATGTGTCTATGTCACTGTCTTTGTCTAGTCGATGTCTGGTCTATCTGTATTAAAGTGTATACCAATGTCTGATCTGTCTGTACTGAAGCTCGTGCCAATGTGCAGACCCAGTCTGAATGTATTGATGTCTATGTTAATGTCTGTGTCTGTCTACATCTTATCTCTTTATGTCTTTATGCCTCTCTGTCTATGTCTATCTTTGTGTATTTTCCTTTAGCTGCTGTTTTTGGCATCTATCTTTTTTTTTTTTTTTTTTTTTGGCTTTTCAAGACAGGGGTTCTTTGTGTAGCTTTTGAGCCTGTCCTGGCACTGGCTTTGTAGACCAGGCTGGCCTTGAACTCACAGAGATCCATCTGCCTCTGCCTCCCAAGTGCTGGGATTAAAGGTGTGAGCAACCAATGCCTGGCGGCATCTATCTTATTAATGTGGAAGTGTCTATGGTCAGGGACTTTGTGTTTTTCTTACTGCATCCTTGGGATTTCAAAGATAGTTTAGAACATAGGGATGGTCAACGAATATTGATCGAAAGAACAAACGGATGCAGTGAGATAATGACTGTGAAATTCCTTGGAAAGTATAAAGGTTGCCCCTTGGCTGGGAGAGTTGTACCATGCCTTTGTCTTCATATGCAGTAAAGTCAGTTGTCCATTTGCTGAGCACTAGTTGCATCCAAACTAGTGCTGAGAGCCTGGGCTTCAAAACTAATTTAGCTCAGATGCCAGCTGTGTAGCCTATTAAACTGAGCTAGGATAAACTGCTTCATCTCTCTGGCCTTAGTACTCTCTTTTGTAGCAAGTACTGGGTATACCTGCTTCAAGTATGGTTTGTGGTTATTGGAGAAAAATAGCACATCTGTCAGCTCAGTGTGCTGCTCAAATTATTTCTTTGCCTGTAATCTCAGCACTTGGGAGGCCGAGGCAGGAGCCAGGGCTACTTAGAGACATATTTCCTCTCCCACCAAAACAATGAAAAACAACCCCACCAGTCAAGTTATCAAATGCCCTCTACCTTTCACATTGGTGCCTTGGGAAGCCCTTTGACCAAAGTTCTAATCTATTTTCTCCAGGTGTCAATAAAAGATATTTAAAAAGCCGGGCAGTGATGATGCACATTTTTAATCCCAGCACTTGGGAGGCAGAGGCAGTTGATCTCTGTGAGTTTGAGGTCAGCCTGGTCTAAAAAGAGAGTTTCAGGACAGCCTCCAAAGTCACAGAGAAACCCTGTCTCAAAAAACCAAAACCAAAACAAACCAAAACCATATTTTAAAAAAGATGGTCCATTTTTGCCTCCCTACCCCTTGCCAATTAGTTCTGAGTGAAGACAGGAGCATCAGTCATTGAGCCCTTACCACCCCTCGTATTCCACACCTCTGAGGTAGGAAAGGAACTAATTTCTCCATGTGTCTTATGTGTGGAAGTTGAAATTTAGAGATGTTGCCTGAGGAAGGCTACACAGAGAGCTGGGAGCTACACATAAGCCCCTAGTCTGAAGCCAGCCATTTTCATGTTATCATGGGGTTCATGTGTGTGTGTGTGTGTGTGTGTGTGTGTGTGTGTGTGTGAGAGAGAGAGAGAGAGAGAGAGAGAGACAGAGACAGAGAGACAGAGAGACAGAGAGAATGAGTGAGAGTGTATGTGTGTGAGTGTGGTGTGTGGGTGTGTATGTGTGTGAATGCGTGTATGAGTGTGTATGTATGTGTTTGTATGTGTATGTGAGTGTGTGTGTGTGTGTGTGTGTGTGTGTGACACAGTGGTCACATGGGTAGCAGAGTGAGTCAGTGGTAGGCAGGATGATCAAAGGCTCAGCAGCTGGCTGGGATGCAGAAGTCAAAAGTGGATCAGAGACAGAGATCCCCTGCAGGCTTGGGGAGCTGTGGGGCTACCCTGCAGTGCAAGAGTATGGTGTGGTGCATGGAGAGACAGCAGAAAGGGCAGAGGAGGCCCTTCTGGACTGGGTAGTGGGACTGGAGGAGGACTTAGGAAGCCCTTTATCTGCAGTTCTTGCCTAATGGGGAGCCCAAGCTGAGGCTAAACTGTCCTGGGAGAAAAGACTTAGGCAGAGAGTGCTGCAAGGCAGTGAACCCTTACCACCTCCATAGAAAAGCAGTAAGGAAAAGGCTTGGTGGAAAAGCTCAAGTAAGAATTAAAAAAAAGCCTTCTCTGGCTTGAATAAAGCCCTGACTTCTCTCTCCCTCTCCCAATGGTGATGTGAAGATGGTGGTTAAAATGCAAATTGGACCCAGGAGAGCTGACATTTTAGATAGCAGGTTGCAAGGCTGGATTTGCTTCAGCTGGTCAGTTTAGCTACCATAGCTTCCCCCTTCCTAGGCAGAGGGGAGAAAGGCCACTGAGGGCCAGCTGCAGCCAAGTCTCAGCAGGCTGGGCTGATCATCCTGTCTCACAAGGAACATCTGAGCCCTTTCATTTCCACTCAGGTCAAGCTGGCTCAGCTGCTGCACCTTTCTGTGATCTCTGTCACTATACTCCGAAGGGCTTTGGTGTGCTAGGAGGGAGGTGAGGAGAGTATGATTGCTCGGTACAGGTTTTTAGGAGATT
Source organism: Cricetiscus sungorus (assembly GCA_030556225.1). Taxonomy (NCBI): domain Eukaryota; kingdom Metazoa; phylum Chordata; class Mammalia; order Rodentia; family Cricetidae; genus Cricetiscus; species Cricetiscus sungorus. Next base: position 24,568,732 of record JANBXA010000730.1, read on the forward strand.
CCTATCTTTCTCCAAGTTCCCCAAGCACAAATATCAGCAGGATGCCAGGCATCCTTGTGGCCAACAGTTGGCTTCTCCTGGATGGATGCAATATTGTCACTCTTCCCAAGAAAGGTAAAAAGGCAGGTGAGTTTAGAATGAGGACATGCCTTAGTTAGGGCTTCTATCGCTGTGAAGGAACACCATGACCACAACTGCTGTGATGCTCATAAAGAAAAACATTTACCTGGGGCTGGCTTACAGTTCCAAGGTTTAGTCCATTATCATCACAGAAGGAAGCATGGTGGCATGCAGGCAGACATGGTGCTGGAGAGGCAGCTGAGAGTTCTATATCTGGATCAGCAGGCAGCCATTGGCCTGGCTTGATCTTCTAAAACCTCAAAGCCCACCTCCTGTGACATACTTCCTCCAATAAGATCACAGCTCCAATAATACAATTGCCTGTGAGTCTATAGAGGCCATTTTCATTCAAACCATCACAGGTCACCTTGGCTAGGCTTTAGCTGGTTATGTGACTTAAGAAAGTTCCTTAAAACCCATTAGCCATATATTTCTCATTTGCAAACATTTGTATAAATAATATTTATCTCTTAGTGTTGTGGTTTTGGGGAAGTAAATGTTTCTTCCATGTTTTACTGCCCATGCCTATACTTTATTCGGGGTCTGCCTGGCAGATTCTACATCCATCTTGCCATCAGAGAGCAATCTCCAGACAGTCAATAGGAAACATCCAGATATGTGTTTTGACCTTAGTATTTCAGTGCAGTGAGTGTCTTATCAAGTTAGTACTTACTGGCCCTAGATCTAGAGGGCCACTTAGATCACATTAGTTAGACATGGACATCGGGAAGTTGAGGGCCAGACAGGAGGGCACAGTGGTCTGGTGAGTGCTGATAAACAAGCAGTGGGCACTGTTTTGAGATTACTAGGAGAGTAAGGCTAGCCAGACCAGACAGATCCCCCCTAGAAGTATGCCATAGGCATGAGGCTGACAAAGGGCAGCGTTACCTCATGGCAGCAAGCCCATTCATTCACCACAGTGGCTTGGGGAGGCTCTGGGCCAATTACTGTGTTGACCAATCGGGACTTCTCAGCTTTCCTCTAGGTACATCATGGAAGACCCTTAGCATCCTGGGCAGGGGTTGACAGTTGCCTGTAGAACCAAGAGTTGTGCTGTGTCCCCAGCATAGTGGCTGGCACAAAGAAACCCAATTTCACATGTTTCACGCTCCAGACATTCTCACCGGACCGTGGTTTGCAAGTGCCCGTAGCAAGACTCAGCTTCTGAATCTAGCAAATCTCACCTCCTATCTTGGCCAGTCACCCTGGGTAACTGCACTGCCACTGGTGCTGTGGAAGGTAGCAGAATAGTCATGACAAAACTCAAAATTTAAAGCTCAGAGAGCTGCAACCTTACATCGTATGGAACTGAAAGTAATTCATCCCAGAGAAGGCCTTACTGGGTTCTGTTTTCCCTGATGCAGCTGCCTTGCCTGTTGGAGCTTGTCTCTGTGATTGGAACAGAAGCTGTGTTTGACAGATTTCTTAGGGAGAGGTGCCCCCTTTAGTGTCGCTTGAGTTAAATCTAATGTAAAAATGTTGAGTGCCTAGCAAGAGTGAACAAGGCAGGGATTTTAGTGTTTCACTGCTGTAGTGTGGCTCTTTAAGGTGCCACACAGTAGGATGTCATAGCACACACTGCTGCTTGAATGAATCCTCCGTATGGACCTGAGGGTATTGGGATCATTTTAACCCACACATCGTGTTGATCAAGGTTCGGAAATGCTAGTGATGTGTGCAAGGTCACACAAAGGTGAAGGGTGGAGTGTCATTCTTAGGTCCTTTAGATCGTGGTGCCTTCTGCTGTTACATCCTTATGTAGGCCCCAGGCATTGTAGTTCCCAGGCATGCCTCTAGGTCAGTGGTTCTCAGTCTTCCTAAGGCAGAGACCCTTTAATACAGTTCTTCATGTTGTGGTGACCCCCCCAACTATAAAATTATTTTTGTTACTTAAAATTTTTTGCTACTCTTATGTACTGTAATGTAAATAATCTGTGTTTTCTGATGGCCTTGAGTGATCCCTCTGTCATTTGACTGCAAAGGGATTGAGACCCACAGGTCTGACTTAAGAGGCAGAAGCTGAGGGATCATAACTTTAAGATCACTCTTGTGGTTTAAAAGAAAGTGGCCCACAAAGGGAGCCACACTATTAGGTATGGCCTTGTTGGAGGAAGTGAGTCACTGTTGGGGAGGGCTTTGGGGTCTCTTGCTTAGCTTCCCTCAGTGTGATTTTTGATCAACTTCCTGTTGCCTCTGAGCCAAGATGAAACACTCCTGGCTGCAGCAGCACATCTGTCTGCATGCTGCCATGCTCCCCATCCTGATGATAAAGGACTCTGAAACTGTAAGCCACCACCTCATTTTCTTTGTAAGAGTTGCCATGGTCGTGGTGTCTCTTCACAGCAATAAAAAACCCTAACCAAGACAGGTACTTAATGGGTTTGTGGCCAGCCTGGATGTCTGAAGCAAATTAAAAAACAAGCGAACAACAAAACCAAACCAACAAGCAAAAAAGTGACTCCACCTCAAGACAGGGTCATATATACCAGGTGGGATCCATTCTCAAGTTGTAGCTGGTCCCCTTTTCCTGAATTCTTCCATGTCTCTAGGGACCAAATGTCACAGAGGGCCATGGCTGTTTATCTTTGGGTTTCTATTGCTGCTAAGAGACACCATGAACAGGACAGCTCTTATAAAGGAAAATATTTAATAGTGGTGACTCACTTACAATTTCAGCGGTTCAGTCCATTATCATCATGGTGGGACATGGCAGCATGCAGGGAGACATGGTGTTGGGGAAGTAGCTGAGAGTACCACATCTTGCACAGACAACAGGAAGTAGTCTGAGACACTAAGCATGGCTTGAGCATGTAAGACCTCGAAGCCCACCTCCACAGTGACACAGACTTCCTCTAACAAGGTCACACCTCTTCATAGTGTCTTTGGCTTTGGGGGCCATTTTATTTCAAATGACCACACAATTGTTAGCTGAAACTCAACAAACTCTGTGTTGGGTGTTTCAGAATGAGGAGTCCTGGCTTTTTACAGTTGGCAGTGGAAGCTGCAAGGTAAAGCTGCATGATCTTCATCACAAGCCGTGGTTCTCAAAGCACGCCAGGGATCAGGAGCAGTAGAATCACCCTGGCACATTCAACAGCTGCAAATTCAGGCTTCACATTAGCGTACCTGCATCAGAGTATGCTGGGTAGGGCCCTGGAGGCTGAGTTTTAACAAGTCCTCCAGGTAAGATTGATAGCAGGGTTCTCGCCTTCAGTGCTGACACTTTGCATTTGGATGAGTCTTTATTGTGAACAGGCACTGTGCATCACTGAGCATTTAACAGCACCCCAGGCCTCCCCCTAACAGCTCTCAGCAGAGTCTGCCTTCCAGCTGACACAACCATCCAATCGTTGCCAAATGTCCCCTGTAGAACAACAATTGTCCCTTTCAGAACTGTTCAGTCTAGACATTTCCTTCTAAAAACAGTCCATCATGGTCTAGCTGGGGCCGGAAGTTTTTGGATGACTCTTGGGCCCTGCCCCAAATCTCTTGAATCTGAAACTGCACTTTTATCAAGGTCCTTTGGTGATTACAAAATTAGACTCAAGAGGCTGGGACATAAACCAGGCTCTGTACAGGAAGGACAAAGTGACTTCCCCAGGCTTCTGTCTCATGGTTCTTGAGTTATACAGGTGCAAATCTTGATGTTTATTGATGCTTTTTTTGGGGGGGTACCTTTAAGGTAAGGGATCAGGGCTAGGCATTGGTGGTGCACACCTTTAGTCCCAGAACTGGGGAGGCAGAGGCAAGTGGATCTCTGTGAATTCGAGACCAGTCTGGTTTACAGAGCTAGTTCCAGGACAGGCTCTAAAGCTACAGAGAAACACTGTCTGGATAAACCAAAACAAACAAACAAAACAAAAAAACAAAAAGGTAGGAGACAGGGAGATGGTGTAGTAGAAGCCAGAGTTCATTCTCACACTGCACGGAAATGGGAACTGGAAGTTGCCAATATATGTGGTATTTGTTGGAGAGCTGGTCAGTGACTTTATAGACTTTCTCTCATTTGTCTGAGGTTCTTCTCTCTCTGTCTCTGTCTCTGTCTCTGTCTCTGTCTCTTCTCTCTCTCTGTCTTCTGTCTGTGTGTGTGTGTGTGTGTGTGTGTGTGTGCGTGCGTGCGTGCGTGCGTGCGTGCGTGCGTGTGTGTGTGTGTGTGTGTGTGTGTGTGTGTGATTTGTAAAGATCAGAACACAGCTCCCAGGACTCAGTTCTCTCCTTTCACTATGTGAGTCCCAAGAATTGAACTCAGGTCCCCAGGCTTGGCAGCAGGTACCTTTACCAACTGAGTCATTTTCCTTTCTCCCAAGTGTTTTTCTCTTGATTAAGGTGGGATTTGGACTTTTGAGAAGACGCCTATGAAGAGCTAATGGCCTTCTCTTCACAGCAGAGGCTGATCTTCATGTTTGCCTCCCATGAACTGATTACATTTTCTTGAAAATGAAACGCTTAGCTAACCCAGGGCTGAGGGACTGGTCACAGAGCAAGTCTGCTTTGCTTCTTCCGTGGAATACAAAGTAGCTCTTGTTCAGCAAAGTGCATTTGAACTGCTTCAGGACCTCCCAAGGCCACACCAACCAGGCAATGTTAGTGAGATTTATGCAAAGCTCCACCTTTCCCTTATTAATGGATATAACAGGTATAGTTCTTCTCTAATGGGCAGCTGACCGCTCAGCAATTTTCCTTTTATGGTTTCCATTTCTGATCATTACACCACCCTAATTAGTCAGCTTGACAGCAGGCTCCAGGAGAACAAAGACTGCAGCCATCAGTGCCAGGATAAAGGCACCAAGAAAGATGTGGAGCCTGGAAGGAGGGAGGCTCAGCGTGGTCCATTCTGATCAAGGACGCTTTGGGCAACTGGTCAGAATCTCACCTTGGAAGATGTCAACTACTTGGGGCATTCTTTCCTTCGCAGCACATTTTGCTATTGCAGCAGACTTCCAAGCACTCTAACAATGTCCTCATATAATATTCTGCTGCTGAAAAACAAAACAAAACAAAAGAAAACCTCTTCTCAACAAGCAAACACACTTCAGTCTGTGCCAGTTTCCACCATTTCTTTGCTTTGAATAAATACCACTGTTAGGTAGTAAAGGTGTGGGTGAAGTGTGAGCCTTGTGTATAGCAGTCTTTTTTTCTCTACTGCTACCCCAAATTTAGTGGCTCAATGCCATGAGGATTGGTCACCTCACAGTCTTGGGGGTCAGAAGAAGAAAGGGCTGCTGTCAGGTCTGCTGTATGAGAGAACAGAGCTCACGATGGTGGCAGCAGTGGTGGGGGCAGCTGGTCCCACCACATCTGCAGTCAGGAAGCAGAGAGAGAGAGAGAGAGAGAGAGAGAGAGAGATGGAAGCTGATGCTCAGTCCCCTTTCTTCTTTTTATTGGGTTCTGGACCTCAGCCCATGGAAGGCTGTAGCCCGAGTCATCTTACCTCAGTGGACCTAGTCTAGGTGGTCTTCATAGGCATGTCCAGAGGTTTGTTTCGTAGGTCATTCTAGATCATGTCAAGTTGACAGTATTAACAATCACAGAGCGTATGGGATGAATCCAAGGTATTGGTAGGTGTATTGGCTGATTTCTGTGTGTCACCTTGACATAAGCTAGTCATCAGAGAGGAAGGAGCCTTAGTTGAGGAAATGCCTCCATGAGATCCAGCTGTAAGGCATTTTCTCATTTAGTAATCAGTGGGGGAAGGGTCTAACTCATGGTGGGTGGGGCCATCCCTGGGCTTGTGGTCCTGGGCTCTACAAGAAAGCAGGTTGAGCAAACCATTGGGAGCCAGCCAGTAAGCAGCTCTCCTCCATGCCTCTGCATCAGCTGCTGCCTCTGAGACCCTGCCCTGCTTGAGTTCCTGTCCTGACTTCCTTCAGTGATGAGCAGCAATGCTGAAGTGTGAGCTGAATATACCCTTTCTTCCCGACTTGCTGTTTGGTCATGGTCTTTTGTCACAGCAGTAGAAAGCGTAAGGCAGCAGGGTTGCGTTTCTTCTGAAGGCTCCAGGAAGAATTTGTTCCCTACCTTTTCTAGCTTTCAGAGACTGCCAACATTCCTTGGCTCCCAGCCTCTCCCTCCGTCTTCAAGGTACATGATTCTGACTTCTGTTTCCATCATACCTTCTCTGTTCCTTTTCTCTTGGCCCTCTCCCTCCATCATTTCCTCCTCCCTCCCTTCTTCTGCCTTTTTTTCTTGTCTTCCCCCTTGTCCCCTGTTTTGAGACAGAATCTTGCTATATATCCCAGACTGGGCTAGAACTCACTTTGTAGACCAGGCTGCCTCACACCTCGGTGATCATCCTGCCTTAACTTTCTGAGTCTTGGGATTTTACAGGCAGAACTAATCGCACCAGTTCACAGCTCTCTTTGACTTCGGCCCTCCTACCTCCTTTTTTATACACATTTGTGATCACATCCCACACAGAATGGAGAGTAGTCTCCCATGACAGGATCTCTAATCGCAATGGCAAAACCCCTTCATAGCATCCAAAAGCTAATGTATCCATACATCCCAAGTGAGGGATGAACATTGTTTGGTTTACCACATTCAATTTATTCTTTGGATAAATGCAAATAATAGGAATACCTATTCTAAATACTAACCACCAGTACTAAGTTAGACACTGTGCATCTCTTGTTTGGTACCTAGCCCTCACCACCTTGTGCAACAGATATGCCCAGTTATTCTGTATCATTGCTGTGGTGGCTTCCTCAGACAGTCATTTTGGATGGCGAGGGATCAGAAATAGCCATGGTTTACACTGACATTTGGGGAGAGAGATTTGGGCTTAGGGTGACATCATCAGGGAATGTTAATTGTGCAGAGGGAAGGTGGAAGGATCAGAAGAGGTGACCACGAAGAGCATCATTTATTTAACTATGGATTCCATCATTTGTTTCACTGTGGACTCTAACATTTTCCCTGAAGTTTCCCTAGTCTTGATCTCACACACAGTGGTGGCTTGTCTCAGATGCCTCCACAGATTTTTATCTGTCTCAACAGTCTTTGCTTCTCACACCCATTGTTATTCCTTCAAGGTGCAGCTCCTCAGCCACTTTCTCCAGGGAGACTTTACTGGTCATTTGGCCATCACTGACTTTTCCTCTCCTCCCAATGCAGGCAGCACTGGTCCAGCACACCCCAGTCTGTTTCTTCCATTCACTAATTGCTTAGTTTTTATGTTATTTTTCCAGTGCTAGGAATGAACCCAAGCCATGGTCAGGTTAGGCAAGTGCTCTGTTGCTGAGTGACATGCCTGGTCCTGCTTGTTGCTGTTCTGAAACCCATAAGGCTGTTTCCATAGGGGGCTCCCCTCTGCTCATGTCTGTAATCTCAGCTTCACATTAGAATTTTCTCTTATCATACCTAATGCATAAACTAGTCAAATTTTTAACCTTGGTTTTGTATCTGCTGTAATTAATTTGCTTTGGTGCTTCATGTTAATAAACATATACAAAAATAATTTGAGCATGTGTTGAGTCAGGAACATCAGGACTACAGGGTCCCAACTCCATGTCTACCTTCAAGGAGCCTATGACCTTAGAAAAATACCTCTACTTTTTGCTCTTTATTTTCTTGTGTTATTTATCAAACAGTGAGAAGGCTGGGTAGCCACAGAGTTTCCCTCTGAGCTGTTGCAGGCTTCTTGTCCCTGTGTTAAATCTGCTAGTGTCCAGGCCCCAATTCTCAGGTCAACGTACAACCCTCATTACTGAAGAGGTGGAGTGAGCTGCACTTTAGTTGCCTTATGTCAGGCCTGGGAATCTCTATAGAGGATGGAGCTACTGACTGCTGAGCAATTTGTTCAGGAGGCATTAAAGATAATTAGCAGGGAAAGCAGTGGGTCTGAAATGGAGTTTGTCTAATCCCTTGAGCATTGATCAGTCCATTCCAAGAGCATGATAATGACTGGCTGGGACTTAGATGGAGAGGTAAGCCCAGGGATTCATGGGAAACTCAAAAAGGACAAGTACATTCAGGTTTCCTAGGGTGCTGTCTGATACCCAAGAGAAATGAAAGGCATGCTATTTTGTTCTCTCCTCTTTTATTATTTTTTTTAGACAGTGTTTCACTGTCTCTTTTTGTTCTTTTTTTGAGGCAACACTCATTCAGGGGAACGTTTATGAGTGCCTAAGACATACAAGATCCCGCCAGTGACAAAATGACTTATTCTGCCTCTCGACCCTCAAGAAACTTTTAACACCGCTTAGAAGAGAAGACAAAACAATCAGTAGCTGTAATGTGAAGGAAAATGTGGAATTTAGTGAGGTACCCTAAAAGAGCAGGTGGGGAGACACAGAGAAAGGGATGGTGTGATTAACATTACAAAAGAGGGACAATCAGAGGCTGGCTTGGAAAGTAGATGATGCTTGATTTCGCCTAGATGATAACACCCTGTACAGTATGTAATAGAACTCAGAAAGGAGTCAGGTGAGCTTGTCTGAGACTTGAAGAGGCTCTGAACTCACTTGGCTGCCAGGAAAAAAGACATTTGTAGTTTCTTTTTGCCATGGGAGTGGCACACTGTATCTATATGTAAATTAACAAAATGTTATCAGATGAGAAGGAATGTATTCTCATCTCATGCTGAGATGAATCTTAGAGGGTGTATCACAGGAAGAGAGGGATGCAGAATCTCATCCCCTCCCTGCTCCAGGCTTTGTTATGGAGGAGGAAGCCAGGATGCCAGCCTCCATACCTCTGTTTCTCAATCTCAGGCGATTCCCTGGGCTAGTGGAGTGCAGAGATGTGTGACAAGAAGTTGTTTTCCCCAAATCACTGGGCTGCCAGGTGCTACATGCATCTGGTTTAAGAAAAACAACCACATAGAGATGTTTGTTACTCAGAATACCCTCTAGGTAACCAGAAATGTTGAGGAGAGGGAAAGCACACACACACACACACACACACACACACACACACACACACACACACACAGAGAGAGAGAGAGAGAGAGAGAGAGAGAGAGAGAGAGAGAGAGAGGAGAGAGATATGTGTGTGTGAAAACATACCCACACAAAGGCAGAGACAGAGATACACTGAGAACACACACACACACACACACACACACACACACACACACACACACACACACACAGATACTAAGGTAAAAAAGCACCCAATTGTTTAGCAGTATGTCAGGCTATACCATATCCTGGAAATATGTTCAGGAAGAAAAAAAACCCTAATCCTCAATCCTTTTGATGCATAGTTGATAAGTTTCTGGTGGAAACCCTGGGAGGTGGGAGTAAGTGGCATGCTGATTAAGATAAAAACAAAACAACCACAAAACACAACCATGCTTCACAAGGAGTAACCCTTGAGACTGTAAGTGCTGTGTAGCTAGCTGCAGTTCAACATCTTCTCTATGTACTGCCTGTCATGAGAGGAAAACGATGCAATGAAGAAGAAGACTGAGAAGGAATAGGGTGGTGGTGGTGATGCTCAGAGCTAGGAAGGAGCAAAACCATCACCTGTTAAGTCCTAAGAGTCTCTGGGTAATGCTTCATCTTTTCTGGGTTCCCCAGGGGCTGAGTGTGATGTCCAGAGCTGGCCAACACTAGTAGGGAAAGAGAGTGCCTGGAAACTTCGGAGGCACTGGTGAACTGTTAGCAGCCATTGCGCTGACTTTGAAAAATTCCACCTTGAATTTTTCCTGAAGTAGGCCTTATGGAGGCAGTGGGAGTTTGGATGAAGAGAAGCTTGTAAGGAGATTATTTACAGTTGAAATGCCTTGGTCTGAATTCCCTTAGATATCGTGGATTAATAAGGATTGGGAAAAACAGGCTGAATAGGTGTTTATTCAGGGAGAAATAACTTACAACAGAGACAGATGAACACCAGCAGGTTCCTGGTCCCAAGGATGCCTCCAGATACTCTCTGTCCCCGTCCAGCAAGCAAGAGAACACTCTGGGGCCCCTTCCCCAGACCTAGTTGCCCCAGGTTTCATCTGAACCTGTCCTGACCCCCAATGGGCGTTGTCAGTGCCATAGGTACAGAGTGAATATCTCACTACAATTCCTCTTTTAGTCTAAAGAAAAGATTTAGGCTTGATACAAAACTATATACAAAACAGTGAATAAATGCCATGTTCTGCAGGTCTATGAAGTGTTTGAAGATTAAGCATCTATGTCTGACTAATCTCATAGGTATAAGAAACATGGGGAAGATAATCTGTAATATGCAGGAACCTAGCTATAAAACTGGTTGAAACTTCCCTAAGTAAAGCAGGGACAAATGCTTAAACTATATATATATATATATATATATATATATATATATATATATATATATATAATGTAAATTTCTAAAACAGAGGTAGAGTAGAAATGTCTTGACCAGAGGTAGAGCTGTATAGTGCAGCATGATAAAAATATCTTAAATTGCATCGATATACAAAATGTCTTGAGCATAAGTACAAGTACATAGAATATGGTAAGGATATGTGCACAAGGCATTATAAATGGAAAGATTTTATGCAATATGACAAAATATAATATACATATCATCTGGGAAGGGAATATAAACTTAATTTTACATAGGTTACCACATATAAGAATCTATAACAATGTAAGCTGTATATTACTAATATCTCACTATTACTAAAATAATTCACAAGATGATAGGCTAATCTACCTATATCTTATCTAGACCATATCTTTCCCAACCATATCCCCTATACCTGTCTAAAGAGATACCTGAGTCTAAGCATCACCTTTTATACCCAACCCTAAGTAACTAAAACCAACCCTATGAAGATGAATATTATCCCTAAAAGCCAAGAGTAGGGAAAGGGGGCATCATTATCTTAATATTACTTCCTGCTGAAATGGAACAATGATTGATCAATGGGATCCTGTAGGAAGAAAATTTTTGGCAACAAAATTTCTAGATGGGACTGGCTGTGACATTTGTAGCTAGTCTCTGTGTGGTAGAAAATGCTTGACTGCTTGGGAGAGAATAAGAAACAGGATAAATTGTTTTAAAAAATTAGAAAGAGAGTAGCTGGGGCATTTGTGGTACACACCTTTAATTCCAGCACTTGGGAGGCAGAGGCAAGCGGGTCTTTGTGATTTCAAAGTAAACCTGGTGTATGGAGTGAATTTCAGGGCAGCCAAAGTTAAACACAGAAAAACCCTGTCTCAAAAATTGAAAAAAAATAGAAGTAGAAGAAGTAGAGTAATAAAAAAGCCACATAAAGATGAAAAGCACAGAGTCTGGATACTGTATGCTATTGTGTTGTCTTTGTATTGTTTGACTGCTGAGGAAATAGGAACAACTGTTAAAAGAAATGCTGCTGGATTAACCCAATGTATATATTTCAAAAATGCTTTGACTTCAAAACTTAAGTCTAAGGATGGGCTACTGGGAAAAAGAATTTGTATTTTTGTTTCCACAAAATAAAAATCTGTGGATTCTTTCCAGATTAACATGGTTTGATCAAGCAAGACCCACTGAAGCAGTGTCCCAGATGAGCCAACATTCGAAACAGCTAGGACAAGGCAGCCTTGCAGATTACTACAGCCAGGATTTCTGTATCTTCTTAGGATCCCCATGACTGTGCTCCTTACCAGCAGGAAGCAGTTTGGAAAGAACAATGCCCAAATTCCCAAATATTGTTTATAAATATTTGTTTTTATTTAAATGAGCTTGGTTATAAATGGTTAATAATCACAACCAATCTCTTTTTAAGGTAAAAAAGTGGATTATGATATAGAAATGAATACTTTGTTTTGGAATGGATTCTCATTTATTCATAGAATTTTAAGGTCAATTTTTGATAAGTATATTTCTCCTCTTGTTTAGGTATTGTAATGTGTAATTTAGTACAGATTATAGATAGTTACCTATGATAGTCAAAACTTAGGGTTAAGTTAGTTAGGTTTTTAAGATATACAGAGATGTATTTGGGATGGTTAGGCATTCTTCAAACCTTTCAAAGACCTACAGAATATGGCATTTAAAATGGTTTAGGGTTTTCCTTAACAGTGAGACATAACTGCTTCTGGCAACACCACCTGCGTCAGAAAGGAAAATAGACATCAAAGAAACACGTTATAGAGTTTGCTTTCAATATGGCAAGACTAGCCATTTGGGCAAGATGCTGCTCTTGTCTGGACTGTTTGACTTTATGCTATATAAATTGGACATGCAGGACCCACAGAAAAGTGACTGCTGAAACAAGATCAACAGTGCTACAGGGTTCCTGCTTCATGGAAGAGTCTGCCAGAAAGTCTGCAGTACAGAGAGAAAAGTGACTGACAAACTGCCAATACAGGTGGACAGTTTAAAGTTTCCTGATTTGCTGAGGAGTCTGCCAGACACACTATGACCTATAGGCTGAAGATAAAACATTACAGAAAAACTTCAGGTGATTGACCAGGTAGCAAGATGTCTCTGTCATTTCTAGAGTTTATATATTATTCTTCTGTGGTCTTTGATGGAGTTGAAGACAGATAATATGGTTATAGATTTCCTTACTTAGGATTAAAGATAAGTTATATATAGGACTTTAAACTCACAAAGATAGTATAGATGATGTAATATTTTCTTTAAATCTTGCTAAATGTTAATGAACTAAATATTGTTAATAATAGTTCATATTTGATAACTGTTTTGTAATATATTTTACTATGTTAAAGTTAAAACTCTTCTTTTTATTTTAGATAGAAAAGAGGAGATGATGGGAAATTTCATTCTGTAAATATGTTTTTCTTATTGGTTAATAAATAAAGCACTGTTGGCCAATAGGAAAGCAAGATAGGCGGGACTAGGAGACAAGGAGGATTCTGGGAGATGTAGTAGAAGAGATTCAAGACATAGGAGTCTGGACCCTCTCTCCGGTAAGATAAGACCACATGGTAATAGAAATGGGTTAATATTAAAGACAGAGCTAGCCAATAAGAAATGCTAGTAACTGGCCAACAGCTTTATATTTAATACAGCATCTCTGTGTGTTATTTGGGGCTGACACGGCTCTGGGACCAGTGCTCATAACACTTAGACATGGAGCCTGAGGCAAAAATTAATGAGTTTATACTTTCTTAGGATGCAGGAATGGACCCCAAGATTATGAGTATTCAGAGAAAGGAAACTGACGTGGGAATGAGGAAACAAACCCATCTCTCTGCTTCTGGACTGCAGATGAAATGTGAGCAGTTGCCTCATGCTTCTGCCTCCATGCTTCTTTCTGTACTCTCAAACCTTCATCTGGCAAAATCCTTTCCTTCTTAAATGACAACAACAAACCAAAGATATATATTGCTAAGCCTTGTGGTATAATGAGAAAGAAAAAGCCATTTTCCCAGAACATGGGGACTCTCCAAGAGGTTTTACAGAAACGCTGCCTGGGAAATGTGCTCAGAAGAGGGAGGAGGATGGATACCTGTCTCCTTATCTTTCTGTGTTGATCACCAAGAGTTCTCATCATGGGGCTCTAACTCCTTTGTGCTTCCAGCTTGTGTTACCTGGTTACCTTAGGTATCTGCTTGTACAGGCAGATCCTATATCTTAGGTGATGGAGTCAACTTCTTCACCAGCTGCATAGGGGCCGGGTGGGCTAGCCAGTGTGTGTGTGTGTGTGTGTGTGTGTGTGTGTGTGAAGGTTTCAGCGGGTTCAGCATAAAGAAAGGCGTGAGGCAGGATGTCTCACCAGTCCTTTGCTACCCTGTGACTTGGAGCACAGGGGAGACTGGTTGCAGCTGCAGCAGCAGGTCCAGCTATCTGTGCAGTTCAAGTGCTATGATGATGTGGTCTCTGCCACGCCAATTCCAAAACCTAATGACTCCTCCCACTCAACACCAGGCTTTTTTCCTTATGATCACTAAGAATTCAGAAGTGGCAGGAGTAACACCAAACAGCACCCCATGACCAAGCTCATTTTGGAATGCATGCAAACTGGGCCTTGCATAAGCTGATGATCTGACTGTTCCATGGTGTGATTGAGGGGAGGATTTTATTGTAGATATGAGGGAGAGTTGCCAGAGGCAACTGAAGAGTCCAGAACAGAGAAAATAGTAGACTGAAGATGGACAGGAAGTGAGCGAGATGAAGACAAGGAGAATTTAGCAAAAGAGAGGGTGTGTGTGTGTGTGTGTGTGTGTGTGTGTGTGTGTGTGTGTGTGTGTGAGAGAGAGAGAGAGAGAGAGAGAGAGAGAGAGAGAGAGAGAGAGAGAGAATATAGCTGAGATAGCAGAGTTATAAAAAGAATGAGTATCTGGGGGGGGGGAGACATCTTGTGAACTAGGGAAGTTTAGAATTGTGGAGGAAGTGAGAAAGGCTAGGATGTTAGCTTGGACTCTGAAATGTGTAATGGGCATTTGTGGTACTGAGGGAGCCTGGAGGCCAGCACATGCTTTGGTATGCTAATAGGTGCCATAGACAGCCATTTGTTCCTTCTGCTAGTAATAAGGGAAATGGTTTCTTTGGGTAGATGGGAACTGGCTTCACAAGTTCCCAAATAATGCTGGATTTTGTCTAGAATTTTGGGAAATGGAGTTTCCTTTGGACTTGACAGGTCCTATAAAGTATGAACTTCCAGAACTGGTAAAAACAAAAAAGAAAGACAAACAAACAAACAAAAACCTGGGCTGGAAGTGTAGCTCTGTAGTAGAGATCATGTCTAGCCCAATCCCCAGTACTGCAAAATGCATATACACCCTTCTCTCAAACTATGATATGAGCTTTAAAAGTTGTTTCTTTCTTGTCTTGGAGACAAGAGTCTTACACATCCCAGGCTGGCCTCAAATTCCCTATACACCTGAGGCTGACCTTGAACTTCTAATCCTTCAGCTTCTTCCTTCTAAGTGCTAGGATTAGAGGCTTGTGCCACTGGGCTTGGCTTATTCATGCTGAGTATTGTGCCTAGGGCTTCACACATGCTACCCATCAGGTCACATCTCCAACAATGCCAAAATATGAGCGAGCTTGGGACCATTGTGTTGGCAAGACCAGGATCCTGAGAAAGCAAAGACAGCAGGGCCAGCCCCCTGCCTTTAGCTTAAGGATTGTGAGATTCTTGATGGCTGGAGTCACTTCAGGCTTCAGCCTGAATTCAGCATCTGGCACATAGTAGGCACTGTAAACAGAATGCACAAGCAGAGACTGAGTCTCCCAGGGAAAAGCCCTCTCTAGCATGGAAGGTAAACAATTCCAAACAGATGGAGGCTGGCCATGTTTCCAGAGTAGTGACTTGAGGTGTGGTCCCAGTGCCTGTAGCAGCCTGTGCTGAGTTGTGATTTACAGATGTTTATAGCCCTGTGTTCAGATGTTCATTCACTGTTTACTGCTCTACTGCTAATAAACACCTTGTCATAAATGATAAACGGGGCAACTTGTGGGGGATGTGGGAGCTGTGTTTAAAGAGATTTGCTATTTTAGAACACATACTTCTACCTGTGCATTAGATAGTTTCAATTTTTGTTTTAAAAGCTAGTGTTTATTGTTGGTATGGCTGAAATACAGAAGACGCAGATGGTTGTAAATCTCTGAAAGGCTTGGGCAGCCAAGGGGCTGCTGTCCGAGGTCCTGGCCATCCTTCCAGATTGCTTGGCAAACTTAGCAAGCAATAAACTGAGACCCTCTGGAAGAACAGACTTCCTAAGGTAACAGACAATGGGATGCTCTGTTCTGCAATAGCTAGGGGTGTGCCTGGAATGTATGTTGAGACATATGGGGAAATCTTGACCTTCATGGAACCTCAAAGGTGCTTCAGTCACCAGGAGAAGAACTGCCCGAGTACCCACTCAGTGAGGCAGTCTCTTGTGACATCTCCATCCCTCTCCAAGTGTTCCTCCTTTCCCTTCCTCCTCAGATTCTTCCATCCTTGAGCTCCCCCATGCATCCTTCTTCCCTTGTCCCACACCTACTCAGTAGTGGGGGACAGAGATGGGAGCAAGGTCGGGCACATAGGCTACCTGCAAGGACATTATGTTTTTAGGGTTGAATGAAAAAAAACTTCCTCAAGACAATGAAAAATTTCAAAGTGACTGGCAACTGAGGAGAGGCCAGTTTGGGCTTGCTAGCTTTGGATTCAGGAGGAATGAGGCAGCTGATGAGTTGTCTATTGCCCAAGGTGCTGGCATTTCAAAAGTAATGAAGACAATATAGAGAGATGTCAGTCTACTCAGTTCCTTGAATTAAGGGTTTCATCTGAGAGAAGGAAGAGATGTATTTTTTCTGATGTTGCTATCCAAAAGGGGAAGAGAAAGTTCATGGTCTCACCAGGCACCGGAGTGATTTGATTCAAGACAATGCAGCATTCCTGAGTGTAAGTCAGATTGTGAAGTTATGCCTCCAGGGTCCAGATTTTTTTTTTCTTCTTCTCACCTCAGTGAAGCAGCAATAAGTTTTGGTCAGGGCCAGCACAGTTCCAGAGGCACACATTAGTGTCCTGGTTTACTTCTAGCATAGGAGGAATGTGTGTGACATGTGGCAGAAGGTTAGGGGGCAATGGGAATATAGAAAGAGCTGTCCCTTCCACTGTTGAAATATTGTCCACATGGCTCAAATTATTGTAGGTTCAACTGAGTAAAACATTTTCTTATTTTGAAATTTAAATATTTCCTGGAACAGCTAAGGCTCACACTAGAATACAGGTGGCTTAGTGTTTTCAGGAGAGCATCCTCATGAGGCTCTGAGGTCTCTTCCCAGGGGGAATGGTCCAAGGTTGGAGGTGGGGGGACAGTGGCAGCTTCAATCAGCATCACCCCCCTCTAGCACCAAGACTTTTGAGATGCTAATAAGCTCTAGGTTCTACCTATATCCCTATGAGATCTGAAATTTCCACAGCTCCAAGACATAAGAAAGCAAGTTGGCAGTGGCTTCTTGGCTTCATTTTTTTTTTTTTGTATTTTGGTAGCACTACATAGGACATAGGCTTTGTAAGTACAGACTCACTTCTACACCAAAGCTTCCCAACTCACGGGCTAGGAAAGTTATTGTCTCTGTCCATCAGAAAGGTGCCTCCCCAAATGTGCTTCAGGACATGTGCAGTGGTGAATAGGAGACATTCAACATGATGGAAGCTCATATAAAAGGTTAGATTTTCAAGAAAAAGTAATCCAAGTCCTTATCAGAGAAGACAATCTTCTTCCCAAGTTGATGCTTCTTATTTATGTTTCTTGTCTTATTGGATTGTCTAGAACATCGTAAACAAGGCAATAAAGCATAATGGAAATGTCGGGCATCTTTGTTTTAGGCTTCTAACCCTTGACAGCCAAAATGTCAGTGGGAAACATAACCTCTTTATCACGTTGAAAGACAACCTGTATATTTTCATATTTAAAATGTTGTTTATTTGGAATGCATTTGTATTTTATTAAATGCCTTTACTACCTCTATTGAGATAATCATGTGCTTCTGTCATTTTGAAATTGTGACAAAATATATCAATGGATTTGTTAGTGTTGTCTTAGTCTTGTATTTATGGGGTAAATATTGCCTCATCATCAAAGATTACTTTTTAACATACTGAGTCTCATTAGTAATATTTTAACATCTTCCTGTTTCTACTCCTCTAATCTGCACTCTACATAGCAGTCATGATCATCTTTCTAAAGAATAAATCAGGATATGTCACCCCTTTACTTAATTTGTGCCCAATGCTGTGGGGAACAGAGATGGACAGATCCAGAGGCTCCCTGGCCAGACCAATTCACTGAACAGCGATCTTCAGGTTCGGTGAGAAATCCTGTTGAGATCCTGTCCAAAAGATAAGGTTGAGAGATAGAGGAAGATAATTGACATTGTTCTCTGTCTTTCACATGTAGACACACAGGGAAGTGTACTTGCACACAGATGTCCCCCCGTATATCTTCCTACACACACGCACACACACACACACACACACACACACACACACACACACACACTCAAAAGAACTTCTCAATACCTAAAGTTAAATCAATTCATCTTTGTGTGTGTGTGTAGATGTATGTGTTTGTTCAGATGTATGTGTATATGTGTGGAGGCCATAGGTAGATTCTACGTGCTTTTCTTGATTATGCTCTACCTTATATATTGAGACAGGATCTGTCATGTAGCCCAGAGCTTGCCAACTTGCCATATTCTGAGAGCTGGGATCACAGGTGGACCATTGTGGAACATGGTATTAATGAGGGTGCTGAAGACCAAACATAGACTTTTCCTGTCCATGTTTTATATCCTTATTATATTTCTTTATGTGTTGATTATTTTCTCTTCCTAGAATGTACATGCCTGGTGCATAGACTCCTGGTCTTTTTTTACCCACTATTCCAAACAGCCATTGCCTAATGATCATGGGAACTTACTAAATAAATCTACCAGTGAGACTAGCTTACTATATTCTTCACTTTTTAAGTTCTCCATCCTTTGTCCAGTTCAACTTCAAATCATTATTTGGTGATGTCTCACGTTTTTCTGTCTCTGAGACCAGCTCACATAGCACAGGCCCCTCACAGTGAAAGTGAACCTTAGAGAGTGGAAGGAGGTCTTCTGTCCCATCTGGGGAAGTTACATCGAGCAGCTTCAGAGCCTTCTAAGAACCAGTGTGGCTATGGAACCACTCTTTCCAATGTTAGCACTATGATTTGAGACCAAAAGTGGGAAGACATTTGACAGGCCACAGTGCCTCCTGTCAAATAAGAGGAACAGATGTCTGATTCTATCTCTGAGCTGTGGATGGAAGCTCCAGGTATTGGTAGCCAAACGCCCCAGAGTGACAAGCTCCATAGTGTATGCTCTTATCTCAGAGTAGAGACTCCTGCCTGTTCTGACATGTGGATAGTCATGACTTGGCATCCATCTGTAAGGGAATTCTTCCAAGATATGCCACAAACACCCAAGTCTATAGATACTTAAGTCCCTCACATAAAATGGCATAGTATTTGTATAGAACCTATACATCTCCTTTTATATACTTAAGGCATCTCTAGATTACTTAGGATAACCAATACAATACAAACATGACATAACACATATCACACCATATTGCTTAGGTAATAATGGCAGTGAAAAGTCCATACATATTTGGTAGAAAAATGGTTCCCTTGCCCTCCTTTCTATCAGTGGTTGGCTGGATTCAGAGACACAAAACTTGGGTATGTGGGTAGTTGACCTTTCCTTGTCTATTGCAGTGATAACAAACCCTGGCAAAAACGACTCAAGGAAGGAAGTGTTTATTTTACCTCACAGTTTACTATGAGGTCACTATGGCAGGGAAGTCAAAACAGCATGAGCTTGAAGAAGGTGGTCACACCATACACATATCAGGAAGCAGAGAAAGATGAGTACCTCTTGTCTTAGTTACTTTTCTATTGCTGTGACAACACCACAACCAAGGCAGCTTATGAAATAAAGCATGTAATTGGGTGTATGACTCTCAAGGGTTAGGGTCTATCATGGTGGCAAAAACCATGGCAGCAGGAAAAGCTGAGAGGTTACATCTTGATCCACAAGTAGGAGGCAGAGAAAGAGAGACACTGGGAATGGTGTGAATCTCTTGAAACCTCAAAGCCTGTTCCCAGTGACACACTTCCTCCAACAAGGACAAGCCTCCATCATCCTTCCCAATTAGAGAACTGAGTGTGCACACTCATGAGCCTATGGGAGCCATTTTCATTCCAGACACCACAACTATGCTCAGCCCACATTCTCCTTTTTATACATTTCCGGATCCCAGCCCACAGAACAGTGCTACCCTAATCAAGATAACCCCCCAACAGGAATGCCCACACTCCCAATTCCCAGGTGGCTCTGGATCTCATCAAATTGACAGTTGATATTAACTATCACACAGTATTTATAATGCTCCTCCTCCCACCCTCCCCCCTCCTTCTCTCCCTCTCCCCCAACTCTGTCAAAACCATTTCCCTCTCTATGGCCCTTTAGGGGCCTAGGAACAATGGAAATGAAGGAAGGAGCAGCAGCAAAAGTCATCCAGGTGGCCATCTCTCTGGAAAGGGTTGCTGTGCAATGGTGTTGGTAAGTCTTTTTATTTTTTTCCCCTACACTGAGCCCTTGTGGCTAAGTATGGTGTCTTGTTTGCCTTTAGCTGCTCAGAGCCACTGTAGTGTGTGTCATAGATTAAGGACAGACTTGTACTGTTAAAGGGATCTTTATTGTTTGATCAGTTGTGGCATCCTGGACATTTGACTCTGCAGAAAAGATCAGGGTTTCTGCATCACACACTAAGTTTTGTGACTCAAAACTGTTCCCTGTTGCCCGTATAATCTTGGTATCTGACTTTCATGTTTTCTGAACTTTATTTTTTCCTTCTTTTGTTTTTTTAAATGTAAAATAGAGATCATAAAACACACACCTTATAGGCTTGTGGGGAGAGCTAACAAAAACGACCGATAAAAGGGCTTCATTTAGTAGGTGTCCTGTGACCAGCAGCCGCTAGTATTAATCTTTTATCTTCCCCAAGCTCACCAAGCAGGGCTCATTTTATTTATCTTGGATAATTACCACTGGGCAAGGGGCCCTCCCTACCTCCTCATCTGGCATAATTACCCAAGTGAAGCCATCCACAGGGAGCGGAGCTGCCATCTGCTCTAAGGCCTTCTGTGCTGGGCCTTCCCTTCCCCCTTCTGAAGCCTAAGAGCAGATGTGGGAGGCTGAGCAGGCAAGACATCAGTTGCTGCTGTTTGCAGCTGAATTTCTGGCATCCCCACCACCAACCAGAATCAGAAACCTAGATTGCTGCATGAATCCTCAAGGCCTTCCAGGGTTTTGTACATGAGGAGAGAACCTTTTTATCCTTTTTCTTTTCCTTACCAACTTACAAAAGACATTGATGGTATTTCCCATTAGTGTAGGTGATACAGGGAAGGGCATGCTGTCCTGGTTTATTTTGAGTAAGGATACCCAGGTCAGGGGAGGCAGGTAGGAGGAAGGATGCTACAGGGCAGGCTCAGCAAAATACAAGTCTTGGAAACAGAGATGTTAGGTTCCTAAGACCATTCATCCTTATGAATACTATGTTAGGGAATATGTGTGACCTGATGGCTGTTGGGTACTATGTGTGCCATATAGCCAATCAGGTATAACCTGATTGGCTATATGGCAACAATAGTGGTGGACATTTATTGAGTGTCTGTTGTATACCAAGGATTACTTGGGCGAGTCTCTAAGTCTCAAAGAACTCTGTAAGATGGGAGCTACAGTATTTGTCATTTACAGCTTCAGCTGTTCTTAAGTAACTTAGAGGTGTGTAGTAATGTGTGCGGTTGTGGAGGCTGGCTTGTGTCTTGGGTTGGGGGCTGTGAAGAAGGGAGCTCCTGGGGTGGGGGAGGAGCTTTCTGGAGGCTCCATGCCTGTACCCCAACCCTTCAGAAGCATATCTCCTGCACAGTTTAGTGTCTTGGTGACAAGTGACTTTTGAAAGAAAGCCAACAACTTACACCGTGGATGTGGGAGAAAAGAAAGTGAAGAGGACTCAGAGAGTGCGCCAGAAATAGAAAGCTGAGATAAAGCTGGAGGTTGAATTTAGCAGTGGTTCAGATTCATGATGTTAGGGAGAAAGAACTAGATGATTCATGGAAAGTACTTACAGGAGTAGCCCAGCCAGGGAGGATGATATTCCTCAACTATTGTGTTGAATGTGGGACCCAAAGGCCAGTGAGCCCCCAAACCCAGCTACAGCCTTGGTAGGGACAGGGACAAGTAAATGGCCATATATCCAGGTCATTCTCTAAGAAGAATGCCTGTGACAGACACATATAAGGCAGTTACACTCACACGTAGGATTCATTTCTGGACTGAACTTTGTAAGGCTGGCAGATTTGGTTTGGAGAAAGACAGCATGGGCAAAGGCACCAACTTCAGGGAAGGCTTGTCTGCCAGCTGATGCTGGCTGTAGTTCAGCTAGAGAATATTATTGATGTAGATATTATGAAAGAAAAGCCTAGAAGATGAGGTGCTCTGGGTTAATCTGGTTTATTATGAGCCTAAGAAATATGGATGGGCACAGCATGCTGTAAACCCACGAGTCTAAGTCATAGGGGATGAGAACAGCACAGATGGCTTGTGCTTACACTGATGGAGCCCTCAGCATCTAGAACTGTAATACACCATATTATTCTATGGACTGAGGAAGGCATAAATGCTTTATAGTTTTCCATCTGAAGGCAACTTGCCACCTCCACTCACATCTTACTGGTCAAGGTTAGTTATATGGACACAGGGAGAGGAAGGAAAGATAATTCTCATCACAGTGCTGGAGAGAAATGAGTGGGATATTGGTGAGGACCTTGAATTGCTTATATAGGGAAACACGGGTGTTCTCAGGATCCTTTGTATGGGATGGTGACATGCCCCTCCGAGACTCTTACTTCATATGCCCACTATATCTCATACTAGCCTGAAATGGTCCATTCTGTTTTGGACTTCCAGGGGCCAGGTCTTTGTTCATCTTTGCTTTTCAGTGGGGCACACATTCAGTATTAAAACAGGATTTGTTAGGTAGACAAACATGTTTATCTTTTGAAGAATGGATTGAAGAGAGAGTAGATTGGAGTCTGGGGAGATAAGTTATTAGATGTGGCCTAGTTAACTTTGAAGAAAGGAAGACATTGATTTCTGAGTTATTTGGGCTTTTTTTTTTTTTTTTTTTTGATGGGAGAGCATTTTGTCCTTGTTAGTGTGCATGGCCCTTAGTGATGATGATTAGATATAAAGTAAAAATACTCATTCACTGTATAGAAGAGAGATGTCTGCTTCCCTTGTACAAACTTAAAAAAAAAACCTTTGTGTATGTATGTGTGTCTCTGTGTGTTTGTGTGTTTAACTGTGGGCACATGTGTGTCACAGATCATGTGTGAAGATCAGAGGACAATCGGGAGTGCCTGTCCTCACCTTCTACCTTCAAACAGGGTTGTTACAGCAGGTTTGTATATTGATACAATTTAGGATATTTATCTTGCTGCCCTCTTGTCTAGACATTTCTACTCTACCTCTACTTTAGGAATTTACATGTACATAATTATAGTTTAGGTGTGTATCCTTGCTTTACTCAAGGAAGTTTTAATCAGGTTTTTAGCTAAGTTCCTGAGTATTACAGATCATCCTCACCCGTGTTTCCTTTGCCTTGAGATTAGTCAGAAATAGATGCTTAATCTCCAATCACTTCATAGACCTGCAGAACACGGCATTTAAATGTTTTAATATTAGTACTCCGTTGACATGAGACACTGTTGCTCCTGACAGCACCATACACTTTCCCGAAAGTATGTTGGACACTGTCGTTGCTCCTTCTGGAGTTCACCCTCACTTCGGCCATGGCCTCTTGGGCAAGGAACTGCCCCTACCTTGACAACTGATCTGGACATCAGGTACTCTTGGCCTTAGCCAAAACTGGCTGTACCAACATTGCTCTGAGACCTTGGGTGACTGTTCTGGTAGCCTGCTGTTTCTATCCTTGCTGCACTGTTTGGAAGTTGCCCATCCGCACTTCCTGTCTACCCTAGTATTGCTATTTTCCTTCTCAGGTCTTGATGAGGTTGTAGATTAAACCATCACAACTATTATTCTCTCTTCCTAGTTAGATAGATTAGGTACTAGGCTTAAGCTTTCTAGCTTAGGATAACTCTATTGTAAACTCCGTTATGTCTTCATCCTAGGACTAGATATGTAGGTCGTTTTGTTCTCAATTTTCCTTTTCTTAGAGCACACTTGTTATTCACTGTTTTGTATATAGTTTTGTATCAAGCCCAAATCTTTTCTTTAGACTAAAAGGGGAATTATAGCGAGATATTCACCTTGTCTGCACCTGTGGCTTAGGCCATGCTCATTGGGGCGGAGACAGGGCCGGATGGGAGCGGGGAGAAAAGGTTGGGAGAGGGTCGGGCCGCCCCTTTTGGGTGGTGGACACTGGAAGGCTCAGGATCTGCTGGAACCTGCTGCGTACATCTGCCTATGTTGTGAGTTATTTCTCCCTTAATAAACTTCTGTTCGGCCTAATTGTTTATCCTGACCCTTATTAAATCGCAATGGAGGCGTGGGTTCGTATCCCACTTCTGACACCATTATGTTACAGCAGGTTGTTCCTACCCGCCAATTCCATCCCGCCTGCAGCCAGTCTGGGCCCATAGCCGCGCCAGCCCCAAATAACACTCAGAGACTCTGTATTTGATACAATCCTGTTGGCCAGTTACCATTATTGTTTATGGGCTAGCTCTGTCTTAATTATTAACCCATTTCTACTTATCTAAGTCGGGGAGCCGTGGCGGGTGTCTTCCTTCTTCCCCGGGCTACATCTCGACTCCTCCCTACTACTTCCTCTTTCCTCCTTGTCTCCTAGCCCCGCCTATCTTGCTATCTCATTGGCCACAGAGCTTTATTAACCAGTATGAGAAACATATATACAGAATAACATCTCCCATCACAGGGTCTCTTGTTGTTTGCTAGGGTATATACCAGGTTAGTCTGTCCTTAAACTTCCAGGAGTCTCTGCCTCCTAAATCATCATCAGAGTTCTGGGACTGCAGATGCTTGCTACTGAAGTGGGCTCTGGTCCTGGGCTGGCCTTGCTTTATTAACTGAGCCATCTCTAGACCATCATATTCTTCTCTAAAGAATTCAATTTCCCCATCAAGTGAGACATCCTGGGGCTGCTCCCATCTTTTTGATTCTGTTTAGAATGCGGGTCTTTTCGCTAGCTGGTTTGATGAGTACACAGGTCTGGTCACTTTCCTTCCAGGAAGACTGACATAGGCAACATTGGCAATGACAACTAAGGAGATCAAAGTGTCTTGAAAACTGCTTGCTATTGACAGCTGAGAGCTGGACTAGATTGTGACTGGATTAGAGTCTTCACTGTAATTAGTTAGCTCTCTTACTTCCCTACCCAGGACAAGCAGAGGCTGCTGTGCAGAGCCAGAGGGAAGCAGGGGTAATGTCTCCTTTGTCATACATGGAGGGTAATTTGGCTTCAGTCCTGCTTGGGCCCTCTGTGTTGCAGTCTAGGTTATTGTCCGATTTGCCATAGCACAAGAAGCATTTGAATTCATTTTGCTTGGTAGGGGGGTCAGTGCAACCTGGCATCAGGAGTCTTGATGCAGTAGTACAAAAGAGTACAAAAGAGTAGATGGAAGGGAAGGGACAAAAGGAAGGGAAACTGAGGGCTGATATGAACCTAGCTCAACCAAGTGGGACAAGTTAATAGCCCAAGACACGAGAGCCTTGAACCAAGTCTACTAGAGAAGAAATTTGAAGATGTTCACCTTGTGTGGAGGAGGGGGAAGGTTGAGATGGAGCACTGAGAGGGATAGGAATCATACAGATACATCAGGAGAAAGAGCCTTATTGCTTTAGTCTTACCTTTGTTTCTTACCAACCATCTAGTCTTGGAAAGTCTTTTCATATCATTGGTATCCAGTTCCTTAATCTTAAGTAGGATGGTTGGATTAGCTGAGTGCTAAAATCCTTTGAGGATTAGAATTCTATGAATTGGTTTGGAAATTATTATTAAGACTTCTAATGGCGTATGTAGAATTTTTATGATCTGGGCATAGTGATGAACGTGCCTGGGGTGGTCCCAAAGTATAGAATGCTGAATGGGGAGGATCACTCAAATTTAAGAATTCAAGACCAAAGAGGGGGACAGAGTGAGATCCTGTTTCAAAATATATGTGTATGTATGCATATATAAGTGTGTATATACAACTGTGTGTATATACACATATAATTGTATAAATACTTACACAAATATAGAATTAGTTTATGGACTAGCACAAATTTGGGCTAAAGTTCAATTTCTTCATCTTCAATGATTACTGAGCTGCTGAGATAAATTATCTGTTCATACAAAGTCAAATAAGTTACTTAAGCAGTCACCTTCATTTTCAACAAGTTATAAAATATCAGTCTGTAGGAAGATACGTATGCTCACACACACACACACACAATCACCAACTCTAGCGAGGTTAGGAGCAAGTGTACACCTAATCTTGCAATGTTAATTCAAGCAAGTTAGCTGGCTTGACTGGTCTATTTTGCCCATTGCCAGGACTATCAGAAAAAGAATCTCCACCTACAGTCAATGCTCAGGTACATTAGCTATTGTTGTTGTTATTGCCATTATGTGATTTGCACACACACATTTGGTTGTATGACTAGCAGGAAAGCCTGAGTTTGTTTTAAGGAAGAAGGTGTTTGGGGTTTATATTTTAGGAAAGGCTATAGACTATCATGGTGGTTAGGGCAAGGCAGCTGGTCACACTGCTTCAGCTGTCAGAGGCAGAGCCTCACTGATTCATTGCTGAATATCACTCAATAACCAGTCCTGTAGAAATTTAGAGAAGTGTAGTTGAATACTTACTTGTTCAGAAGTTTACAGAGGGGTTGATGATTTGAACAAGGAAGGAGTGAGCCTTTTTCAGGTGAGGGGAATAGAGAGAGTTGAATGGGTTTATCTGGCACAAAAACAATGCTTTGAACCCTGCAGGTGAAAAGGGTCTTGACCACATCTTGGAGGATTGAGTAGAGTGGTCTGGGAAGGGCATCTTTGCCAGATGACTCAATAGTGACCCACTTGTGAGTCTTTTATTCTTCTGTCATGACCGAGCTTTGAGTACAACTTTACTCACTTAACTCCTCAACTAATGTTCTCTCTGGTACACACTGGGCTTAACAATTACCAACAAGGTATCCTAGCTCCTGCCACTTGTCCAGCTTAAATTTCAGTAAGGTATTCTTGCTCACAAATACATGCAATCCTCAATACTTAGCCGATGGAGTTGGAGAGGCTCTCAAGTTTGAAGGGATCCTAAGCAATACAGCATGATCCAATCTTTAAAAAAAAAAAGCAAGAAAATAAAACAAAATAGGGCACAACCACTTTACCTGGTAACTACAAGACAAGGACTTTTTACAAAATACCTAAGTATAATGACAACAAAAATTCTAAATCAATTGGATTGAAAAAGTTCTACAAGGAAAGCAGTTACTGATATAAAGCTGGTCTAGCAATATTACAATGAGATAAAATAGATGTTAAAACAAAAAGAACCCCACTCAGGAGCTCTAAGCAGCATTATTGAGTAAGAAAAGCAACAGTTTATGAGAAAATACATTAATTCTGAACTTTTTGATAAATAAAAGTTGACATAATTACAGAAAAAAGTAGGTAATTAAGCCATACAAAAGTCATTAAGGTGCTAACAAATTTGAATAAACAAAACAGTATGCTATGACCCAACTGCTGACCATGTCACTTGAAACCTACCCTTTTGTCTAGGTTGTTAGAAAGAAGGTATTCCCTAATGTAAAAAAAAACAATGGTTTATTTTTTATTTTTATTTGGTATTTTTAAGTGTACTTAATTTTATTTAAGTGGCTATAAGCCAGCCAGAAGAGGGCTGGCTTCCAAGTTGGAAAATGGAGTTACAGGCAGTTGTGAGTTGCCTGACTTGGGTGCTGGGAACCAAACTTGGGGTCCTTTGGAAGATCAGAGAGTGCTTTTAACCACTGGACCATCTCTCCAGCCTCACATTTCCTAAAATTTAAGGTTCATTTGCTCTGAAGCCTTTGACATTTGCAGTCAAGTACCCTAACCCATGCCCTGTTAGATGAGTTTTATAACCCAATTACTTCAGATTTAGTGTTTAAGTGACTTTTTCTTTGCCATGTACAGTGAGAAACACAGCCTTTCTGACAATTTCTCTAGACCTAGGATATGGAGGCAATGTGGGGACTTTCTTATTCTCTATTCATGAGCCTCCTAGGATCCCAGATTTTGCAGATATTGGTTGCATTTTTCTGTCTTAGCTGAAAATAAAGTCATCTCTCTCTCCTGTCCCCGTGATAGCTGAGGTTTCCATGCCTCAGTCCCTTGACCCCCCACCTAGGGTAGGGACCTGTGGCCCTTCTCATGGATGCCCTGATTACACGTTTCCTTTTTGCTTTTAGCACTCTGGGGATTTTACTATCCCTTCAGCTTGGCTATGTGTATTCATATTTTCTTTGGTTATATTTTATTCTATATGGAAGACAGAGAGAGGGCTAAATTGGCCTAGTTTGCCTCATTGTAAATTGCTCTCATCATTTGCATTTTTAAAGCAGGAGAAACTCAATCTTGGGAAGTTTGCCTTGAGGTTTTGTTCTAGGAACTAGGAATTATGTAAACTTTGGGTGACAAATGAGTCTACAGCACAGACCCCTCCTTCCCACCCAGTACTCAGTATATATGCTTTCTATTGAATATACACCAAGGAGCTAGTTGTTGAGTGACACTATTAAGTCAAACACAGGCATGTGTCATTGGTGATTTTATGAACAACCCAGTTACCAACCACAGTAATGATGAATTACTGTAATAGCAGTTGCTATTACTTATTGAAAGATATAAACTACTGTATGATCCAATTAGCTTAGGTCAGTTACTAACAGTCACATAATTTGAGATGCTAATTATTGGATGAATCTAGAGTTTAAAGGAGGTGATAATGAAAGAGATGTATAAATTTGGGAGCCATTGGTACTGCATGTATTTAAAACCATAGGAATGAATGAAGTCACTTAGGGAACTCCTGGGGAGATTGACAAGAGCAGCAACTCAATGAGGGAGGGCTTATTTTGGTTCACAGCTCAAGGGCACAGTCCATCATAGCTGGAAGGCATGGAGTAGAAGGTAGCAGGAGTAGAAGGCAGCTGTTTACCTCACATTTACAGTCAGGAGGAAGAGGGTGACAGAGGCTCAGCTCGCTGTCTTCTGTTTTTGAAGTCTGGGACCCCAGTTTATGGTGTTGTGCCAACAACATTTAGGGTAGGTCTTCTGACCTCAATTAACTTAAGATCTAGATAATTCCCCACAGGGATTCCTAGAGGCTAACCTCACCTAGATAATCCCAGGAAGGCATGTTTGAGGTCATATCCTAGTTGATTGACATCTCCTAGTTGTCAATCAGTATTGAGCACCACAGAGTGGCTGGGACCCAGTGCATAACTGGGTTGGGGTTATTGTTGTCACTTTCTGATTCCCGAGCAAAGGGAATCATGGAGGGGCAGCAGGTTGTGTTCTGTTTAGGACCACCCAAAGACTCCTGACTCAAGAAGAAAAATCACATTTTTACACTGTGTTGTCACTCTTTTCTGATTCTCATATTGCCTATAAGATTAGCAAGACATCAGGCTGGTAAATTCTTTTCAGAAAACCCAATAGTAAGCTTATCCACACTGACCAGGGAGAGGGTCTATCAGTCATTTGGCAGGGACTGGCTTTAACTTTTAGCAGCTGGATACAAACAGAATTTTGAATACATAGCTAAAGGGAAGAAGTTGGAGGGGCTGTTCTGTGCTGCTGGCCAGCAGGACCTCTGTCCAATCATTTAGGGAGAACAAGAAGTTTAGATTTAGTGTGCTCCATGAGGTGACATCACTGATTGAAAATTGAGTACCCGCTCTATGCCACAGCATCAGGACAGGTGACAAGTGAGCATTATTTGTGCCTTTGCAGAACTCAGAGCCCAGTGAGGCTACCTATCCACTCTACAAAGAGAAATAAGAGAAGTTGCTGGTTCCAACATGAGCTGAAGGCCCAGGGAGCCCAGAGGAAGTGCCTGCATGACTCAGAGGGTGTGTGTGGCACCCTCTACTGACTAATTAATGAACAGGGGCCGGGGAAGGGTCAAAGGCATGCCTTGTGCTGGCTTGGCAGTGAGAAAGCCCAAGCCAGCAGCTTCAAGGCTAATTAAGTGAAAAATGATGCGATTGATTTATTTGCTTCCAGCCAAATCGAACTTGGTCAGCATGGAAAACCAATGAGTTTAACATTTCTCTGCTTTGAGCCTGTAAGATGACTTCAGCATCTTTCCTCAATGGTGCATTCTGATGTAGAAACAGTACTATTTAAATATTTAAACTGCATCTCTTTGGCTAGGGAAATGGGGTTTCATGCACCAAAAGAATGTGATGGTCACATTTGACTGTGTGAAGTAGAGGTGGGATAGAGACATTTGAAAGCTGATATGAAATCATGGAGGGGGTAGGGGATCTATTTAGATAGTTCATTCCATCTTGGTTATACTGTGGTAGATAAATTAAATGGGATAAAACAAGAGGCCAGGAGCATAGCAAGTGTCCTTTGAAGTTGTAAAGGTAATACTCTAGAGAGAGGTGACAGACAAATGTCTCTAGGGATGAGGACCTTACTCAGTTTTGAAAAAAATCTGTAGTTTGGAAGTTAGACCCAACTGTTTCATATAAGGTTAAAGGTGGTTTTATCTATCTATCTATCTATCTATCTATCTATCTATCTATCTATCTATCATCTATCTATCTTTGTTATTTTGAGACAAGGTCTCTCTATGTAGCCCTGGCTGTCTTAAAACTTGCTATAAAACAGGCTGGCCTTGAACTCACAAAGATCCACCTGCCTTGGCATCTTGAGGGGTGGGACTAATGGTGTGTCTCACCACACCTGGCTTATACAGCTCAAATCTTTGACAGTAACAGAGATTATGCCCAGGGGTAAGTGGTATGGTGGTAAGAATGGTGATTAGTTAGTCTGTCCTCAAATTCTGGATAACTCCAGTCTATGAGCTTGGGCAAGCTACTTAGCTTCCTGTCCTTTAATATGTATAAATTTTTTTCTTATTTTTACATATTGATCTCAGTTCCCTCTCCCTCCCTCCCTCCCTCCCTCCCATGTCCTGACCCCCCTTCCTGTTCCATGCCCTCACCCCAACTCCACAGGGAGGGTGATGCCTTCAGAAGGGATCAACAAAATCTGTCAAGTCATTTGGAGTAAGGCCTAGACCCTCCCTCCTGCCTCTAGGCTAAGGGGGTATCCCTCCATGGGGGATGTGCTCCCAAAGTCTTTTCATGCACCAAGGATACATCCTGGTTCCACTGTCAGAGGTTCCACTGCCCAGGCCTTCTAACTGAGACCCATGTTCAGGGGGTCTGAATCAGTATAATTCTGGCTTCCCAGCTATCAGTCTGGGGGTCCATGAGCTCTACCTTGTTCAGGTCACCTGTCTCTGTGAGTTTCTGTAGCCTGATCTTGACCCCCTTTCTTATCACTCTTCTCTCTTTGCAACTGGATTCCAGGAGTTTGGTTCAGTGTTTAGCTGTTGGTGTCTGCTTCTGTTTCCATCAGCTATTAGATGGAGGCTCTATGATGGCATATAAGTTAGTTATCAATCTCATTATCAGGAAAGGCATTTAAGGTAGCTTCTCCACTGTTGCTCAGATTGTTAGCTGGGGTCATCCTTGTAGGTCTCTGGACATTTCTCTAGAGTCAGTTTTCTCTTCAAACCTATGATGGTTCCCTCTATTATGGTATCTCTGTTTTTGTTCTAGTCTATTCATCCCCTGACTCAATCTTCCTGATCCTACATGGTCTCCTCTCCTCCCCTTCTCTATCTCCTAACTCCCTCTCCACTCACTGGCCCAGCTCCACTCCTCATATGCGCAGGGGATCTTGTTCCTTTCCCCTTCTGTGAGGGACCTTGCGTGAATCTCTTAGGTTGTATCCTAGTTTCTCTGGAAGTGTGAATTATAGGCTGGTGATCCTTTGCTCTATGTCTAAAATCCATATATGAGTGAGTACATACCATGTTCCTCTTTTTGTGACTGGGTTACCTCACTCAGGATGTTTTAAGTTCCATCCATTTGCCTTTGAATTTCAAGATTCCATTGTATTTTTTTCAGCTAAGTAATATTCCATTGTGTAAATGTGCCACATCTTCTTTATCCATTCTTCAGTTGAGAGGCATCTAAGTTGCTTCCAGGTTCTTGCTATTACAAATAATGCTGCTATGAACATAGTTGGGCAGATGTCTTTGTTGCATGGATGTGGATCATTTGGGTATATGCCTAAGAGTGGAATTGTCAGGTCCTGTGGTAGACTGATTCCCATTTTCCTGAGGAACTGCCATACTGATCTCCAAAATGGCTGTACAAGTTTTCACTTCCATCAGCAGTGTAGGAGAATTCCCCTTTCTCCGCATCCTCTCCAGCATAAGTTGCCATTGGTGTTTCTAATTTTAGCCATTCTGGCAGGAGTAAGATGGTATCTCAGAGTTGTTTTGATTTGTCTTTTCCTGATGGCTAAGGATGTTGAGCACTTTCTTAAGAGTCTTTCAGCCATTTTGCATTTCTCTATTGCGAATTCACCATTCAGTTCTGTACCCCACTTTTTAATAGGGTTATTTGGTATTATGGTGACTAGTTTCTTAAGTTCTTTGTATATTTTGGAGATTAGCCCTCTGTCAGATGTGGGGTTGGTGGAGATCTTTTCCCAGTCTGTGGGCTGCTGTTTTGTCTTGTTGACTGTGTCCTTTGCTTCTCAGTTTGAGGAGGTTCCATTTATTAATTGTAGATCTCAGTGTCTGTGCTACTGGTGTTATGTTCAGGAAGCAGTCTCCTGTATCAATTTGTTCAAGGGTACCTCCCACTTTCTCTTCTAAGAGGTTCAGTGTGGCTTGATTTATGTTGAGGTCTTTGATCCATTTGGACTTAAGTTTTGTGCATGGCAATAGGCACGGGTTTATCAGAAGTATTCTACACATCATCATCCAGTTATGCCAGCATCATTTGTTGAAGATACTTTCCTCCTCCCATTGTATACTTTTAGCTGTTTTGTCAAAAATCAGGTATTCGTAGGTGTGTGGGTTAATACCAGGAACTTCAATTCAATTCCATTGGTCTACCTGTCTTTTTTTGTGTCAATACAAAGCTGTTTTCAGGACTATAGCTCTATAGTAGAGCTTGAAGTCTGGGATGGTGATGCCTCCTGAAGTTCCTTTATTGTACAAGATTGTTTTGGCTATACTGGGTCTTTGGGTTTTCCAGAAGAAGTTGATTATTATCCTTTCAAGGTCAGTGAAGAATTGTGCTGGGATTTTGATGGGGATTGCATTCAATCTGTAGATTGCTTTTGGCAAGATTGCCATTTTTACTATAGTTTCCTCATCTATTAAACAAGGTTATTGACAATGTATATCTGATAGGATTGTTATGAGGATTAATGGTTATACTTATAAATTACTTAAAACACTGCTGGCAGTTGATGAATTCTCAGTAAATACAGGTTATTATTTGACTAAATATTTGGGAGTTTTAAAAAAAGGTTAGCTATGACTGGAGAATGTAGGTATAATTTTTTATTATTGCTTTTCCTTTAAAATATTCATAGGCATCAAATAACATGGGAGGGAGGGCCCTGAGGACTAGGTAGTGATTTAGTAAAATATAGACATTAAATTAACTAGGACTTGGGAGAGGGAATTTGAGCTCCAGGACAAATAGTGAAAGCTGGGCTTTAATCCTGGGCATTTCCAGTCCAACCCCTGGAGCAAATGAACTAATTACCCACAAATCTTCCCATCTCAACAGTTGGATTCAAACTACATATTTCTCCATAGACTCATTTCTCTCTCTCACTGATTTTAGGGCTAAGGCTTGCCTCATAAATTGGAGGAAACAATGAAATATGGGCCCCCAGTGTGGCCCCTGTGTCAGAAGAGAACAATGTACGGGGTTCACCAAGCTTTCCTTTCAGCCCATGAGCTAATGGGTCTTTCTGTCCCTAAGTTAGATGCGATGCCCTTGAGCTAGAGAAATGATGGTTCAGTTGAGACTCCAAGGCTCTCAGTGGTGGAAAATACTGAAGCTTGCCGAGGACACTCAGCCATTCGTCTGTTTGAATAATCACTCTTCCGGGCATGTTAGTCAAGTTTCTCAACTCAACAATTCTGTTGTTTGCAAGGGTGACAAGATGACCATTTTGGGACCTCTTTGTCCTGAGCAAGTACCAGTGACTATAGAGAACTTCACTATCTCCTCACACTCCTAATTCTCTGTTTTAGAACTGTCAATGCTGCTCAAGCCTCACCAGCACTGCAAAGCTAGTGAGGGGAATTTGCCACATATTTGGATTCACTGCTAGTGGCCTTATATATTGTCCTAGTCACAGCATTGACTAGTCAATGTATTGTCAATATACTAGTCAATATATTTTCCTAGTCACTTATATTAAGGGAGTCTAGTTAGGTCTTATCCAGGTTACCCATTTGTCAGACCAGAGTCAGTGATCTCTCACTAGCTCGGTCAGCTGATTCTGTGGGTTTCCCCATCATTGTCTTGACTTCTTTGTTTGTATTATCACTCCTCCCTCACTTCGATTGTACTCCAGGGGTCCAGTATTAAAGGAAGGAAAATAGTGAAATATGACAAAAATAATACACAGGGCTATAGATGTACATCCAGCAATGTGGAGAAGGAATAAGGAAATATTAACATTTTAACACAAGGATATGGCGTCTGAGAAAGATTGACCAGGAAGAACCCAGACGAGGAAGGTAAAGTGCAGGTTGGAGGCAGGAGATGCCCACAGGAGGGAGCTAGCCACACAGAGGGATTCTAGGTAGATGTAGATAGTTGCTTGTTTGTTTATTCACTTATTTAGTCCTGGTTAGTTTTTGTCAATTTGATACAAATAAGAGTCACCTGGAGAGGTCGAATGTCAACAGAGGAACTGCCTCCATCAATTTGGCCTGTGTGAGTGGTGCTGGGGCATCTCCACCTGTAATGATTGATGTGGAAAATCCCAGTCCACTCTAGGCAGAACCATCTCTGAGCGGGGGTTCTGGGTTATATAAGAAAGATAGCTCAGCAAGCCATAAGAAGCAGGCCAGTAAGCAGTGTCTCTTGATATTCTCTGCTTCAGTTCCTACTCCCAGGTTTCTGGAGTTTCCCCACAATTGGTTTCCCACCATTATGGAATCTAACCCACAAGCCAAATAATATCTTTGCTCTTCAAGGTGCATCCTATCAGTGTTTTGTCACAGCAACAGAAACCAAACTAATCCAAAAATGTATTGATAGGTTTAGACAGGGTCTCCTGTAGCCCAGAATAGTCTCTATCTCTGTGTAGCCATGGTGACTTTAAAGTTCTGCATCCTCTTGCCTCCTTAACACAAATGCTGGGATCATATGCACCACTATGTCTGGTATATAGTGTCTTGGGGATCGAACTGAGGGCTTTGTTCCTACTCAGCAAGTGCCATACCAGCTGAGTCACACCATCAGCCTATAGTTTAGATGTGTAAAGGCCACGAATAAGAGCCACAAAAACAACCTGACTACCAAGGAAAGCCGAGAGGCACAGACACACAAAATGCTATCAGGATGTGTAAATCCCAGATGAGCTGCCACTTGCAAAATTGTTTTGAACCAAAACAAGGAAGAAAAATTAGGGTTGAGGTTATTTTTGAGAGAAGCCATGATGAGGATCTGATGATGGGTGCCGTGCTTGGGACAGATATTATAAATGGTTTATAACAACAGTGAGGGCAGTCCTGTTTGCCTCTGTGTTCTCTATCAGACAGAATAACCTTAGAACTGGAAAGGGAACAACAACCATGATTAAGAGGGAATTGAAATCTAAGAGATGGGAGGCAGCCGTGCAGAGGGGTGCTAGTTGAATTCAAACCTGGATGGATCACATCTAAGGGTGCTGGGGGAAGTTGTAGATGTGATCATGGAAAGGCTACTGCAAACTCGAAATGCTCATCAGAGAATGAAGGGGCCACAATGATGTGTGCTCCCTGAAAAAAGTCAGGTTTCTAAGTCTTGACAATAATGATTGACAGAATCCCAGACCATGTTATCAGAATGAGTCTGAGCAGAGGAAATGGCACCCTCTCTGCAGCTGTTACAGCTGACACAGATTTATTAACAATAAGGCAATGTAATATGATTCCTTTTTTTTTTTAATTTCTCTAGTCAGGGTTTTCCTGTGTAACTTTATAGACCAGGCTGGCCTGGCCTCGAACTCATACATAGAGATCCGACTGCCTCTGCCTTCTGAGTGCTGGGATTAAAAGCATGTGCCACTAGTGCCCAGCTGTAACACGATTCCTTAAGAGGATTCCTATTGGAGAGCTGGGATGGTCTCCATTACATATGATTATGACCTTGAACTCTTTATTCTCCTGCTCTGCTTTTTTTAAGGGCTGATATGGTATGACTTTTTTTAAAATAACATTTTCTTAGCTATTCATCCATTAATGGGCACTTAGATTGATTTCATAGCATGGCTACTGAGAGACCAGTGCTATGGCAAACAAAGGTATGCAAATATTTCAGCAGTGCCTGTGTAATCCTCGCCAACAGTTTTTTTTTTTTATAGTAGCCATCCTAATTTAGGTGAGTGGAATCTCCATGTAGTTTTGATTTTTTTCCAGTAGCTAAAGATGTTGAACATTTTTCATCTATTTATCAATCATTTGTATTTCTCTTGAGAAGTGTGTGCTGGAATTTGTTCCTTTATAAATTGGATTCTTCTTCTTCTTCTTCTTCTTCTTCTTCTTCTTCTTCTTCTTCTTCTTCTTCTTCTTCTTCTTCTTCTTCTTCTTCTTCTTCTTCTTCTTCTTCTTCTTCTTCTTCTTCTTCTTCTTCTTCTTCTTCTTCTTCTTCTTTTTCTTCTTCTTCTCCTCCTCCTCCTCCTCCTCCTCCTCCTCTTCTTCCTCTTCTTCTTCCTCTTCTTCTTCCTCTTCTTCTTCCTCTTCTTCTTCCTCTTCTTCTTCCTCTTCTTCTTCTTCTTCTTCTTCTTCTTCTTCTTCTTCTTCTTCTTCTTCTTTTCCTCTTCCTCCTCTTCTTCCTCCTCTGCTTCTTCTTATATATTTTTTTTTTGAGACAGTTTCTCTGTGTAGCCTTAGCTATAGGAACTCACTCTGTAGATCAGGCTGGCCTTGAGCACACGGAGATCCACCTGCCTCTGCCTCCTGAATGCTGGGATTAAAGGTATGTGCCACCATGCCTAACATTATAGCATGGTTTAAGTCTGACATTGTGATGCCCCCAGCACTGTTTTTTTCCTTGGGGTTGCTTTGACTATTCTAGGTCCTTGGTACCCCCATATGAACTCGAGCGATGGCTTTCTCTAGCTCTCTGAGGGATGATGTTGGTATTTTGACAAACTCATTTATTTTTCATCCTTGGCAAGGCCTGGTTGCTCCTAATTGCTCAAGGTCCTCACCCACAGAATCAATGGAATCCATTACTTCTGGACTATGACAAACAGGCTAGAACCCAGCTTCCTAAACACACGTGGAGTTGTATAATTGAATGTAGGGCTTGTGAAAAATTGGTACCAGTAAAAGATTTCTGAAGGCACATGGCTATTTTTTTAAAAATTAAAACATTAAATCAAATCCAAATGTGTGAAGAAGCTGGTGTGTTCTGGCAGCATGTGTCTGTGTTGCATTGTGACTTCACTGCAGCCTGAGCTCCGAACACACAACACATGCACTTTGCACTGAACATGCCATCATGCCACACAAATGAGTACAGCCTGAAATGTCTTGGCTGGGATACCAGGCTATTCATGCCAAGAACTGCTGTGCTTCTATCATATATACAAAGTCCTCTGCTCTCATAGAATCACAGTGGTTTAACTATGGGAAACAAAGACTCAGCATTTTCCCACTCTCTTTTCTCAGCATGTATTAAATTATTTTATCTTTGAATTGCTTAGTATTTTATTTAGAGTTAGTTTAAAAATTGTTTGAGTTGTGATTTGAGTGTCACAGAAAATCATTACAAGCTAATGTTCTTTCTCTACCGTATCAAATATCCAGTCAGGATTTCGTTACTTTTTCTTCTTTCATTATTCATTTAGTGAAATATTCATTTTACTTAATACTTGTATTAATATTGCTTATTATTTTATTAATATTTTCTTTATTCTTGAAATGTCATACATGCATACAATTTCCTACTTATTCCCCTTACCACTTGCCCCTCCCAACTTAATGTCTTAAAAAATACCTACTAAATCCAGTTAATGCTGCCCACATGTGCATGGGTATGAGGCTGTCTGCTGGAGTATGGGATGGTATCAATAGTCACGATTTAACATCTTCTTTTATTTTTTAAGGTTTATTTTTAAATGTGTGTGCACACAGTGTATATGTGGATGCTTGTGGAAGCTGGGAGAGGGCGAGTTCCAAATGGTTGTGAGTGGCTCAATGTAGGCCCTGGAGCTGAAGCTCAGGTTCCCCATAAGAACAGCATGTGCTGTTAAAGCCAGAGTCATCGCTCCAGCCCAAGACTGAATTCTTTATGTAAACATAAACAGGCACCTCCGTTTTACTTACTGTGAAACTTTACATTCATCTTTAATACATGACAAAACATACATGTACAAAACAATTGTTTTAAAATAAATTTATTTAAAATAAATTTATTTAAAATAAATAAATTTAAAATTTATTTAAAATAAATTTATTAATCAATCAACATTTTATCTGTGTGTGTATCTCTTTAACATACCAACGTGTCTGGGGTCATAAAAAGTTACTGGCTGAAAATGGGGCCACAGGAGAGACGATAGCCTGGAAACTGATGTGCAAGAAAAAAGACTAACAAATTTATGGAATTCAGAGCAAAAAGCTGGCCTGTTCTTATATATTTACAAGTTGGGTAACTTGGATTCAAAGACATATTCTTCCTTCTTTCCTTCCTTCCTTCCTTCCTTCCTTCCTTCCTTCCTTCCTTCCTTCCTTCCTTCCTTCCTTCCCTTTAAACTTAAAAAATATCATAGATTCTCAAGTAGCTAGCTCTGCTTAGTTGAATAGATCACTTGGAAGTTATGTTCTCATGGTTACCGTGCGATGAGCTGATGGGGGGGGGGAAATCAACATAACGAAACCTTTGCTCTAGTGTCATAAGCAGTTAGGGATGGGTGTACCCTGCACTTGGGTCAGGTTGGAATGTAGCTCCATTGTATTACCTTGAGGAACCACATTAACCTCTACGAGTTCTGGCTTCCTCAGTTGTAAAGCTACTCTCAAGTGAATGCCTACCCTAGTTCCCTTAGCTGGTGGCAGCCTGCCCACATTAGCTGCTCTGTCGATGACCACATGAACCATACAAACCCTCCAACTTAGGGGGCCCCAGCTGTTTGCTAATGTTTATCCATTCTCTTATATGGTTATGGAAGGTCTCCTGAGCCACTCATCCTGTTGGCTGGACAGCTTGTTCTTCTAGGTTGTTCTGATGGGATGTGATGATCTCATATAACATGACACTTTGGTTGTGACCACACACCCTAAGCTATCTTATCAACAGGCCCAGAGTCATCTGAGTCATTGTGACCCAGGCTTTCTGAATGCTCTGGTCTATATCTTTCTGGGGGAGGGGATCTGATTGAGGGCTTACAGGATTATCATGGGAGTAAATGTTTTTTAGGGACATGTCCTGCACTGGGCTTGACATAGACTGGGTTTTAAAGAGGGCAGCTGCCATCTTCTCAAGGCACATTTATTTTAAAGGGGCATATCAAAGTTCTTATTTATAATTTGACATTTCCAGGAAAGCAGAAAGCAGAAAGAGCTGGAGCAGGAACAGGGCCAGAGAAGCTGGGTGCTTTTCTTGCACTTGGTGAACTTTATCTTATAATAGCGGCTTGGCCCACTCTCTGCTTAGTCACTCAATCCACAGCCACCTCCATTAGTCAGTGCTGCTGGCTAATTCTTATCACAATTATGAGTCCCTTTATCTTTTAAACCCAAACCTCCTGCCATTGGGAAACATCAAGTTGGAACCCAACAAAATCAGGCAAGCAGGGCTTGTGGGAGATGCAAGGATGGGCTCATCAGAGGATGGGGGGGTTTGAAAGTGTGACAGAAACTCTTTTGGGTAAGGCAAGCATGAGAAGTCAAAGGAGGATGGGTGAGGTTTTGTCCTGAAGAAGTCAGTAGGGGAACCTGTTTGGTATAGGTAAGGGAGGTGACACTCTGTGCAGCCCCGCAGGGTGGGCTGACATAGTAGGTCTCCAGAGTGGAAGCTGCAGGTGGCACAGGGCTCTGGTCAGTCAGGCAGGGCTGGACCTGTGGGGATGAGACAGCGCAGGGTTCGTCATTCAGAAGGAGCCAGGTGTTTGGTTTCCCGCTCCGCTTTCATTTTCTCAAAAATTTTAACTGTTCTGAGGCTGGGGAGATGGGTCAGATGGTAAAATGCTTGCTGTACAAACATGAGGATGGAGTTCCGTCCCCAGTACCCACATGAAAAAGCCAGGAGCGGGCTGGAGAGATGACTCAGTGGTTCAGATCTTCACCTCTGGCACACACTACTGCTCACAGGCGTGCCCCATTGTACCGTGAGCCTTAACTACAAAATGGAGGCCCAAGGATAAAAATCATTATCACCCCCATGCATGTGGAGGCTGGAGGTATGTCTTAGTCTTCCTCAACTCTTCTTCAGGTTTTATTTTTATCTCGTGAGATGGGGGTCTGTCACCAAGCATGGGGCTTGTCAGTTCGTCTAGACTGGTTGCCCTGCAAGACCAGGAATCCTCCTGCTCTACCTTCCCGGGGCCAGCCTGGATACATTATTTTTATATGATACTCTAGATGATCTGACTATTAATAAGAAGAATTTAAAGAAACTCTTCTTTATAGGTGGAGATACCGGTGTCTGGTGCCTCGGGATGCTCTGAGTTATGATGCTGTTCTTGATTTCCTGTTTATCCTCCACAAGTCACAGGGAATTGCAAAGTAGATATTAAAATGCCATCCTAGGAATTTGCTTTTAAGCATAAATCCAGATTTACACAAAACTGAACTGCATGAAGAATTAAGTATTTTTAGAAAAATTGTTTTTATAAAGATGGTCTGTTCTAGGTATGCTGAAAGCTGTATCTTGAGGTAA
This sequence comes from Cricetiscus sungorus, assembly GCA_030556225.1. NCBI lineage: Eukaryota > Metazoa > Chordata > Mammalia > Rodentia > Cricetidae > Cricetiscus > Cricetiscus sungorus. Next base: position 24,609,484 of record JANBXA010000730.1, read on the forward strand.
TGTATCAGATATGTTTACTCATCATTTGTAGAGTATTCTTGTCAACTTAGAAACAATAGGATCAAAAGAAAAACACTTAGTGCCCAAGATCCTTTGTGTGATCTTTCACTTGCCAAGGTGGAGTTGTTGCTCACCATTGTGTCAATCAAAAGTGAAGTTGTTCAAATTTATGGAAAAATGCTCCCTCCCGTTAGCCACTGGGGAAATGCAAATCAAAACACAACGAGAGGTTTTTCTTATACTAGTTAGGATGGCAGTTTTGCAACAGATAAATAATGGAGATAAAGAATGTGGAGAATAGGGTATCTTTTTTAAAAGTTGCATTTGTTTACTTGTATGTGTATATGTGCATGTACATGTGTTCTGCAATGGTGGACATGTGTATGTCAGACTGCAACTTGCAGAAATGAATTTTCTTCTCCTGTCATGTGGGGCCTGGGATTGAACTTGGGTCTTGGGTTTGGTGACAAATGCCTTTACCTACTGAGCCATCTTGCCAGCCCCCAGAATACAAGAAATCTTATGAACCATTGGTGGGAATATAAATTAATGTAAAAATTATGGAGGATGATATGAGATTCCCCAAAACAAAAAACAGATCTATTGTATGATGTGGCAACACCACTTCTGGTTTCTAGCCAAAGGAACTTAAACTAGCACATTAAAGAGACGTGGGTAGGGCCAATTCACAGCAGGGAAACCTTCAGGATTAACCTTGATGCCCTCAGTGGGCAAGTGAATAAAGTAAACAAGGGATAGACACAGCAGAATATTATTCAAGCACAAAAATGGTATTCTACCATTTGCACCAAAACAGACGGGAATGGAGAATGTTGCATTAAATGAAATGTCAGACACAGAAGGACGAACATTATGTGTTCTTACTCATACACAGGAGTTGAAACAGTCTGTCTGAAGGTAGAACAGTGGCTCCTAGAGTCTGAAGTGAAGGGAGGGAGGCGGAGGGAGGGCAGGTGATGAGTTCTGGTGTTGTACAGCATAGTGGGCACCTGCAGTTGGTGATCACCCATTGCCCTCTTATGAATATAGATTGTAGTGACGATGAGATGCTAACATTGATCATTTTGATTTGACCAATTTGTATTGCATGTGTGGATCAAAGCACTTTATTCTGTAAGTACATACAATTATAATAAGAAGCCGATGAAAGTGCTCCTTTGCATTAAAAAGGAAATGAAGTCATTCTGAATTCTGATCATTTAATAGTTGAATTCCCAGAAAAGCAAGACAGAAAAACCTATGATCACGACAATGTCTCATTAGTAAAGTGTTAGCTGTTGTGCTATACAGAATTATGATAGCACATATTTTTGTAATTTTACAAGTCTACTTGCATGTATGTCACTATTACCCCACCATGCTCTATGAGTTTGTATAATATTTGTAAAGAAAAGAACCTTTGTATCTCAGCAGCTTTAAGTTTGCTTTTTGTGCATTTGTGTTGTGTATACATGCCTGCAGATCTATGTGTGTGAACATGTGTGTGTGCATGTGTGTGTGTGTGTGTGTGTGAGAGAGAGAGAGGGGGGGGGGAAGGAGGGAGGTAGGAAAAGGGAAGGAGGAAGAGAGGGAGGGAGAAGAGGGAGGGAGAGGGAGGAAGAGAGAGGTCACTGTCAGGTTCTTTAACTGCTTTCCATGTTTGTCTTTGAGACAGCATCTATCACTGAATCTGTAGCTTGTGGATTTGTCTGGACTGGCTGGCTCATAAACCCTAGGCATCCTCCTGTCTTTGCCTCCTAATGCTGGGTCATAGGCTGACACTGCCTCATCCAGTTTGTTTTATACAAATGCAGGCGATCAAGTGCAGGTGCTCATGCTTACACAGCAAGCACTTTGCTGACAGCGCCATCTCCCCAGCCTCTCTGCTGCTTGTTGAATAAGGACATGTCATCTTTTTCTTTGCAGTAACTTCACAAAAACACACAGCTAACTGTTCCCAGGACTGCTTCTTAGCTGCCTTAAGGCTCACTGTAGACAGATGATGATATGTATATATTTAGCTTGCTTTAGTAAACACCTTGAGTAGATTCTCATAAAAGGGAGAGCTGGGCAAGCTGATGGTGTCCTCCTCAGGAAGGCAAGCAGCAGGAGTCATGAGCAGCAGGCTATCCTGAGCATGGGGAGGATGGCTTTCAGAGAGCACAATGCTCAAGGCAGAGTCCAGGGCTGAGGGGGCAGAGGCAGGGTGAGGCCAAGCTGTGCCACTGAGCTCTATGTAGGACTTAGTTCTTCTTGGAACACTTAACCCTGGGATGGGATTAGGGCCCTCATAAAGTCAGGGTGCAGTTAGAGGAGGTTAGGGAAGGAATTAAAAAAAAAATGACCAATTTTGTTTACATTTGTAAACTCGTTTAGTTGTATAAAAGGCAGTCATTATCATGTTTACATACTTGCATATAATGTACTTTTTCAGAATTAACCTTTCTACTCACCTTTCTTACTCCCTCCCCCCCTTTTTTTTAAGACAGAATTTCTCTGTAGCTTTTGGAGCCTGTCCTGGAACTCACCCTGTGTATTCCACTACATGAATTTAAAACATTCTGCAAAAACACACTAATCAAAACAGCATGGTCATTGATCTTTTCACTTTGCTTTATTCTGCCTTAGTTAATTTTTCTTTAGTTTTATTAAGGTATATTGGAGGCACAATATACATCCCATTTACTCAAAACATACAGTTTGATGTATTTGACATACAATGAAATCATCACTGGAATAAAGACAATGGCCACACCATAAAAGGTCTTACATGTTGTGACCTTCCAAGAGAAGCATATACTAGGTGGTATTTCCTCAGGATGACAATTTGGGGATGACACTCGCTTTCAGACACATCTTGAGAAATGTTCACTTGGCTACCATCCTTTTTAATATTTTTTTTAGGTGGGGTCTCTCACCAATGGTTAAAAAGTGGGTCCAAGTCTTTCAGGATCAGCCTCTCCAGCTGGAGTCTAAGGCCACCCTTGGGCTGTTGTATCAGGTCATGTGGTACAAGGGAGTGAGCATGAATTTGAGCCATGGGAACTGGATTTCCCTAATCTCCTTTACAGTGTGGTGGTGATAGATCAGCTCATCTTTCTGAGTCATTTTGCTTGACTTCTGAGGTGGCAATAATAAATCTGAGTTGTTACTGAAGGGTCAATTTGAGGCTGAAAAAAGAAAATGTTTGTGGCAGTCTTGTCCATTTTGTAGACTCTCAGAAAATGTCAGGTCCAAGATTTCTGCTGTTAGCCTACCTATTTTTAACTCATAGTTGGTTTGCAAATACTTTTAATGTAGCATTATAATTAATTTAGATGAAATAATTCAAAGAAGGCAGCTTACAAAACAGGCATAAGCCATGGTATTCCATTTAAAATGGGACTGGATGCTGAGAACAGGTATTTTCTATGGGCTCAACTTTTACATTTTCTTTAAATTTTATCTTTCTGTGGTAATAACCTGTAACATGAAATTAGACCTCTAAGGTTTTTTTTTTTTTTTTTTTTTTTAAAGTGGGCAACAGAATAATAGTGATAGCCCTAGTCCTTGACCGTGGATTTCTAGAATTTATTCATTCTATATCATAGACTTGTATGAGTTTAACATTTTAATCCAATTGTCTACTTGATAGTTACATTTTGAGTCTTATTAGGAATCACAAAGGAAGTTTCAGATTCCTTGTCCCATCTTGTGGTTAATCTTGATCATCAAATTGATTGAGAAAGGTGCTGGGGGGGGGAGAGAGGAAGACCCAACTCAAGTGTGAATGGCATTGTTCAATAGCATGTGATAATCAGATGGAATGGCAGGAAGAAGAAGGAAGCCATCCATATCACACTGCTCTGCTTACTGGCTGACCATCACTCCTCCATCACATTCTTCTCCATGAAGGGCTGCCACACAGCAGGCCCAGAAACATGGGACCCACCTACCATGGACACTGACAGCCAAGTGAAATAGTCCCATCCTCTAAGTATTTTTTTTATGACAGGTATTTATCAGGTTGACAAAAGTTCTAATACTTTCCCAGGTGTTATTTCCCCTCCAGTATTTCTCTTTTCGTTATATGGGCCCACCATTTACCCAACAGATAAAGCCAGAGCCATCATTAACTCCTCTTTTCCCACTGCTCTGAGTACATCCAGAAAGCTTGTCAGCTTGACTCTGAATCTACCTGTTTCTCACCAGCTCTATTACATCCCCTTTCAGACTTCTATTTTACATGACCTGTTACAATAGGCAAGGCAGTGCCCACTCATATACCCCAGGCACTCTGCATCCAACTTTCCAGGGCTAGCTCTTGTGTCTTGGTGCTAGAGGTTGATGGCTTACAGTCTTAAAAGGTCACTCCGTCCTTCTACTACAGGCTGTAAGTATTGAAGAATTAATATCCACCATCTCCTGTAGTAGCTCAATCTTTGCAAGCGGGTGCGCAAACATTCCAGCTCCTTGCCTCTTGGGAGGAACTAGCTCATGGGGTATTTTGAACTAGTTTCCTGTGTTTCTCTGCAGGGTTAAACTCCAGAGATTTCCTTTGTACCTGGGTTAATAATATACACTTTGTTGCTTCCTTTTTCTGGATGACTTCTCCTTGTTTTGGCCAAGGTGTCTCTCTGCTTTCTTAGGACGTTAACTGCTTGGATCTTTGTCTTCATGCTTCTTTAGGAATCCAAACTAAGACTCTGGCTACTGAAATAGCCTCTTACCCGCCATGAATCTTTCTTGCACATTAGCCAGAATGAAATTCTAAAAATGTAAAGTAGATCATAAGTTTCTGCTCAGATCTCATTCCACTTAGTATCCTACTTTCTAAACATAGCTCAATAGGACAGACTTTGCCTTCCCTATTTTTTCCATGTCACTGCAGACACACTGAATCACTGCCTGCAACTTGAACTTATCAATTTGCTTGTGTCTAAAACCATTTGTGTGTATTTTTTTCTGCCTGATATGTTTTGAGCCCAGAACTTCCAGGGCTGAGTGTCCTTTTAAAATTCCAATCCTGTATCAGCTATCACTTACTCTAAGAGGTTATTCTACAGTGGCTTGAACTTCCTTTGCTTATTGTAAAAGTTCCCTAAATTAAAACTTACTTCTGAATGTATTGCATTTACTTATTTAGGGGGTCATGCTCTTCACTCATGTGGAGTTTGTTCTCTCCTCTCATCATGTGGGTTCAGGGGATTGAACTCAGGTCATCAGGCTAGGCAGCAAGCACTTTAAATTGCTGAATCATCTCTCTGACTCATAGCTCTCGGTATTACCTTGATGCCTATGTAGTTATTTGTTGTATTTCCTTTTACTGGACCTTTGTTATTAAGAAAGAAACATTAAGTGTTGCGTTCTCCTTTTGTTCCCATCACCTAGAACAACCCTTGTCACTTAGTAGGGGCTTGGCGTATGTTTATTGAATGCATTGAATAGATATGTCTGCAATAAATATTTCATTTATCTTTTGCCAAAATGGTGCCCTATCCATTAAAAATGATAGTTTGACGGCTGCAGATATAACTCAGGTGGCAGAGGACTTAACCTCCCATGCTGGAATTCATGGGCTTGAACACCAGACAGGGTGGCTCATGCCTGTAAACTCAGCTTGCAGGAGGTGAAGGTAGGGAGATAAGAAGTTCAAAGCCATCCTTGATTGCATAGTGAGTTTGAGGCCAGTTTCAAATACACAAGACTCAGAAAACAAAACAGCATAAGAATTATTTATCTTGTAGCTATTTTACTCTAAATGTAAGAATTGATAGATGTTGAAAGATGGCCACTGAGACCGTTAGGAGCACAGTCTACGTGGGAGCCTCTTGGATGGCTTGACCAAGAGGTACTGCCAATTGCTGCTGCTGCTGGTAGCCTAGCATCATATGGTCAACAGGGAGGCTGTTGTCTATTTCGGAAGCAAGTTTACCACTGGCAATACATATTTGATGCAGGCGCACACCTGCTAAATTGATGCTACATTTAATATATTGCTAGTTGACCCATTGAAGAAGCACACTGGTTAAATAAGGAATAAGTATAATCTGCTAATGAGCTTTGCTGCCCAGTGTGGTAAGCCGATCTTTAAGATCTATTAAGAGAATCAACCTACTTAAGGCATAGGCATACTCTATAGCAAGCTGAGGACAGGGCATTAATAGGTTTCTTCTTAGTTATAAATAATAGATCAACTTTTCTTTTACAAAGTTTAATCTATAATTCAGTATTAGTCTACCTGTTGCATAGACAAAGGCTTGCCATGTGTCCCAGGAAGAAGTCAGCATGCTTGTGACTCATATGATGAGCCCTGCAAAGCAGAGATAAAATAAAGAGAGTGGGAGAAATTGCCAGGAAGAAGTTGGAGAGGAATTAGAAGGGTAGCTTTTTGCTAGTGTGAGAAACAAAGGTAACGACAGGGGAAGGAAATGTAACTCTCTTCCTGAGGGAGAAGTCAGCAACCAGAACAGGGCCCTAAGCTGTTGGGGTCCATGTTTTTTTTTTTTTTAACTGCTTCAATACCAAAGCCCTGCCCAAAAGAAGACCCAGGACCGATTTTGACATCAAAGAGTGGTTTCTTGATTTCATTGAATGTTGCAAGATATTGACTTTTGAGTTTTGGTGAGCTCAGAGGGCTCTTGAATCTAGCACAACCATTACAGAAGCCATTTTCCTGAGCAGATTTCTTTAACATCACTCTATACTTTTGCAGGTCTTGTGTGATGTTAGCTGTGTCATGTTATTTTTTAGCCTCACTTGGTTACAAGGGGAACCAGGACAAGTTCCCTTCTGTGCCACCTGGTTGCAACTGGATGCAACTAAGTAGAGAAATAATTGCAGCTTCTTCTACAAGAAGCATAAGGCATGGGGAGTGTTGGCCTTGTGGCATATTCTCAGGTCACTCCATCCATGTCCTACCAAGTATCTCTCTTGTTTGTTTTTGTCCTAAGTCTTAATTACTCAAAGTGACTCTTGTCGTTATTAGGGACATAGTGACTCACTGACATCAAAGCTTAGAAAAGAGAAATACAATAGTGACCCACAGAGGTGGGAGCCTGGATCCTTTCACTGCCTCTCATTTTAGCCTTATAGTTCCTGGACCAGACTCACCAAAAAACCCAGATCTCTCTCTTTCTGGGGCACCATCTTTCATCGGCTGAAGATGTCCCCATCTTGTGTCTGAACTGGCTATCTCCTATAATCAGATTGGTGACTACCCTAATTATCATCAGAGAATTAACTGATGGAAACAAATGCAGAGATCCACAGCCAAGCACTGAGCCAAGCTTGGGAATCCTGTTGAAGAAAGGAAGAAAGGATTGTATGAGCCAGAGTGTCGCGTCTACTCCGGCCAGCAAGGAAGACGCAACTACGACTCTTCTTCAAGCAGTTTATTCAGGAACCTTGTACATCAGCTTCCGCCTCTCCCAGTCCCAGTGGGGGATGTTAAAGCCTCCAGACTGCCTCCAAACTGCCTCCTCCAGACTGCATCAACCAGGGGCTATGCCACGGGCTTAAATACTGACTTACAGCACAGTGGAAAACAATCAAGGGTCAAGCGTGCAAGTACTCGGGCTTAGTTCCTCCCCAGCAGATGTGTGTTAGCAAATCAAGAAGAGTACCAACAACTCTGGTGCAAGATGTTCCAGCCAACAGCTTCAGGCTTGCTCAAGGCGTCTCGGGGTCCATGCAGCGCCCTACAAGTCCCCCTTTCTTTTAATATAAACTAACACCTGTCTTAGGTGGCAGAGGACGTCAACATAATTCCTTACCCGTCATTGGAGAGGTCACCCAGGCCCGTAACCCCCGTCTTAGGTTGGATATTTGCCCCCTCTGCCTTACCCGACACTGGTGAATAGTTTGTCAGCCACACATGGGCAGAGGCATTTTCTCTTGAGTCAAAGACATTATCTGTCTTGTTTGAAATCTGGCCTGGGCCTGTCCAATGCTGTGGCAAAGTAGCACCAAGTGCAAGGGGCTACACACCCCAATAATCTGCACTGGAAAGTGGTATTCAGGTTTCATTGGTGTAGCAACAACTACTCTGGTGCAAGATGTTCCAGCCAACAGCTTCAGGCTTGCTCAAGGCGCCTCGGGGTCCATGCAGTGCCCTACACCAGAGGGGTCCAGATCATCATAAGGGAACCCATTGGAACAACTAATTTGGGCTCATAAGAGCTCACAGACTCTGGGCTAGCAGCTAGGCAGCCTGCATGGGACAGACCTAGGCCCTCTACATATCTGTGACAAATGGTCTCTTTGTGGGACTCCTAGCAGTGGGATCAGGACCTGTCAGTAATGCTTGAGCTGGATATTTGGAACCTATGTTGGGATGCCTTGTTCAGCCTTGATGCAAGGGGGAGCTGATTGGTCCTACCTTAATTTGATATGCCATGCTTTGTTGACACCCATGGGAGGCCTTCCCCTTTCTGAACAGAAACAGAGGAGTGGATGGAGGGCCAAGGGGAGGTATGGGGAGGGAGCAGGAGTAGAGGAGGAAGGGGAAAACTGAGGCCAAGGATGTGAAATAAATGAAGAATTTAAACAAGAAGAAGAAGAAGAAGAAGAAGAAGAAGAAGAAGAAGAAGAAGAAGAAGAACAAGAAGGAGGAGAAGAAGGAGGAGGAGGAGGAGGAGGAGGAGGAGGAGGAGGAGGAGGAGGAGGAGGAGGAGGAGGAGAAGTTCCTATCTCTAAATCCCTTCTGACTCCCTCAGTGCCTCTCTTGATTGGGTTCCACACCTGTACAGTGAACACAGTGCCATGTCTACAGATCTTCAGGCTCAGCATGATCATTTCTACCTTCTGGGAGTTCAACTGTTGCTCCCACTCTCATGGAGACTTGTCCTGGGCCACACAGAGCTGCCTTCCCCAGGTCTTCTCTTTCCGAGGAGATGGTGCACAGTCAACAAGCAATTGACTAGGGAAAATAATGATTACCCTGTCTGGGTCTTCATGGCAACCAGAATTCTCTGTTAGACTGGTAGGAGTACCTTTGGTAGCTTCATCAAGGACTGCCCCATTTTGTCTTCCTAATCATTGTAGCTCCTTGAGGATGTTGTCATAGCTTTCCATACACCAATCTCCGTCTCTGTTTCCTAGAGACACAACAAAAGGGAATGGTCCTGGGAAGAAGACACTATAATATAATCTTAGAGACCTTATTTATCAGTCATCTGGCAAAGAGAACCTCAAAACTGGTGGTAAGTAGGCTGAGGGTTGTCCCCAAGCATATCATTAGGTTTTTTTCCTTGAGAACACTAATAAAATTAAAAAATAAAAAGATTTATGTGTATCAGTTTTTGCTTGTATGTATATATGTGCACCATGTGCATGCCGGGGAGCCATGAAGGTCAGAAGGAGGCTATGAATCTCCTTGAACTGGAGTTGCAAATGGTGGCAAGCCACTGCTGGTGGCCATGCCAGAGGACCAGCAATTGAATTTCCAGGTATCAGCTCACCAGGAGGAAACTCTAGGATGGGCCAATCTTGTTTAGGCAAGGCCACAGGACTGCAGACCTCAGAATGTCTTCTGCTTCTGCTGGGCCTTTGCCTGTTTGCTGCAGCTCTTTCTCTGGTATCTGGCACAGTGTGAGTGTACATAGGGAAATCTCTGCTGCCTTAGTGTGTTCATCTCTTGGAAACATCCTGTTCTACTGGGTATTTTTTTTTTTTTTAAATCTGTGAACTGTCAAGAAGATGATCCCTCCCTAAGCTGTACTATCTAAATTGATAATAATAATAATAGTTTATACAGCGTTTTTGTGAATAAAAATAAATACAAGAACATGGTTCACAGTCCAGGTCTTTGAGTTTCACGTAAGGACCTGCATGGATTGTAGCTCAAGTTAAGGATTCCCAACTGAGTCTCAGTAGCCCAGCTAGTTTAAAATCTTTTAACCTTAACGCTGGGAGATGTGTTCACAGGTTTTTGAAGTGCATCATAGCTGAAAAAAAGCTTTGAAAATAACAAAGTTAGACTGAGATGTTTTTGTTAAATAGCTTTGAAGTGAAAAAACCCAAGAAGTTTTCAAAGGGCGCACAGTTGAGTGAGGGACTCTTTCAGGTCAGGGAACAAGAACAGAGCAACACAATTATCGCTGGCTGATGTATCTTTCTTGCTGGATTAGTTGATGACCAAAGGTGATGATTAATTTCTTATGCCCATTTCTGCCATCAATCTCCTGTTATAAAAAACTGTTAACGAGTGAGTATGTACCCTAAAAATTTAAAGTAGCGTTGACTGAATATTTTTTATATACAAGAGTTTAGGTTTGGGTTTCCTTTGAGATTCCTTATAAGATTACCTTTCAAGATAAGTAATAAAGTAATTGGCCCCTTCTTTGTAACTGCAAAATACAGCCTGCCACCGAAAGACTTGACAAGAGTATCTTGCTTGCCCACACAGTTAATCTGTAACAAGTTGCTTGTGTATGAATGTATGTGAGTTCTTAGCATAATTTTTTACCTGTAGTATGTAAAATGTTTAATGTAAGGAATATGGAAAACATGCTGTTTTTTTTTCTGTTTGTTTTGTACTCGTTGTAATAATTCACTTGGGAAACAGAATGTAACCACATTGTAATTCCTATATTGTCTGAAAATATTTGTTGGGGTATAGAAGCTGTAGAAAAATAAAGTATATAGCAGAGAGAAAGAACACATGAGAACAGAGAATAAAGAAGGAAGCCATCAAAAGAGTGTGTGTCATTTTTCCTTAACCCCCTCATATAGAAAAGTCTAGCTTATGCCAATCTGGTAGATTCCTCCCAAAGCCTGGTGCTGCTGGAGGCTGGACCCCAGATAGCAGTAAGTCACCATATGGGTATGGGGGACTGAACTGGGCTGAGCCATCTCTCCAGTCGTTGAACTTTGATTTTTAATAGTAGACATTTCTAGCCATAAACGTCCTTGGTAGGACTGCTTTCATTGTATCCCAAGGGTTTTGATATTTTGTGTCTTCATTTTCATTCAGTTCTAGGAATACTCTGTTATTTCTTTAAGGAACATTTTATCATTCAGTAGCATGCTGTTTAATCTTCCTGAGTTTGTGTTCCATTGTGGTCAGATAGAACATAAGAAATCAGTTCAGCTTTCTTGAGTTTGTTGAGGCTTGCATTGTGTGGTTTTCTTCCTTCCTTCCTTTCTTTCTTTCTTTCTTTCTTTCTTTCTTTCTTTCTTTCTTCTCTCTTTCTCTTCCTTCCTTCCTTCCTTCCTTCCTTCCTTCCTTCCTTCCTTCCTTCCTTCTTTTCTTTCTGTAGCGAGATATTCACCTTGTCTGCATCTGTGGCTTAGGCCATGCCCATTGGTGGGTGGAGACAGGGCCGGACGTGACCTGGGGGAAAAGGCTGGGAAAGGGTTGGGCTACTCTCTTTGGTGGTGGACGCTGGAAGGCTTAGGATCCGGTGGAACTCGCTGTGTTCATCTGCCTATGTTGTGAGTTATTTCTCCCTTAATAAACATCTATTCGGCCTAATTGTTTATCTTGATCCTTATTAAGTCGCAATATCTGGTGTCAGAAGTATTTGAGATGAATAGGCATTCTTCAAACCTTTCAAAGGCCTACAGAATGTGGCATTTAAAATGGTTTAGGGTTTTTCTTGACAGTGAGGCACAACTGCTCCTGGTAAAACCACCTGCATCAGAAAGAAAGATGGACATTGAAGAAACACATTATGGAGTTTGCTTCTAATATGGCAAGACTAGCCATTTGGGCAAGGTACTGCTCTTCTGGACTGTTTGACTTTATGCTGTAGAAACTGGACATCCAGGACCCACAAAAAGGTGACTGCTGATTCAAGATGGACATTGCTACAGGAATTTCTCCTTCATGGAAGAGGCTGTCAGACAGCCAGACAGTCTACAGGACACAGAGAAAAGTGACTGACAAACTGACAATACAGGTGGACGGTTTTAAGTTTCCTGCTTTGTTGAGGAGTCTGGAGACACACTATGGCCTATGGGCTGAAGATAGAACATTACAGAAGAACTTCAGGTGACTGACCAGGCAATGAGTTGTCTCTGTCATTTCTAGAGTTTATATATTATCCTTCTGTGGTCTTTGAAGGAGTTGAAGACAGATAGTTTTGGTTATAGTTTTCCTTAGTTAGAATTAAAGATAAGTTACATATAGGACTTTAGACTCACAAAGATAGGATAGATGATATTTTCTTTAAATCATACAAAATGTTAATGAACTAGATATTGTTAACTGTGATTCTTATTTGATAACTGTTGTATGATATATTTTGCTATGTTAAGGTTAAAACCCTTTTTATTTTAGACAGAAAAGAGGAGATGATGGGAGATGTTATTCTGTAAATATGTTTCTCATACTGGTTAATAAATAAAGCACTGTTGGGCCAATAGGAAAGCAAGATAGGCAGGGCTAAGAGACAAGGAGGAAAGAGGAAGTAGGAAGGAGGGGTCAGCATGTAGAGCCTAGAGGAAGCAAGACACCGGCCGAGGCTCTCCGATAAGATGACCACATGGAAATACTTAGATAAGTAGAAATGGGTTAATAATTAAGTCAGAGCTAGCCCATAAACAATAATGGTAACTGGCCAACAGGATTGTATCAAATATAGAGTCTCAGTGTGTTATTTGGGGCTGGCATGGCGGTGGGACCAGGCAGCTGGTGGGAAAACATACTCCTTACAGTGCCCCTTCACCCATGCTATATAAGTAAGACCAATAAACTCATGGGTTCCCCAAGTTGGACTATAGTGGAATTGAACTTTTGTTTGTTGTTGGAGCCTGATGAGGAGGGAGTAGACTTTTGTTTATGTCTTTCCAGAGAGAGACTTATCACAACACTTTCAGCAAATATCCTTGTGACACTTGCTTGAGTTCCCCAAGAGTGCAGCACTTTGCAGATCTGGGACTCAGTGGGGGTCTTTTAAAAATGTCACTTTGCAGGTGCTCCAGGAGGAAGGACATTGTCCCCTATCATTTTTAATTTCCTCTTTAAAATTTTTAATTTCCTTTAATTTCTGGGAGTGCAAAAGCCAATGCCTTTCTGAAGCTCTCTGTTTAAGAGGCCCCAGTCACTCTCTGTGATGGGAGACTTCCTCAAATTGTTCTAATGCCTGCAGGTTAGATGTTGTATTTTTTCTGTTCTGCTTTGTAAAAATTCTTCATTCATCTGCTATCAGACAAGAAATTGTTGGCTACCACTCATTTCTTTTGACAGCCGTTTTCCTTAGTCCCTAGTTCCCAGTCCATGCCTGGGGATTCTGGGAGACCATGCCTGCATGTTGCCTTCCATTTTGGATCTCTTTAACAACAAATTTTAGAAGAAGTGACTTACTGAATTTCCATCATGACCACAGAACTTTCAAAAGCCTAGATCTTTAGAAAGTATCCTTTAAATCTAATCTGAAAGATACCACAGTCAGATGGTCTGTGTCTCTTCATTGGTGAGCTGAGATCGTGTGCACTCAGAGTTATTATTGACAGGTAGGTGTGCACTCATTCCTTTCATTTTGTTGGGTGCTTTTCTAGTTGGTTGGAGTCACCCATGCTCCTGGAAGTCCCTCATCCATGCTCTATCTATTTGGAGGTCTAAATGTTTCTTATATTTGGATGTCTACTTTTCTCTCTAAATTTGAGAATTTTCTACTGTAATTTTATTGAGTAGATTCTGTATGTGTTTAGTGTTTGTCTTAGCTCCTTCTTGTAGTCCATGGATTTTTGGTCGAACCATTGTTATTTGATATACCATGCCTAGTTGATAACCAGGAGGCCTGCTCTTTTCTGAAGATAGAGGACGAAGAGTGGATGGAGTGAGTGGAGAGGGAAGGTAGAGGGAGAGGAACTGGGAAAAGAAAAAGGAGGGGAAACTGCAGCTGGGATGTAAAAACAAGACAAATAACAAAAAACCCTAGCAACAATGTAGGAGTATTTTTTTTTAAACTAATAAGGTAAAATCCTAACACCAGATGTATGGGGAGGAAGCAGTATGGGAGAGAAAATACTAAGGAAAAGGAAAATATTTGTCACAAATGGAAAGTACATAAAAAAATAAATGAATATATGAAGGTAAATTTAAAAAATCAAAAAGTTTCAAAGAATGCAATATTGCAAAAACTTCTTAAATGGGCAGAAAAAGAAAAGGGAGAAAGGAAGAAAAAATAGGAATTTCATGGAAATAATAAAAAAAAAATAAAAGGTGACAGCAGCAGGAGGGCAAGGAATGGATGGTCAGCTTTTTACCTCTTCCCTGATTCTGAGCAAACAGCCATCATTCCCTGAAGGCCGAATGAAATAAAGGCCCCTAGGTTACATGAGGACCTTGGGGATATGAGAAGGTCTCTGGGACTGTACTGTGACAAGTTCACTGAGAGTCTCCCATGAAGACTCGGATGCTAACAGCACTCAGGGACCCTTGCAAGGATCTTCAGGTCTACAGATGGGCCCTGAGTCATGATTTGAGAAATGGCAGTGAGAGACACATTTGTTTCTTATTTTTGGTAAGAAAGCATTTGTTTCCTTTCTAAAGATCATTTTGCAGGTTGTATACTCATTTCTTCTATTTTATTCAGAGAAATCTGGGCCTTGAGGAAAATCATCACAGATGGTCAATCATCCTCTAGCGAAAGACCCTCTTCTCTGAGTTCTGGAGGGTTCTACACTGTCCTAACCCAGCCCCTGCAGATGGAATGGATAGTGTTCTGTTAGTGGCAGCTGGTTTGCTACGTTGACCTAATCAATGTATAGATACTACATTTTCAGGGTCCTAAGATGTGCATTTTTCACATTTATCATCTCTGAAGTTGAGATACTTCTTATCATTAATATGTCAAAGTTTAAACTGGAAATAATTTTTCCTTCTGAGTATTACATATGTTTTCGATGTTTTAAAATCGATGGTATCTTAGAATAATAAAGTGTGAGAGTAAAATGACACACAGCATTTGTGGTTGAGGGGAAGTAAGGGGCTGGACTGGGGCTTTCTCATCTCCATCCCTCATGTACGAGATGCTTACCTCATGGACAAGAAGATGATTCTGTGAAGGAAGGAATTCCTACCAAATAAAGTTAAGGGGAATGTTCGGCTGCTCTCCACTGGCCAGGGAATGTTAATCCCCATTGAGTTGCGGACCCTTTCTGGGCAATCCCCTTGGATTCCTTCCCTTCTTTCTCCCGCTCTGTTTCCTAACGCCTTGGAATTCCCCTATCTGAACAGTAAGTTCCATGATAACATCCCACAGCAATGGACGTTCATAACTTTCTGTTTTTATCTTTGATATTTCCTTCATCAGCATCATGTGCACTCTGGGGTCACATTGGGATCACATTGCCTCAGTCCAGAGGAGGGACTTTTGTGATGGAAATCTAATCTTCCATGACAAGGTGATGCTTACGTTTAAAGATTTATTTATGTGTATGAGTGTTTTGCTTGAATGTGTTAGTGTATCATGCGCTTCCAGTGCTCATGGAAGATAAAAGAGGGTGTCAGATCCTCTGGAACTGGAGTTGCATGTATTTGGGAATTTCCATGTGGGTGTTGGGAACCAAACCTGGGTCTTCTGTAAGAGCAGCAAATGCTCTTAATCAGCAAGCCATTTCTCTATTCCCTGATATTTATAGCTTCCCTCAAATTATTACTCTTAGTAAGGCAGTTTAATTTTTTTTTTTGAGGCAGCGTTTTTCTATGTAGCTTTGGAGCCTGTCCTTGCACTTGCTGTGTAGACTTGGCTGGGCTTGAACTCACAGAGATTCGCCTGCCTCTACCTCCTGAGTGCTGGGATTAAAGGCTTGTGCCACCACCACTGGCCCAGTTAATTTTTATACTAGTGGGTTTTTTTTGTTTGTTTTTTTTTTTAGCTTTCAAAACATACATTAAAACATTTTCTTACTAAAATCTCATAAAATCCTGTGAAGCAGGCAAAGCACATTTTATCACAATTTTTTTCCCCCAGTGAGGAAGCAGATGTCCAGAGAGATGAAGTGAGTTGGTTAAGCTACCCAGCTGCTTAGTGGAGGAGGTGGGACCAGAACCCAGGCATTCTTGTTCTGGTGCCATTATTGTTCCTCTTTCTAGGAAAGAGAGACCTTTTCGCAGCATTCTTCACTTTCCTTTGACTACAGGGGCTTCAACGATCAGTGTCAGCTCTATGGGATTCCAGGATAGTTGCTAGCCTCACTTCTGAGAGCTGTGGTCCTGTGGCTGAGCAGATGGGGAGCAGCAAGACCTTTTTGCAGAGTCTCTCTCTCCCTCCCTCCCCCCCTCTCTTCCCCCATAGCCTGCTCTCAATTGGCACCTTGGGTGCTACACTTCCCAGGGCTCCTGGAGTCGTCACCATTCTTATAGCTGGACCTGTGATCCAGGACAAAAACAGAGCCAAGAGCTCAAGAAGGATAACTGGAAGTGCTTAGGTCATTTTCAATGATCACAGAGCACAGCAAGAACTCCCTGAGAAGAAATTCCTTTGATGACAGCTACTGGAGGAGATAGACATGGATCTTACTTAAAAAAAAAATGTTGCATGTACAAAAGACCCAGAACCAGAAAGCTAAACCAAACCAAACCAAACCAAAAATCAAAGAGATGATCAAATTGAAAAAAAAAATTAATGATTTAGAAGTTCACATGAACAAAATATTTTTGGATACTTATTTTTTTTAAAGGAGCAAGAAGTCACAAGAGAGAAACAATCCAGAGATCTGGGTATCAGCAGTCCCTAGAGTAGGTAGGCTGGTGAGGTCTGATGACAGATGAGGTGGGCAGGTGAGAGCTGGGGACAGAGGTGCGTGGGTGTGGATGGACAGGAAGTGCTGAGGTTGTCTCCCACCTTCGGCCTTTGGAATCTGGGTGTACAATGGCACCATTACTTAAAGTAGGCTTCTCTCAAGCACCAGCAGGTTGTAGGCAAGAGAGTGGGTGGGGTGTGGTGAGTCAATCTAGAATTGAGGAGGCTGAAGGGCTTGTGTACACAGAGTGAAGACATTTAGTGGCTGTTGGGTATTTGAGCCTAGTGTTCAGAGCAGTGAGGTCTGATCTGGAGATAAGTGGATTGGGTGTGTCCTACCTAGGAGATATCTACCTTGAGATAAAGGGTGCGGATGAGGGTACCCAAGGTGAGTGGGAAAAACAAGACACACTGCAGGGTTGAAGATGCTGGTCTGCTCATCCTTTCATTCTCTTTCCCTTTTAACAGTCTTAACTTCACCTGCCTGTTTTACATGGCCGTTCTCACTACTTGGCTTGGGGCTTAGGAGGAAAGGAAAGAGAAAAAGAGAGGAACTATGTGGAGAAGATGACAAAGCAGAGTAGCATGCAGATATGTTACAATGAGGTAGCGGTGTTACATTTGCCTGTGGGGTGGCCAGCTCCACCCAGCAGAGCAGGCATCCACAATGTGACAGTGTAGCCTGTTGCTCTGAGTGCCTTCATGGGGAGGTGCAACTGCTGTCTTTCCTAAGAAGCAATGGTTGAACTGGTATTTATGAAACTGTTTTAATGTCCTTTAGTGATCTTATACATAAGGGAATTGCAGCTTCCCAAGAAAGTTCCCCAAGATGACACAGGTGGGAAGCAGCAGAGTCAGATGGGCCTGGGGAACCACCACACCTTTGCTTTTGTTCTATTTCATGGGGGGGGGGGAGAGAATGGGAGGGGTTGTAATAGAGTAGCAGAGCTCTAGCCGAGTCAGCCCGAATCACAAGACTGGTGTTTTCAGTAGATTTTTGTTATCTCAGGAAATTGAAAGATTTATGTGACCTCTTCTGGAGATAACTATACCTTCCAGTCTGACCTTTCAATCCAGGCTGCTCTCCAATTCTTGTAGGTTAGCAGCCAGCTCAGACAAAGGGAGGGAAATGAGCTGCCATTCTTCCTGGGTATTGAGTGGCTGCTTTCCTGTAAATGCCTAGAAAAAAAAAATCAATCTTCTGTGCATGGATCTCTTTCATCTGCTATTAGTTGGATTCTAAGTCATTGATAAGAAGGAAAATCCCCCAATTCATGGACCAGTATCTTCAGAGTTTATCAATTTGAAATAAAAGCAGCCTCATCTGGGATGGTACTTAGTCATTAACTCACAATGAGAGAAAACAGATCTTGCTTTCAACCCAACATTGTCAGGGTTAAAGTGAATGATTTTATTTATTCTTTTTTTTTTTTTTTTTTTTTTTTTTAAGCCACACCAGGATTGGGGAGATGGCTCATTGGTTAAAGCCCTTGATTCCCAAGTGTGAGAATGAAGTTCAATACCTACAACCCACATAAATGCTGGGTGTGGCCTGCCTATAATTCCAGTTTTTGGAAGGCAAAGACAAGAAATACCCAGAGCAAGCTGGCTAGCTAGACTAGCTGAATCAGTGAGCTCTAGGTTCAATTGAGAGACCTTGCCGCAGTGAATAAGGAGAAGAGCTATCAAGGAAGACTCTCTGTTGTAATTTAAGAAACACAGTATGTTAGAGAAAGATGCCCTGTGACAGAGTTCAAGTTTAATTTTTTTTTTTTTTAAATTAGGGAAAGGGATCATAAAAAGGGGAAAGGTGAGGGGGAAACCAGCCTCCAGGAACAGGAACAGCAAGAGAGAGAGAAAAGAGTGGCAGAGAGAGAGAGAGAGAGAGAGAGAGAGAGAGAGAGAGAGAGAGAGAGAGAGAGAGGACAGAGAGACGGGGGGGGAGGAAGTGAACAGGGCCCTTTAAAAAGGGAATGTAGTGAATGTGCACATGTGGTGCTCTTACTGGCTGCAGCTGAGGGTGTATCCTGTCAGAACCCCAAGGACAGGCCAGTACAGTTGCCTGAGTACTAACATTCTCCACGTCACTCTCAAGCCTTCACACTTGTGTGCATACACGGGAACACACGTAAGCATGAAAGACAGAAAAAGAATTCACATTAACAGAATTTTTGTATATGAAGCTGGTGCTGGAGTTACCAGGTGTAGTCCCAAATTTCTCAGAGCTTTCCACGCTGAAGTGGTAACTGGCATGGCTCCTACCAATGGACTGCAACTCATTAGAAATATTATCCTCTCATTGTCTTGGAAACTGGTTATCATAAAACTATCATTACAAGTCTCCTTAAAGACTTGACAGTTACCAGGGAGAGTGAAGCATACATGACAGACACTGGGCACTTTGCTCCTGAGGTTGTAACTAGTGGTAAAGTGCATTCCTACTGTGTAAAAGGCCACTGGTTCACTGTAACATTGAACAGAGATGTAACAGTTGAAAGAGTCTGATACTTCTATTGCATTTAGCAGATGCTTAGAAGCCATGTATACATCATGGCACTAAAGTTACAGGAGAAGCACATTGGTCTTTGCTTACTGCACTACAGTACACAAATGGGTGAGGACCTAAAAGCTCAGCTTCCAAGTAAAACGAGAAGGTGAGCACATGGATGCAGCACTTCTCTCTGCAAGGTAATGTAAAATTGCCCTGTACTGACATGGTACAAAGGCAAAGAAGTTATAATCTCTCAGCAGCACAAAGAGTGAGAAATTTCAATAAATTTCTTAATGATGGGTCATGGGTGGTGTAGGGAAACTTGAAGTCAACTCAAGACCAAGTTCTCAGCACAAAGGAGATTTATTTGCCCAGCGGTGACAAAGGGCAGAGAATCAGAGACAAAGACAGAGGATAGAGGAGGAGGGAGAAGGGGCAGGAAACAAGGGAAAAGGGACAGGGGTATTTTTCCCAGGGGCACAAAAGACTGCCCCTAGATAAAGAGGAGACAGAACATAGATAAGGAATATGGGTTAATTTAAAATGTAAGAGTTAGCTAGTAAGAAGCCTGATCTGGCTGCTGAGATGCAGAGAAACTCTGCCTACAATTAGTTGCATATAAATTCTTGGGGAGAGATAGAGCCTCACTGGACCCCACTCCTTCCATGATAGGGTGTGATGGGTCCAGTCTTGTACAGGTGATCATGGCTGTGAGTTCAAGGTGGAACACATGTTTCATGCTAAGAACATTCCCACACCGTTCTTCCTCTCCCTCTGATTCTTATCTTTCTTTCTACCTCTACTCCAGTGCTTCCTGAGCCTCAGAGTAGGTGATGTAACTGCCTCATCTGTGGCTGGGAGTTCAACAGCCATTTATTCTCAGCACTTTGACCAGCATGCATCTCTGCAGACTACTGCAAAAACTGTTCTTCTCTGACCAAAGACTACAGCAGCACTAGCCATAGATTCAGTAATTTAGAAGATAATTTAATGGCACATCATTTCTGTTTAACAAAACAACACCAGAAGCTTCCTCATTAGGGCCTATGAAATCCCAGCCATGGTTTACAGTTAACAGATGAAGATTCTAGCCTATCAAACCCCGTAAGAAAATGGCTGATTAACTCCACACCAGTCTCTCCACTATTGTATGAGTAGTCTCACTTTGCCTGACCAGTGGGTATTTTTGGACACAGAGTCCACAGCTGAGTAAGATTATTGAGAGAATTTCTTTTAGCAGCCTGATAGCACCTTTATGGACCAGGCTGGCCTGGAACTCACAGGGCTTTGTAGCATGAATTCTCTTTGGTCTTAATAATAAAATCTCAGAATTAGCTATCGGGGTGAAAGCTGAAGGATCAGAGAAGCAGAGTGGGCCAGCCACTAGAGTTCTTATCTCTACCAGTGCTCAGACCAAAGGGGGTGATCCTGTCCTCAGATTGTGTCCTCAGACTGCTTCCTCAGACTGACTGCTGCTCAGATTGCACAGAGCTCCTGTCTCCTCCCGCCTTATATTCCTCTCTCTCTCTCTCTCTCTCTCTCTCTCTCTCTCTCTCTCTCTCTCTCTCTCTCTCTCTCTCTCCACCCAGCCATATCACTGCTGTCTCCACCTCCCCAGTGCTGGGATGAAAGGCACGCAACTCCAAGTGCTGGGATCACCTTTGTGTGAGCTCTGTCTTTCTTTTAGACTGGATAATTTTATTTATTTATTTATTTTGTAGCCCAGGGTGGCCTTGAACTGACAGACTGCTTCCAACTCCCCATTGCTGGAATTAAAGGCGTGTGCCACCACTGCATGGTCTCTATTGCTAACTAGTGTGGCTAGCTCTGCACTCTGATCTTCAGGCAAGCTTTATGTGTTATAGCATAAACAAAGTATCATTGCAGAGGTCTGCCTCCCTCCTTCATCTACTGAGATGATCATATATATGTATATATGCAATCTATATATTCAATGTTATTTATTTATCTGTCCATTAATGTATAATATTGGAGCTTGAATCTAGGATCTCATGCATTTTAAGAGAACACTATATCACTGAACTATAGCTCCAACCCCAATGTTTTTCCTTTTGTATATGTGTGCATGAATGTATGTGTGTGTGTGGGGGGGTGGGTATTATGGTGGGAGGTAGGTAAGTGTACATATCTTTTAAGCTAAAATTCTATATTTGCCTTGGTTAGGGTTTCTATTGCTGTGAAGAGACACCATGATCACAGCAACTCTTATAAAGGAAAACATTTAATGGGAGCTGGCTTAGAGTTACAGAAGTTTACTCCATTACTATCATGGCTGGAAGAATGGCAGTGTGCAGGTGTACATAGTTGCTGGAGAAGGAGCTGAGAGTTCTACATTTTGATCCACAGGCAGTAGAAAGAGAGACCATGAACTGGGCATAGCTTGAGCATGTATGAGACCTCAAAGTCCACTCCTACAGTGACACACTTCCTCCAACAAGATCATACTCCCTAATAGTGCCAGCCCCTATGGTGCAAGCATTCAAACACATGAGTCTATGGGGACCATTCCTCTTCAGACCATCACACTCACCAAAGTAATAACTGAAGATACAGGTGAGGAGTATAAAATGTTATTTCTCACACAATTTTTCTCAGAAGGATTTTTAGAATAAACTTCATTTAAATGGAAGATTGTGCTCATAAAAGGAAAAGAAATGAGATTAGAGATGTGGTAGGTTCAGTCTAGAAGACTAACAAAGTTTATCAGGCTTAGGAATCTGGTTAGGATAAGTAGATGCGCCTTTGGAATGTAAATGTTGAAATTATAAAGCACGATTGAGAATTCACTGAGCTTTAGCTTCTTTTCTAATGGTGATTTAGGTGGACCCCAAGTAATAGTTTTAATTATAGTATTTTTATGCTACTTAAACCATTCAGCTGTCCTTCAGCATCCTCTGTGAATTGGTTGTAGGATCTCTTATGGGTGCCCAAGTCTTTTATATAAAAATGCATATTTTAATATAGTCTCTGTACATTCCTTGTATGTGTTTAATAATTTCTAGATTACTTATAATACCTACTAAGAATGCAAATGTTACTGTTTACTGAATAATGAGGCAAAAATTCCCTATATAAAATGTAGCATTTTTATATAAACCATATAGACCTTCTTGTATATGTTAAATAATTTCTAGATACTTAGAATATATAGAAACAATGCAAATATTTTTGCTTCCCAAGTAGGATTCCTCAAAATCCTTGTGTATGCTCAGTATAGATTGAACCATTGCATTTCTAACTACATGTTTGGACTTTGGTTAGCTAAATTTGTGTATGTGAAGCCTGTAGAAATGGAAGGCTGACTGTATTACCATTTTCATTGTGATTTCTTTAGCAGGTATTTAGATGTTGTGTTTCTTAATTTCAAAGCATATGGAGATCCTAGTAATCTTTTTTATTGATTTCTGGCTTAATTGCACGGTAGTTAAAGATAGTCAGTTGATTTCTATCCTTTGAAATTTGTTGAGACTTGCTTTACAGCACAACATATGGTTAGTTTTTGAAAAGTGTTCTGAGTGAGCTTGAAATGAATGTGTGATTTGCAGTTGCTGGTATACTGTTCTAAATATGTCAATTAGGTTAGGCTTGTTACACGCGTTGCTCAGATTTTCTATTTCCCTGTTATCTTTTCTCCCTCCTTATATCAATTTTGGAGGGAGGTGTATTTAAATCTCCCACTGCTTTTATAGATTTGTTTATTCTTCTAGCCATTGAGTCAGATTTTGCTTCATTTATTTTTGAGATGAAGTTATTAAGTACATAAAAATTTTAAAGTGTTATGTCTTCCTGGCAAATTAAACCTTTTATCAAAATGAAGTATCCTCTTAATGCTTTTCGCCTTCAGCTCTGTGACGGGGCTCATGAGCCTTTTCTGAGTTAGCATTTGGGTGACATGAGTTTTCCTATTATTTTACAGTCAATCTCTTTGTTTCATCATGCTCACCCTGTAGCTCCCAGGAGGAGGACATGGCGGTGCTTGTTTTTATGCCCAGGTGGATGGTCTTGTCAATGGGAGGATTCATCCTACTTACATTTATTATGATCACAATTCATTTTTGGTGTATATCCACTATCTCATTCTTCTTTTCTTCATTCTACCTGCTTCAAATTGTTATTTCCTCCTTCTTCCTATTAAATTGACTTTAAAAACTCTTCTCCCCCATCTATTAGGCTTGAAGTTAGCCATTTTTATTATGTTGTTGTTGATAGCTTAAGTGATGGCAACTCTGACTTACAGCCCAGTATGAACAGATACTTTTACGTTGTCCCAGAAAATTCAGGGTGCTTAGACTCTATTTATCCTTGTGGACTTGCATACTGTTGTTGTCGTGTTTTTGGCTTATGTATATTTCAAATTCCACAAGACATATTTATTATTAGTTCTGAAGCCAACATTGCACACATACTCTACTTTTTCCTTCCACTTTTTTTTCTTGCCTCATCTGTGTCCATTCATCTGGGATAATTTCTTTTCTGTTTAAAACACTCCAACGTTTAATGCAACATTTAATGCATGTCTACATGAGGCATTATTTTTAATTTTATTTATCTGAAAATGCCTTAATTCCAACTCCGTTTTTGTCTTCCACCTTTTGTAGGCTCCTGCATCTGCTCTTTGAAGTACTTGAGCAATCAGAGGACACTTTAGATATCTTTCAGTTTGAGAAAAGTGGAGGCTGAGCTACTTTTTGCAAGAACTGGGGAACCCCTGGTTTATTCTTATTGCTCTTTAGGTTCCTAACAGAAGCATTGGTGGCCAATTTTGCCAGAGACTCTAGTAGCTCATCAAAATCAGGGTGTTCCTTTCACAAAAGGGGCATTCATACCTGCCAATTGTGCAATGTAGCAGTCACCTGAATATTCTGCCCAGAGAAACTCCAAGGAGTGGTGCTTCTCTAGGTGGACCTTGTAGCCACTGCTTAGAGGCTGACCCTTGCAATGTAGTACACACATAGGACAGTCTAAGTGTGTTTGATCCTATGAGCCTCCAGGAGCACCCACAAGGAGGCACTGGTTCCATTCTGATCCAAGTGACACTACCCGAAGCAAGTGGTCCTGGCATTGCTGTTGTCATCTGTCAAGTCCCCAACATGATATTTCAGGCCTTGCCAGAGACTGCTGATGGGATAACTGAGTTAAAACCACTCATTTCATTAGAGGAGGAGACCATAATGACATCTTAAAACCCATAAGTTAAGAATCATAGTAGTTAAGTAAGTGCAGAGGGCTGCAGAACATTCAGTAATATGATCAGGTTGGGCTGAGGCAGAAAATGTGGTTCTCTTACTAAAGCCGGCTCTTATTTTTCATTAGTCCCTCCCTAATATTACCAGCGGAGATGACTTTCTTTCTATTCCTCCCATTTGGTTCCACAGAGTATGCTATTTATTTTGATACAGTATTATAGAACATACCATAGATAGCCTCTTTGAAGTTAACCTCTTTCCCCCTAAACACAAAAATAATCAACCCCTCTTTAACCACTACTTGTGCCCAATTTAGAGTTGACAGAATAACCAGTCTTACATCGATGTAGAATTTACAGGACTAGACACAGATTCAAGTCTTAAGGCCATTCGTTGTAGTCTGCATTCCCCTTTACCATTTACAAACTCTCGTCATGTGCATTATTTCACTTAATTTATCCTCACGACAACTGTAATTCCCTTTCTCAGGTGTGAAAAATTAGACTTAGAGACAGGTCAGTATTTATTTTCTTAATTCAATTTGTTCTTTTAAAATGCATATGTATATACAATGTTCTTTGATTATTCTCACTCCCCCACACTCCCTTATCTCCCTCCCACTCATACCAACCTCCTCTCTTCCTTCCAGATTCTTTCCCAGATCTTTTAGCCTTGTTTTGTGACTCACTGAGTTTAACCAGGGCCATCTGAATGACTGTGGGTGCAGTACTATTCAATGGATAGATAATGAACTGCCCTCTCCCAGAATCCATTAGTAGCCAATGTTTCAGCAGAGAGTGGGTAGGGAGAGAGCCCCTCTCTCATCCATGACTGAATATTGACAAATGGAGTCTTGTGCAGACTCCATGTGGACATCTGAAACTGCTATGAGTTCAGGACTATGATGGCTGTGTCTTCTCAGAAGATAGCATTTTGCATCTCATCTCCCTATATTTCAGCTCTTGAATTCTTTCCACCCTTTCTTCTATAACATTTCCTGAGCCTAGAGGAGGTGGTATAAATGTTCTGTTTAAGGCAGAGAATTCAAGTACTCCTTGTTCTCAGCATGTCGAGCAGCATGGATGCCTGTAGTCATCACTGTTCATTGTAGTGAGAAACTTCTCAGATCGATGCCAATAGTAGCATTTGTTTAAGCAGCCAGACCCACGTCAATTTAACTAAACAACTAAAGTAAGTTCCCACCTAGGACTTCCCCAACCATGGAGAGAAGGAATCCTGGAGGTGAGAAGGTTAAAACAGAGATGAGGGTGGGGGAGGTGAGAAAGATGAGGGGATGGGGATTTCCAAAAGGAAGAGTATATGAAGAACCCACATGGAAACCTACTATTTTGTAAGACAATTATAAGTTAAAAAAAAATAAAAGTCACAGGGCTGGAGAAATAGCTGAAAAGCTTAGTTAGGAGGATTTGTTCTTGCAGAGGACCCTGCGCCTACAACAGCTCACAACCCATGTGTAACTCCTGTTCTGATGTCTGTTTCTGACCTTTGCAAATAACATGTATGTACATGGTGCACACATATACAGGCAGATGAAACACTCATACACATAAAATAAAATAAATAAATCTAAAAAAGAATTCTTTAAAAAGTTTAGAGAGAAATAATACTGTTTGGGTAGATAATGCTGTTTCTAGAATCCATGTTATTAACTAAAAATACCAGTGCTAACTGTGATGTAGCCTTTTAGAAACTGATGGTTAGGGAGGTCCCAAAGCCCCCCCCCTGCAAAAAAAAAAAAAAAACCAATATAGGCCTTTGCCATTGCTCCTGTCTGTCCGCCAGAACTAGACAATAAGAACCTATTGCTGAAGATACCACACACGTTGGTGTAACAAGGAGACACGAAGCTGGAGCTGAGCTGGTAGCTTCCTTCTGCTGTCTACCTGTTATGATGCGGTGTAGACTTCTGGGGAAAGAGAGGCTTCAGTATTCTTATCCAGCTGTGAGCCCTGTGAGATACAATACCAACTAGCCAGGCAGGATGAGCCCGTTGGTGAAAGACTGGCTTAACTCTTACGAGGGTAACCAGATGCTTTCTCATTAGATTTAAGGAAGGCCTCTTTCTCAAGAGAAAATTCATGCCTGGAACTGCAAACCCAGACATTCCAGTATTTATTGAAAATTGACATTTATTGAACATCTATTGTTCAGTGTGTCAGACCAGGAAGGTGGGGCCACACGATGACTTGGGTCAACTGAAGGATCCAGAAGATGTCAATGACCAGTATCTGAAACTTGCTCTTCAGCTCCTTGGATCTGTGTCTGATTGTGGCCTTGAAGGTAAAGCAGCCACATCAGTCCCCACAGCTGAGGGAACAGCACAAGAGGTTGGTTCCACAGCTAGTTATGTATTTGGAACATCCACCTTAAACAGTTTAAATGAAATCTATTTTAAAATAAGAGATTTATTCTCTTATTTTTTCCTCCTAAGAAGGATGAGATTAGAAAGAGGAGTGGGAATGATCTGAAAGAAGGTGGAAAATGTTCATCATGTTGAGTATCACAACACTTCTGTGTTCTACACAGTAAAGCTCCCTGCTCTCTCTAGTTGAGGATGCTCAGTGCCTGGCATTTTCTGTTGAGGGACTTAGTTTTTTATAAAGAATAATTCTGTCTAGCAAAAATATATGTCTGCCAATTATTCTGTTATGTACACATGGAATCATTTTTTTGTGAGTTTGTCTCAAACCCAGAAGACCACAAGTTTGGAGCAGCAATTTTGCCCTATACAATACTCGACAAACACCTGGAGTTCAAGCTCTGTAAATCTGTGCTTTTTAATTGTATTTCAATTATAGACCATTTCTAGGATATTAGGCTTTCCGCACTTGAGCAAATTTCTCAGTTAACTTAGAAATACTTTTTTTATTTACTCCAATTGTTCACACAAATCTTGCCCTGCTGTCTTCAGATAAAATCCCTTCCTCTCTGTTCCTGTTTCTTTTGTTGTCACCCTTGGAATGACACAGGTTATAATCACTGACTTATCCTAGAGACCTTGCACACTTGTGTGTGTGTGTGTGTGTGTGTGTGTGTGTGTGTGTGTGTAGAGATTGCTGTACCAATTTCATTAAACTTGTGTCTGTGTCTTTTATTTCATCTAGTGTCTTGGCACAGAATATGTAAGAGACAAGAGTACAGGAGGAAGGAATGAGGAGAGAGAGAGAGAGAGAGAGAGAGAAGAAATGAAAGGAAGGATGACAAGACAAAGGCAATGAGAGGGGGGAGTTCTAGAAGATTGGAAATGTTTAGAAGTGATCCCATCAGATTTCCTTTGAGGGGGTTTTCTAATTTCAGTTTTGAACAACACCAGGTATCAGTTGTTAATAAATGGTGAGAGCAATGATTCTGGTGTCTTTGATGGAGTAGCTACCCACCAGTCAGGCTTCTAAATCTGGCAGGTGTTCTAGACTCAGGATAAGAAAGAGCAAGGTGGGATGATGATGAATACAGAGCATCTCTGTTCTTTGGGACCTAGTCCCATTTCTGTCTGAAATGGGACTCAGCGCGTGTAAGAGCATCTGGACATGAAAAACTCTGGAAAAATAATTTCTGTTTTCTTTATAAATTAAATTTTTCAGCTCTTTCAGGGGCCTATCTTTCATCTGTCTATCTATCTATCTATCTATCTATCTATCTATCTATCTATCTATCATCCATTGATCAATCTATTTATCTCTATTACCTATCATCTATCTATAGCTATCAATCTCTATCATTTATCTATTATCTATCAATCAATCTATATCTATCTATCAGCTATCTATATTCTATCATCTATCAATCTATCAATCTTTTTATCTCTATCACCTGTCTATCTATAGCTATCAATCAATCTCTATCATCTAACAATCAATTATTCAATCAATCTCTATCTATCTATCTATCTTTTATTTATTTATTTTGATTTAAGACAGTGTTTCTTTGTGTAGCCCTGGCTCTTCTTGAGCTTATGATGTTGACCAAGGTGGCCTTGAACTAACAGAGATCCACTTTCTTTTGACTCCTGAGTGCTGGCATTAAAGGTGTGCTCCACCACACCCAGCTTCTAGGTGTTTCTTACAGCTCTCTTGTTATAGTTGAAGCCAATTCTTCACAACAGCTAAAGCTAGAGCCCGAAGGAACTCATTGAGAACAACCTGTTCATGACAGAAGCCAGATGTTATTGATAGTAGGACAGCGTGGTGCTAAAGAGTATTAGAATTATCTGGGACCTCAGAAGTCAGTGACTTTACAGCAGAGAAAATGAGCTTGGGGTGATAGGCCATTTCCCCAGCCACAGAGCTGAACAGAGTCCTGTGTTAGCTCCAGGGAGGCTCAGCACAGTGGAGGAAAAAAAATGAAGCTTCGAAGGTAGACAGGGCCAGAGGAGCTAAACCCTGATTGTGCATGTCCTTCCTAGCTGTGGGAGGAAAAGGCTTGGAGACTTAGGAAGCTCAGAAAATGACAAAATTCACAAATCCCTGCTGGGAGAGAGGCCACATTGGCAGAGCAGTCTGGGAGCTGGGGAGGCAACTATACAGATGCAGCTTTCCTGGCTCATCACCCTGCCAGAGTGAACTTTTTGGTGAAGCAACTGCTGTAGAATAACCCGCTCACCTATATTCCTGTAAGTAACTCTAAAGAACACCAAAGAACCTAAACTAGACCCCAACTTTTTCTTTTGGTCTGCTGTCACTGCACTATTTGGGGTGAAGAGATGCCTGTCATGGGCATCCCAGAAGTCATGTGACACCGGCAGACTGGAACTGGTGCTTGTCTGGGGTTCCAGCTCCTGACCACATGGGCCTCTTTAAAAGGGCTGCTTGAGTATGCTCTCCACGTGGCACCATCTAGGAAGCCCCAGTTAGTCATCCAACACAAATGTGAAATTGCAAAGCCATTGGTGCTTTATCCTTGAAACTTCCACACTTATATTTTATTACCAAACAGGTTCAACCTCAAATTCACACAATAGGCAAATATGAAACATTAGTCTGTGGTGGGGGGTGGGGGCTTGGGGCTGGGGAGGTGGAGGGTGGGAATTGCTAGTTCCCAGAGGTCATGACCCTTCTTCTCCTTCTCTTTTCCCTCCTCTTCCTCCTCCTCCTTCTGTTTTTCAAGACAGGGCTTCTCTGTATTGCTTTGGAACCTGTCCTGGAACTCGCTCTGTAGACCTGGCTGGCCTTGAACTCACAGAGATTCTTCTGCCTCTGCCTCTCAAGTGCTGGGATTAAAGGCATGTGCTACTAACTCCCAGCTCCTCCTCTTCTTCTGCCCCTTCTTTTTGAGACAGTCTCTCTGCAAAGCACAATCTGTCTTTAAATTCCTCCTGCCTCAGCCTTCTGAGTGCTGATTTCCAGATGTCTCGAGTGCTGCTCTGGTGGCTTTCAGCAGTCACACCTCAATCTTTAGGACGGACAGGGTGGTTATGCCCCTCTTAGCATCTGCTTGAGTCTGACAGCGCTGTTTATAATTAGCCAAACAATAATCCCCACTGCTGAGCTAACTCCAAGACTCATCTGCTTACTTCTCCAGAGAGTTTTAAATAGACAGGGATGTGTTAATGACAGTGTATTATCTGTCTCTTACCATTTGGCAGGCACTGTGGAGACGTTAGTTTCTTAAGGAGGAGTTAATCGGTATGAAAGCAGCACAATGTCTGCGTCTGTGTCCCAGACATTAAGCGTCGGTACCCAGATGGCTTGGGAAAGCTGGGGTCCCGGAACACCAAGAGCTGGTGCCATGCTTTTTGAGTGGCTATTGAATGGGGATCAGAAATGGATGACCCCCATGTGAGACTCAATGGAGCTCGCAGTGCCTTGGTCCAGGTAGTCTAATTTTTACTGATGTCTTCTCAGCTCCATGTAACCCCAGAAGCAGTGAAGCTGTATCCAAACTCAGCATCCTTCCAAAGGAGGAGAAGGGTGAACTGTGGTTATTGCCTCTTTTCAGCTGATTTTCAGACCTCTGTCTGTCTTGTGCCAGATGCTCCCCAAATCAGTCTTAAGCATTATACACTCTTGGCTCCTCATTTGCATTTGAATGTCCCTCCCACATGCCTTTTCTTCCCACTCACATTCATGAATCTTCCTATGTGCTATCTGTCCTTCAGTAAATGGTGCCATCATTCTCCCTGCTGCTCAAGCCAGAAACCTCAATAGTGTGACGTAGTGATTAAGAGGGAAGGATAAGAGGATTGGTACTTGAGTGCTGGGCTTGCATCTTGGCGCTGCCACTTACTTACAAGCTGGGTGGTTCTGCTTGATGTCCCAGCTTCTGCTTTGTGAAAGTGCAGATAAGAATAGGAACACTCTTAGAGGGTGGGTGGATGGAGAGTTGGAGAAGACAGTCCATGGATGGCACATGGCAATAGGTCAAGAAATGCTCTAAGATGCATTAGCCTCTCCAGATTCTGTCTCCTAATATTTCCTCAATTCATCGGCTTTGTGACATTTGCCACTCTCCACTTTCCCCAGCCTGAGTTACCATCATGGCTCAGCTGAGCAAGTGCTTCCTGCAGGCAGAGACATTTCCAAGTTAGAAATATAGTGATGTCATGCACCCGCTTAGCAATCTCCACACCCTCTTGTTCTCAGGAATGGGATTGAATTTCTGTCATGAACAGAAATTCAGCAGGCTTATCCTGTCTCCTCAATAACGCTGTCTCTTCTCACTTCTGTCCTTTGCTTTCCTTTCTATTCCTGTGATGGACTGCATTGTCTCTTCTCTTTAGGTCTTATACAGACTTCCTTTTCAATGAAAATTTCCCTCCCCTCAAGCTCCTTTGTTCTAGTTAACTAGTCTACTTGACACAACTGAAAGTCACCTGAGAAGGGAGTCTCAATTGAGGGACTGTCAAGATCATCTTGACATGTGAGCATGTCTGGGGTATGGGACTATCTTTTGTCAGTTGATGTAGGAGGGCCCATCCCACAGTGGGCAGCATGATGCTGGGCAGATGGTCCTGGGCTGTATAAGAGAGCTGGCTAAGCATGAGCTTGCGACTGAGCCAGCAAAGACCATTTCACCTCAAAGGTAGACTGTGACCTGGAAGCGGAAGCCAAATAAATTCTTTCCTGCCTAATTTGCTTTGTGGTCAGTGTTTTATCAAAGCAACACACTTGTCAGGGTGTACTGTGGTTCACGTTGAGAAAGAGAGGGAGAGACAGGTAGACAAAAAACTGGCTCACGATGTTTTATTTCTTCCCTTCAAACTTCTCCTAGACCTTCAACACAAGCGTGGAGTCATGTGATGAGTCATATGACCTCCAGGATTCTTGGTAGTATGATCAGCTCTTGATGGGACATTTCTAAGATTTGATCATAGGCTTTACCCCCTTTTGCATGGCTCTATGTCGTTAGCTTTTAGTCTCTGTTAAACATCACTCTTACATTAAATATATATTATTTTGCAATAATATTTTTTACTAAATATAACATATATGGTAATATAATGATACACAATAACATATTTTAAATTATACATATAAATAATAATATTACAAATGTTCTGGAGAGCTATCTCCAGAACTGAGGGGCATGGTCCACCCCTCACCTCCCCCATGGCTGTTGGATCTCCCTTTTCTTTCTTCACTTAATAAGTCTTTGAAGCCAGGTTCAGCTCTGCATTCTGTGTCAGATTAATATAAGAATGGGTCCCTACAACTGTTCAAGTCTATGTGCTGCTCAAATCAAGGGCCACCAAGGCTGTGTCTCTGCTAATATTTTACTTAATTTCAGAAATGGCGGCCAAATAAGGTTCTTTGTTTGAGTGTGTTTGGCATGTCCTTGAAAAAGAAATGGCAAGCAGAATTCCCATTTCCACTAAACAAATATTTACTGAGCATTTCACACATACTAGGAAATACTGAAGATGCAAAGTGGAGTGTGATGTGGTCGCTGGATTCCATTTTGTCAAGGGAATTAAGTGAGGTATTGAGCAAACATTTGTAAAGATGGATGAATAAATAATGAATTGTAGAATTTAATCTCAAAAAAATCAAAATGTTTTAACTTCGTAATTGTTTAGAGACAGTTGAATGTGTGTTGCTTCTGCAAAGTTGGAAACCTATCTTCAAATTCATTCATTCGTTTGTTCATTCATTCAAATTAGAGTTACTGAGCATCTGTTGTATTTCGAGTACATGAATAAATACTGGTTTCTGGATGGGAGCCACTAACCCCGCCCAAACTGTGGAAAAATATTATGGGCCCTTCAAGTCTAAATGAAATGTCAACACAAAAGAGCTATTTGCAATGCAAATGTGAAGTCACCAGCCTTTGTAATAAACAGGATGAGGAAACAGACCACACAAGCTTCTTGTGAGAAGATGGGGCTTGGCGGTTTTGATGAATTACAGAGGCAGTGGAAGTCAAAGGACTCCTGATTTGTTTATCTTCTGTGCCTAAGGTGACCAGCCTCACCTTATACCTGAGCAGGGCGTCCTGATAACTGGTCTGTTTGCAAACCAATTTCTGCCTGCAGATCACTATTTGTTTACTTACCTTGTTTTGTAATGCTGAATCTAGGGTCTCACACATGCTAGGCTTTGGGTGAGTTACATCCACAGCTTTTCACTTAATTTTGGTGTGTGTGTGTGTGTGTGTGTGTGTGTGTGTGTGTGTGTGTGTGTGTGTATCTATGTATGGTGTCTATGGGTGACGTGTGCGAGTTCAGGGGACAACTCTTAGGAGCTAGCTTAGCCTTCTACTTTGTTTGTGGCAGTTCTTTTTTGTTTCTGTCAGTGTCCTGTGTACTGCAAGCTAGCTGCCTTGCCAGCCTTTGCTGATTCTCTTCTCTGGGCTCCATCTCACCCTTGTGGTGCACACTTCAAATCTGTTTTTTTTTTTTTTTTTTTTTTTTAATGTGGGTACCAGGGATCAAAATTCAAATGGCCAGGCTTGCACTTTTATTCACTGGTTCCCAGGCCATAGTTTTTGAATCATTATGGGAAACATTCCTTTTTGAGAGTGTGTTCAAAGCAATGAACATACCTCTTTTGTGGATAGTTCCTTGGGAACCCCCAAGTCAAGGTAGAGGTCTTTGAACAGGAATCTCATTCCTAATTCTAAAAGTGGACCCACCTGACTTGTTTTTATCACTTTGGAGACGGAATGTGTGTGCATGTGTGTTCCATAATTGTACTGAGTGCCAGCTCCATTTGGACACCTGTCATTTTGGCTTCTGTTGTACTTCAGATGTAACCCCTGATATGGAAGATATCCTTGGATCTATCATTAACCACCAAAATTTCCAATATGTTTATTAAATGACAGTTGGGTCTCATGTGTTGGGTATCCTAACCCTTTTAATGTGGACTGAAGTCTTATTTCAATTATCTGCTTCAGAGCCTCACCATATAATTTAATCGGGGTTGGCAATGAGAAACTCTAAGTTGGGGTTGGGGAAAGACCAGTAGCCATGGTGACCACTCCTGTTCAGTCATTAGTGTTTCCTCCTGCTGTTCTGTTGCTCACTACAAGGGGAGGTGGAGATGGGAAGATTGTATATGTGTCAATGTCCACAGAGCTCTCAACACCTCAGATGCTACAAGTCTTTATTTGTACCCATTTAATCACAGTCTCCCTCTCCCCAGGAACCTGGCACAGTTTCCTCAGAGGGCTGAGCTAGAAGCTAGTCTGTGGGATTCTCCATTTATCCTGGCACTGCCTCCATCATGTGAGTCCCTTCCTCGGTGGCACTGACGTGTGTGTGTGTGTGTGTGTGTGGGGGGTGGGGGGGTGCATTTCCCCAGCCTCTGGTGGGGGAGGAAGGTCTTAGAATGACATGGTTAGGTGTCAGCCCATCCTGTTTGGTCATCCTAGTCTTCTACTGGGAGACATGTGTGTAGAGGCGCGCGCGCACACACACACACACACACACACACACACACACACACACACACACACACACACGCGCGCGCGCGAGCGCGCGCACGTGCGTTTATGAAAAGCCAATCTCTGTATGCCTGATTCGTCTGAGTCCTCCTGATCTTTCTGTGTTCCTCAAGCCCCTTGGAAATTTCCAGTGTAACTGAAAATTCATGGTGGATTCAGTGACACAGTGCTCCTGGCAAACATTTTGACACTTCACTCCAGGGGGGGGAGGACTTCAGGCCAGGCTAGTGAATAGCTGCTATCTGATAGAGCTGCCAGGGTCAAGGCCTGTGAACATGTCCACCGGGACTGTGCCAGCCCCCCGGCAGTTGCAATTTACCATTTTAGCTTCCCAGGGTTTGATTAAAAAAAAAAAATTCAGATTTTACAGTACAAGTGTGTGAAACTGGCTGTTTGAAATGTATTAGCATCTGC
This sequence comes from Cricetiscus sungorus, assembly GCA_030556225.1. NCBI lineage: Eukaryota > Metazoa > Chordata > Mammalia > Rodentia > Cricetidae > Cricetiscus > Cricetiscus sungorus. Next base: position 24,644,169 of record JANBXA010000730.1, read on the forward strand.
GGTCATATCCAGCTGGCAGGGAGCCAGAGAAGGAAATTAAACTTTGCATTTTCCCAGCCCTCCCTACCTCCCGTTAACCAATCGATTTTGTTCGATGCGCCTGAGAGTGCTACGTCTTGCCATTTGCCAGGAGCAAGGCACTTGGCGTTCTCAGGGAATTCAGAAGGCTTCTGCCAACTTATTGACAGGCTCTGGGAAGTCTGATGTCACCAGATGGAGAAAGATCGATGCCTTTCCTGTGTCTAACACCAGAGTGAATGGAACCTATGGAGGGATGGAAAATGAGTGTGATTGCCAGCACCCCAATTTGACTTTTCCATGACAGAGGGAAAATGATTTGTAAAAGTGACACATGTCAGCAGTTTAAAAAATCAGCATGCACATCACATCCTAAACCCGAGTTCTATGTCACTACGAAAGTCTATATTTCAATGGAGAGAGTGTGTGACAAACATTCTCTGCTGTCTTATAGAGACAGGGACTACTGCCAGGCTAAAGGAATCATTCCACTTTTCCAACAGTTTCCTCCAGACTGACTTTTGGCTTGGTACTCCTGGGGGCCACAGGAGCACAGAACAAGGGGGCTTCATACTTTACTAGGAGAGAGAAGCCATGTTTATTATGCCTATGCCACTAGGCTGCAATAACTGCCTCCTTGAAAAGAGTCTCTATTAAACTGTTTTATATTTAGGATGCAAAAGTTAAAAAAAAAAAAAAAAAGAATGTAATCTCTACATGCTAGGAGTTTACAGCATCCTTGATCTCCCTGTCATCATCCACTGTAACCTGGAACTGTAAGCTAAAATAAACCCTGTGGTGCTCAAAAAAAAAGAAAAAAAAAAAAAAAAAGAAAAAGAAAAAGAAAAAAAGAAAAAAAGAAAAAGAAAAGAAAGAAAAAGAAAAAGAAAGGCCCCCTGGGGGGAGGAAGTGGCACTCTTAGGAGGTGTGGCTTTGTTGGAGTAGGCGTGGCCTTGTTAAAGGAAGTACCTTACCGTGGGGGTGGGCTTTGAGGTCTTATATGCTCAAGCTATACTCAGTGAGGAATACAGTTGCTTCTGCTACCTGTGGATCAACATGTAGACCTCTCAGCTTCTTCTCCAGCACCATGTCTGCCTGTATGACACGGTAATGATAACGAATTAAACCTCTGAACTGTAAGCCAGCCCCAGTGAAATATTTTCTTTATAAGAGATGCCTTGGTCATGGTGTCTCCACATAGTAACAGAAACCCTAATTAAGACAAACCCTTTCTTCCATAAGTTGTTTTTAAGATGAATTTTATCAATGTCAGCAGAAATAAAACCAGTACAACTTATACACAAAGCTTGATGGTAATTGTACATAGTATTTTAAATACTTTTTATTAATGAAACAGAACTTCATGGTGTTAATTTCCATCTGTGGCAATCATGTTGACACTCAAAGTGTTCTGGGCTTTGTTTTGGGGCATTTCAGAGTGTGGATTTTCAGATTAAAGGCCTCCAGCCTGCATTATAACAGAACACTATGAACCCACCTGTCAAACCTATGACTACGATATGTGTTCAGCATGGTTTTATCTGCACTCACCTGTGCCTTCTATCTTTTAGTTAGGTATCATTATGTACTCTAGACTTGCCTGGAACTTATAACCTTCCTGCCTTAGCATACCTGCTAATTCCTTGGATTATTTTAAAGAAAGTAACATACACATATTTTAAAAACTACCCAGGTGTGGTGGCTCACATTCTGTAAGTCCAGCACCCAGAAGGCTGAGGTAGGAGGAATTCTAGAGGTAGGAGGATTGCTGTGAATTCTAGTGTGACCCTGAAACCAACCAACCAGCCAACCAACCAACCAACCAACCAACCAAACACACAATTAGCAATAGCATTATCATACCTAAATAAAAGAAATCCTTAATACCATTAAATACTTAGAATTTACTTTTTTGTTCTGTTTGACAAATTCTTTTATAGGGTAGATTTCAAAAAGTTGGGGTTTGCATAAGATTCAAATGTGCACTCTGTTCATAGTTCAGCTTGCCTTTCTCTGTGTGCACTCTGTGCAGAGTTCAGCTTGCCTTTCTCTATAAGGTCCATACATGGTCTGGTTGACAGCTCTCACTCCTCTGTACTGACTGGATGGTGGACAAGGAGAAAGCTGCTGATACAGGAAGTGAGAAGCTCACCTCAGAACCCACATGCCCTGTCCGACTTGAAGTCAGAGCACATGCAGAGAGGTGGACTCCAGAAGGGAGGGTAGATGCTTCTCTATGCTAGAAGAGGAGGCAGAGAGTGAGCCTCAGGGGCAGGAGGGGAAAGTGAGATGGTTCTCTCCTTACTGCTTCTGTGTTCTCCATGAAGTATGAGAAAGTACATGAACTGATTGGCTATGCAAGGATTGCTTTGCCCATTGACATGATTAGATAGCTGTGCATAGTGAGGGGTGGAGGAGAGATTTACTCAAGGGTTCAGAGTTCCTGCTGACAGACTTCAGAGCATGCCCTAGACCTCCTGTTTCTCAGTCTGGTGTCCTTATTAACTCTATTAATAAAACAGGAGACAATGTGGCCTCCCTTTAGTGTGGGGTTCAGGCAGGCTAACAGGGAGAGCATGTCCTGCAAGATTATTTATATTTCTAGGACTAGTGCAGTAAGGCTGGATACTGGCTTACAGTACCTGTTACAGTGTAACAGAGCTTGGTCAAAGACAAAAGTTGGACTCGTAGGACTTTGGCTTTAAAAAGACATCTTCAGGTGACCCCTGAAGTCAAAGCTCACTGGTAGAATACAGCACCCTCCAGCCCTATAGTAAGAGACCATCCATCCATCCATTTGCTATTTGTTTTTAGCCCTGTGCAATGCCTGGGCATTCTCCATCTCTTAGACAGTATGCTGTACTGTGTGGTATCTCTAATGGCAAGACCACAGCAGGCTAAGGCTGTATTGAAATCTTCCTCCCTATAATTTCTACCCACGAAACCTAATTCTGCCTCTGGAGTTATACAGTGAGATTCATCCTTCTCTCTGACAGTCATTTGTGACATGGAGCCGCCTCTCAAGTCCCCTGCTGAGAAGTGAGCCACTTTTGAATTGGAGGAGTGTGGAGAGAGAGAGGGAAGGGAGAAATGGATGGATGAAGGAGGGAGGGAGGGAGAGAGGAGAAACAGATAAACACAGACAGAGACATACAGAGTGACACACAAAGAGACAGAGAAAGTCAGAGACACAGAGTCAGAGAGAGAGAGAGAAAGAGAGAGAGAGAGAGAGAGAGAGAGAGAGAGAGAACGAGAACACAAAAACTGCCCAAAGGACATAGCCTCTTGGTTATTGGCACTTGTTCTGTGAATTCTAACAAACACACTCTGTTTTCTAGGTCTCAAAGGGCTTTCTCATTTCATCTCAGAGCTTGGGCACCAGAACTTCATCAAACATCCTACTACATTTCCTTTCTTGTCTAAGAATCTCTCCTGGATGTTTATAGATGTCCCAGGCACAGATCAGGTCTGCTTTGATGAGATATGATTCTCCATGTGAGAATCCCTCAGGAAGCTAGGCCATCCATCAAGGCCTGCTCCTAACCCAACCCATCACTGGGGAACAATAAGGACTCTTTGCCCTGGGGGATGCAGAAGGGTATCTCAAATGCCATCTCTACACTATCTCTTGATTTTCAAACCTTCTTCACAGGTCAAGGCTTAACCTTGGGCTCTCCCTATTTAGAATGTCTTCCTAAACTACTAAAATTGAATCTTTATTAACTCCCCCACCCTTTATCATTACTCATTTCTAACAGCAGTGGCTTATGGGAGGAGGGTGTGATGGGGGGTGGGGTGGGGTGGCAAGGCCATCAGTCACTGTGAAGTAGAATAATTTATCATGAAAAGTCTGTATAGTTGTGACAATGGTGACAATAAAGAACAGACATACCCTTAGTTGGCTGACTGTTCTTACCTTTTCTGGGTACACACCAACCCCCTATACTCAGCTGGGCTGGGCAGTCGCTCCTCTCTGATAGTACTTATGGTGTGACTCATCTTATCAGTTACTCCTGTCCTGTCCTGTCCTGTCCCTTAATTTTATCTTTCAAAATTGAGAGCTAAACCTTCCATGGCTGGGAGAGACTTCCTGGTTTACCCACTGCTTCTGAACCTAGCCCAAATCTAGTCACAACTACTGCTTAACACAGAATTACCCAATTTCCCAAGTAGATAAGGGAGTGGTCTCTCAGACATTCCAAAGTTGTACACTGGGATGTTCATGTTTTCTTTTGAAATCCTCATTCCTAACCGGCTTCAGTGAGGAGAGGGACTAGAATGTGTGTGTGGCATGGTGAGGAAATAAGCAGGATGTGCTTGGGAAATGTCCCTTTGTCACTCTCCATGTGAGAAGACAGAGGCAGGATGTTTTTGTTGAGATGGGTCTACTTCTTCCCAGATTCCTCTCAGTTTAATTAGAGATGGTGTATTATTATTGTTCTTATTGCCATGCTAAAACACTTTATAAAAGCAACTCAGTGAAGGAAGGGGTTCTTTTGTTTCATAGTTTCAAGGCATAGTTCCTCACAGTGGGAAAAACATGGTGGCCAGAGCACAAGGCAGCTGGTGACAGTGCCTTCACAGTCAGGGAGCAGCAAGTGCCACTGTTAGTGCCACTCACCTTAGACTTTCTTACAGACTTGCCCAGAGGTTTGCCTATTAGGTGATGCTAGATCCTGTCAAGTTGACAGTCAGTATTTACCTTCACGGGCAGGAACCTGACCTTTACCCTCGCTCTCTCATTCTTCCACTTTCTCACCCGCCACTGTCTTTTCCTAATCACTGTGATGAGAGTTCAGAGACCAGGGCAGCTCTTTTCTGACCTCAACAGTCAGTATGATTTCATTTGATTCTGTCTGGGCTGAGCTCTTGACCTGTTATAATTATTTCCCCAAAGTGTCCGTGGTCCCTAGTGCAAATAAACTAATTATCTGCTCAGCACACAGAGTGATCTGTCAGCTCCTGATGGGATCTGGGACTCTGATGGCCTTGTTTATTGGTTGGGTACCAGGAGATCTAGCCAGAGAGCTTTGAATCTCCTTGCAGGGTTCCTACATTCGAGAGATCCAATAACTAAGGTTGACTGTCCACTAGCAACACCTAGGAGTCAAGAGTGAGTGCTTAGTGGGGATCTGGAGATGGCTATGTGGATGGAACATGCTGGATATGCAAGTGAGAGGACTAGAGTCCTCAGCATCTACACATCCTCAGTGTAGAAAGTGGGGGTGGAGCCAGGTGTGGTGGCACATGTCTTTAATCCCAGCACTTGGGAGGTAGAGATCTCTTTGGGTTCATGACCAGTCTGGTCAACATAGAGAGTTCTAGGCCAGCCAGGGCTACATAGGGAGACCCTGTCTTAAAAAGAAAGCAAGCAATCAAAAAAAAAAAAAAAAAAATAACATCCCAACTCAACCAAACACACACACACACACACACACACACACACACACACACACACACCTACACACACACACAGACACACACACACACACACCTACACACACACACAGACACACACACACACACACCTACACACACACAGACACACACACCTACATACACACACACCTACACACACACACACACACACAGACACACACACACAGACACACACACAGACACACACACCTACACACACACACACCTACACACACACCTACACACACACAGACACAGACACACACACACACCTACACACACACACAGACACAGACACACACACACAGACACACACAGACACACACACACCTACACACACACACAGACATACACACACAGACACACACACACCTACACACACACAGACACACACACACAGACACACACAGACACACACACACCTACACACACACACACACACACACACACACACACACACACACACACACACACACTTCAGGTGGAAGCTGAGGGGTTGGCTCAGTAAGTAAAAGTGTTTGCTGAACAAGTATAAGGAAATGAGTCTGAAATCCCAGAACCACTGTAAAGCCAAGCATGGCAAATTGCTTCTATGTTCTCAGTGCTTCCAAAACATGATGGGAGGCAGAGACAGGGGAATTCCTAGAAACTCCTGGGCCAGCTGGGCTGGAAGATGCAGTCGTAAGCAACAGAGACCATTTCTCTAGCAAAGTAGACTGAGGATCGCAATGAGATTGTCTTATGACCTTCACATGTGCACTGTGGTACACACACACAAACATGCATGTGCACACATGTACATGCACACACATTAAAACACACACCCTCTAAACACACATGCATACACACATGCACAGAAACTTTCAACACACATATGCCCTCATAAACACATGAATTCACATCATAGACATACACATAAAAAATAAATTCCTTGGGGCAGTCCATTTTATAAGCACATGGTGGTAAGTCTGTCTTCTGGGGAGGAGACCATGATGGGAAATAATTTCATTCAACTTATTCTCCTAACTATCCAGTATTTCCAAGGCCCTACTATGTGCTAGATATTATGCCAGATGCTATGTGCCTAAATTGAAACATGAATGAGCCACACCTTCTCTCTTTAGGACCTTTGGGATAACAAACACAGAGGGAGATGTGTGAGACCAGGGAGACACAGAGCGAATGCTGTAGGAGGCTAAAATATAAGAGGGGAGACTACTTCTAACTGAAGGGACAGGGAAATCCTAAGGGAAGAGTGTTAAAACATAGCTGTGATTATGCAAGGGACAATGGGAGAAGCTACTGTTGGAAGCGTGTGCAGGGTCCTTCTGAGGCCCAGTCATGGACTTGGCTTCTCCAAGGCCAACTATTAGGCCTTTCCAGGAAACGTCAGCAGGCTTCCACTTCAATCCCCTCTCCCTCAGTACTGGAGGGCTACTTCTCATGAGGCGGATTCTCAAGGAGAGAGTCATTGTCATAGGCTCACAGCTCTCCTTAATTCTTGTTCTGGCCTAGCTCATAAAAGCTGAGAAAGTGCTCTGCCTCCCATCCTAAAGTTCCCTCCCTGCAACCTTGGGTGGGGAGCTAGAATATGTCAGTGGTGCTTCTACCACAGACCAAAGACCCCCAGAAACTCACCTTCTCTGCTCCTGGGCCTGTCACTCGCGAGTGCCAGTCAACCTTATTATTCCATTACAAGTGTTGATCTCACTTCCTGCCTTCAAGACTTAGCTCCGGTGTCGCTCCCCTCAGGGTCCTACCCTTACCTGAGTCCCCACACACTCAGGGCTTAGAACACGAATGTAATATAATGACCCGCTTGTGTTTGCCCTCTGCAGTGTCAATTCCTTGAGGGCAGAGACTCTGTATGTTTGCATGCTTGGCGACACATAGTGAGGACTTAGCTGGTGTCTGTTGGATGAAGAAATATAACCCGATGGGTGTTGAAAATCTTTTGCTGTACATGTGAAAAATTCTGGGGTGAGGGATGTAAACTTTTTTCCAAGATGTTTTGGTATTTGAATGATGTCATTACCTTGACTACATTCTGGCAGGCTAGAGGCCCCTGGGAACAAGTTCAAAAGTGAGAGAAGCTTCTAGAGTGTAATGAGAGACATTCTGGGATATGATCAGAGAGCGATGGTAAATTGAGGCCCAGGAGATCTGAGCTCACAGCACCACTGATTTCCTCAGATGTGTGGACGTCCTCAAAGACAGGCCTTAACAGCCCTCAGAAAAGTGGTGGCTTTAGATTAGCAGATGGCCAAGTGTAGTCTCCAGACCAGAGCCGCCTCTCCCCCCCCCCATCACCTTGGAACTTGGCTAGAAATACAGCTTCTCAGATTCCACCTGACACCCACAGAGTCAGAAATCCTGAGGGTGGGCCCAGTGACTTGCCTTTCACAGGTTGTCTGGGTAACACTGAAGCAGGGTAAAGTGTCACTGGGCTCAGAGAAGAACTTATGAGGGTATTTATATAAAATGTTAATATCTGGGTTCTACTCCAGAGAGAGGGGCCCAGGGGTCTGTGCCTTGAACCAGGAGGTGGTCATGGGAGTGAAGAAGCAGGGCTACAGGTAGTCACTTCCTCAGCCTAGCGTGCTGTTGTCACAATGAGTAGCAGGCAAGTCTGCCTCCCTCAGGGAACAACAGACTGCACTGTGAGACAGGACTTCACCTGAGAGGGGACAGTCTGTTCCCAAAATAGCAGAGTGGTACTAGGGGGTGGGTGTTGGACTTCCACCCCTTTAAACACCCTTGTAATTTACATTTAAAAATAGAAAGAAGCTCATGAATAATTTGTGAGTCATGAGTAAGCCCCTTCAAAATACAGTCATGAATAAAATATCCCGCTTTGCCTCCTCTAATGGTACTGGCCTTTGATGTTTTATTGATGGGTTGCCTGCCCTGAGTGCTGGCAGGCTCCTGGATTAATTCATGCGCTCAGCCCTTGACCCCTCCAGGTCAGTGTGCCTGCCATTACTAACACATAAACACACCACCCTGTTTTAGATAGTTCAAGAGGCAGGCTCCAGATCCCTTGGAACAGAAGTATAATTACAGCATGTGGGAAACTCTGCCTGGACCCATGGTGAGGGCCAGACCTAAGTCACCAGAAGCTTTTGTTTGCAGCCAGGTGAGCATTTAAAGCAGGTGGAGTGTGTCTCCTGTTTTATTGTTTCGTAAGAAGCCAGGAATGGAAAGTAGACATTAAGGAGGTATAAGTAATAATCTCCCGGAGTCTGAGGAAGAGCAATCCTCAGGGGCATGTGTCTTACCCAAAGGAGCTCTGTCTGCCCTAAGGGGCTCTGTATGTGTGACAAAGGCAGAGACCCCAGGAAGGCTATTAAAGATAGCCCCTAGTGCAGAGGCCCTCTGTATTTTCCTAAGGAGTCTGTAGGCTCAGACAGTTATTGGAGACACTATATACAGGCAGAGACCAGAAGGTTTTCTGCACAAGTACATAGAAGTGTGTGTGTGTGTGTGTGTGTGTGTGTGTGTGTGTGTGTGTGTATGTGTGTTGGGGGGGTAAGATGATTGAATGCATGCTATTCTTCATTAAAAGATAGATATAACTTTACTACATGTACTTGGGAGGTAGAGGCAGATGGATCTCTGAGATTTTGAGGACAGCCTTGTCTACAGAGAAAGATGATTCCTCAGTATATATTTGGTTTTGAGAGTTGGTACATTGAATAAGGGCACTTTCTGCTCTTGCAGAAGATATGGGTTTGGTTTCTAGTATCCACATGGTGGCCCTCAAATGCCTATGATCCCAATTCCAAGGGATCTGATGCCCTTTTCTGGCCTCCCATGGGCATCAGTCACACAAATTCATGCAAAGACTCATATAAGCACATAAAATAAAAATAAACAAAGCTTTAAAATTAAGCTTATATGAAGAAAATCTCCCATGAATTGAAAAGACACACTGAGAGCCAGACTCCAGTGAACTGGGTGAAGATGTCTTGACTTTGAGAGTCAAGGCCTCAACTTCTCAAGAAGGCCTTGGTAGGCTGGTTCATCTTGGAACAAGAAGGAATCGACGGCTTTGAGTCTGTCCTGATATTCCTAGTGATTTAGATCTTAGGTCATCACACACACACACACACACACACACACACACACACACACACAGAGAGACAGAGAGAGACAGATACAGTGACAGAGACAGAGACACAGACAGAGTATTCAGGAATGCAGACTTCATATAAAGCAGGAGTTGTAACAGGTGAAGACAGCCTTTCAGAATCTCAGTGCTATCAATGTTTGTAACTCTGGCTTTCATTATGAATCTAGAGACTATATCATACCTGGTATGAATGAAAAGAGCTTAGAATTATTTCATTCATGGTCTGGCACAAGCAGCTAAAGGCATAGAGGTCAAGGAGTAGGATTTTCTCCCTAATTTGAGGACTACTGACATCCAAAACCCACCAGGAGTGCTTCCTTGGGTTTGCTGGGATGGGAGAGGATTGTGGTCTCAGTCCTGGCAGGACTCAGAGCCACTGATTTTCTGCTATCATTTGTATGGTAGTGTGGGTTGGCACAGCCCCTCATTGTTTGGGAAGGCTTGTCTAGCCTGCTGAAGTGAGGGCTGGGCAGCATATACAGTCTTTACTGTCCCTGGACACACACAGCTATCTCCACTTCATCAAGTGAAACCCCATTTGTTTGAGACAGGAATAAGGGACACTGTTCTGCTACTTCTGCGGGACTACCATCAAGCCAAACACCCCTTACTTGCAGTTTTGTAGGTACTATTCCTGGACAAGGCTTCCTTGAAGGGCAGGAGAGAAGAGGTTTGAGTCCTAGAGAAGACTGAGCATAAGGACAGAGATGCACCAGACATTCAGCTAGGCTGGATCTTTCAAAGGCTGGAGAAGGGAGTAGTAGGTCTGAGAGTCAGGACCGTTCCACATATTTTTCCTTAGCATCTCAATTATATTAACTCACCTGGAATTTTTCTCCTGAGTTTCTTTAAAATTCTTAAGGGGATAAAGAAAGGTCAAGGGTAAGTGCCAAGACAGACTATAAAGGAGCAGAAGATTTCTCATTCTGTGGAAACTGCTTTGCCAATTTCCTGTCCTTCCCATGGAGTTCCTGGGTGCCCAGGGTCTCTAGACTGCCCTCAGTTCTGCAAACCTCTTGCATGGTACCCAGGTCTCACAGCATTCCCTTTCCATCCCTTGACTTTCTGATCTTCATCCCTACAAGAGCTGGCCTGGAAAACAGCTCTACTAAAAGAGCTGGTGACTGAGTCATACCTTCACTGTTGCTTATTGCCTGTGATACTAGTCATGGGACCACAAGGTCCCCTAGGTCTTCTGGAAGAAATACAGCTGACTCAAGGACAGCCACTATCAGCTGACCTACACTGACAAGAAGAAACCAGTAAGACAGCTTTTTTTTTTTCTTTCCAGAAAACAGCAATTGACTCAAAGTGGGAGCAGATTTAGAAAGATCACAAGGAAACCAAGAGGGAGAAGCCAGAGGGGACTTGTGGCCCAGGGATGGAGTCAGGGGTTTAATAGGAGAATGGAATTGATTATTGAAGAGAAGAATGGAACTATAAAAGAGATGACAAAGAGGTTCATGAGGAGTGATACAAGCAGTCCTTACTTGGTCCCTTGGACATTTATCTTGAAGCTTGATTTCCAATAGTAGTGCTTCTTATTGTGAATTACTCTCTGCCATAACTGGGGGGAGGAAGGCTGTCTTAACAGAACAATGATGTGACTTCCTTGTTGTGTTTGTTGTTATCCTGTGTTGCCATCACCATCCTCACAGAATGGAAGACTGTTTTACTAAGTGAATATCACAGTGCTGAAACAGTGCCTATAAGGAAAACATCTGCTACCAGAGGTACTGAGTACTTTGGAGGAAATTTAAGTGTGATACTAAGGATGAGCTGTAGTTTTGTTGATAGTGGTCTGGGTGAGTCTCATTGAGAAGGTGACATTAACCAAAGGCTTAAGATGGGGAAGTGAGCCATTCTGGGGTTTGTCTATGAACCAGGGCAATAGGGAAAAAGACATCAGCAGGGAGTGCATTCTAAGACCCTTAGAAGAGGCCCTTCTTCAGTAGGCAGGGCCTATTGGGAGGATATTAGGTCACTGAGGGGTATGCCATTGAAGTGATTGGGACCCCAATTCCTTCCTCCCCTCCTAGCCACCATGAGATGAGCAGTCTGCTGTACCACAGAACACAAATGATGCATACCACCACATCCCCAAAGCAACATGTTCTAATGATCATGGACTAAAACCTCTGAACTTATGGGCCAAAAGTAAGGCTTCCCTCACTGTAGAATGAATGTCTCAGGTATTTTTTCATAGCAACAGAACGATGATCAAATAGAAAGTTGCTTCTGAGAAGTGGAGATGGCATGGAAAAGCCTTCATAATACATTTATGGGAGGGATTTGAGAAGTAAGCTAGAGAAACTCTAGAATCCTGTGAGTGTAGATGAATGGACAGTCCTAGCAAGGACTAAGATAATGCTGATAGAAGTTCAGATGCTTAATTTGTTATGAAAGTATATGCCCATTTACATAACTTTTAACAGTATATGCTGATACTATTTACACAAATGGAAAGATATGAATGGGTAGGAGAGAGGTGTATTCATGAAAATGCTAGCAGTATTCACTAGTAATCAGTGTGACTGAAGCAATTCATTCTCTTTATGTGTTATGTATTTTCATTACATTAAACATTTTTCTGATATTTGATTATAGTAAGCCACGTTAAATTTGTTAATTTTATATGTGGGAAATGCATCCATACTGGTAATATCATATAGTTCAATAAAATTTGTTCTCAGTGGTGGGGAAAAAATAAAAAAAAAGAAATTCAGACAGTGAAGGCTGTGCTTTGAAGTTCCCGATAGAAACAAGGGATCTGCTGGAGACTAAAGGCCATCCCTTGTGGCCAAACTTCAGCTTTATTTTTATTCATACTGTGATGTAGGGACTCTTAGTTTCACGGTTGTGCTTCTGTCGTTTCTCCTGACAAGACTTTTTCCTCAACTTTTCTTGCCTGAGAGCCAGAGTCATAGGAAACATGGTTTGAAATGTGCAACAGAATGAAAGCATTCTTCACCTTTGTCCTACTGGTGTACTTCTGTGTAATGCCTGTAAACCAGATGCTGTTCTGTGACTTTGGAAGGTTTGAGAGGTGGATGTCATGAAGGAACTGGCCTGTTTGGGTACTTGTGGGAAGCCTGGGGATGCCCTCACACTACTGCCAAACAGCCTTTGTAGTAGCAAATACCATAGCTGGGTTCTCACTTTGTCAAAAGACAAGTAAGGCTGAGAACTGTTTGCCTAGAGTCCGTTTAGCCCCAGCAACTGAGTACCACTCTTCCCAAAGAGGCCAGTGACTTCTGTAGGGTCCTCATGATGGTGAGGGGCTGTGCTGGGTCTAGTTGGCCATGGTTCTGGGCAAGTCTGCTCCATGGCAGCCACCTCATGTTCCAGGCCTGTGAGAAGAACCCCAGTGTAACAAGTCTTTCTTTATCCTACCAGTCAGCTCCTGAATAATGACACAGAGACTTAGTATTAATTATGAAAGCTTAGCCTTTAGCTTAGGCTTGTTTTCAACTAGCACTTATAACTTAACACATATTTTTATTAATCTACATCCTACCATATGCCTTTCCCCTCTCTTCCATTCTGTGTGTCCAACTCATTTTGAGCATCTTCTGCATGCCTCATTCATCTCCTACTCTCTCTCTCTGCCTGGAAGTCCTGCCTATATTCTGCATTGCTATTGGCTGTTTAGCTCTTTATTAAACTATTCACAGTAATACATCTTCATGCAGTGTACAAATATCCCACTACACCCCAGGACCTTTGTATAGTTCACTTTCTCTTCCCATTGAGTGTTCCTTTAGTTATCCATACATCCATACCCTTCTCTCAAGCCTGACTCCATCCCACCATTTTAAGGAATCTCCCTGGACCACAATGTTTTAATCATCAATATACACTTTCATCTCTGGCTTCACTTTCCTTTCCTCTAGAGCCCTCAACACCAGCATAGTATGTTGTACCAATTTTCTCTAGCACTTCACCTTTAAGACCTCCATCTAGAATGCAAGCTCCTGAAGAGAATTTGCATCCTTCACTCCTGGGCCCTGGTATCCAGACACTTTCTCTTGCACAGTAGGTGTGTCCCACATATTTTTTGGATAGAGAACACAATGGATCTTTTGTTTCTAGGACTAAATGATGGGAATGAAGGCTCATTCTGTATGTTTTCTCACAAGTACTGGGTAGTGGTTGTACATCAAGGTGGACTAACTAGCTAGGATATCCTCTGCCTGGCCTCTTGGTAACATCCCGTAGACTTTAAGGCCCACAGTCCTTTCCTAGGGGTAACCCTCCTCTCTACTAGATGCTGGTCACAGGCTCACTTAGGTGCTGTGGGACACTCCTCTTTTGTTCTCCTGTGTATTGGGAAACTGCTGATGTTTTTAAGCTGACTGTCCTTCTCACTGCTCCCTGAGAGTTGTCTTACTGTATTTGGTGGTATTTTCCTAGCATGGTAAAGCAACAAGGTGCTAACCAGAGGCCCAAGATTTCTTGGTTCACAGCTTCTAGTTTCCACCTACCTGGAGTCAGGGGTGAGAAGGTACTATGCTGGCAGGGCAGGAAGAGGCAGCACCATCTATGTGCTCCATGAGACTGACCCCTTGAATTTGGGTCATCTGGTTACTGAGTGACTCCATCCCAGACTCGCTGTCACCTGGGAATGATTCTTATTTTCATTTTATCAACTTGGATACTTCCCATCAATCTCTCTTGTCCTTTGTGGGAGATGAGGATTGTGTTGCAGGGGCATTCCCAGGAACAAACTGTGAAGGGCTAGGCTGGGGAAGAAAAATACCATAGAGACCAGATGGGATTAGGGCTAGGCTAGGCACTTTCCTAAAGATGTATTTCTTTGTACAGGGCATAAGCTAGCCTGGAATTTCCTTAAAATCAACCATTCTAGAACTGAAGGGATTTTTCTTGGGGCTGAGGGCTGGTGGCATATTAACCTTTACAGGGCTTAGCAGAACACCCAGAAACCCTGGAGACCTGATCCATCTGCAACACCCACTGCCCACATCAGAAAGAGCCCTAATTTCCTGAAAGTCTAAGATAGAAAGAACAGGGCAGGGGCGGCTCAGTGTGTGACCATACCACAAATAGGCATGTAGATGATTTGGGAATCTATTGATTCTGACTTGGGTTGTGACTCAGTGGTGTATATTTATCTTTAGTGGTATTTATGGGGTGAGGATGGGGAGCAAAGACATTGGGAATTAAACATCTAAAACAAGGTGACACCTTTATATATCCATATAACACCTTAGAATTTAGAAGAAGGAGCCAGTGTTAACCCAGAAGTTCTTAAGAACCAATTCCCTGGCTTGTGTTTGTCTGTGTCTTGTGGGCTTCCCATTCTGGGTGGGAAGAGGGCCTTAAGAAGAGGAAAACTCACATTTCCCACCAGATACCATTTTATTCACCATCTCAAAACCTTAACAAAAGCTACTAACAGTTTCACTTGGAGCCCATTTCTCTTTGTCTTCCCATTGTGATGGAAAACAACATAGACAATATCCTGGGAGTGAGTAATTGCTACAGCACAGGCTTGGCAGTTGGGTAGAGATAAAGACAAATTCCAGAATTGGGAGAAAAGAGTACTTATAAACTACATTTTGTCTTAGGCTGGGGTACGAATTTCCAATTTGAAGACTCCAGTCCCCATGACTTTTAATATCTCTCATGCTGTTTGCTTGTTCCTTCATCTTCTGCGTCTACCCATTCTCCATCCTGGATCTCTTCTGTGCCTGCAAATAAAACTGTTTTCAGTTCCGTCTTTGTCTATACTGTGCTTGCTTTCTAATTTCTCTTGGAATCTTGATCCGAAGGAACTGAGTGAGGTAGCAAAGACACTTTTGTACATCCCCAAACTGGTAAGATGATAATGATGAGGTTGACTTTGGGAAGAAAAGAGCAGGCAGCATTTGGCAGCACTGTGAAGATGAGGTTTTCTTTCATGTTTTTTTGTATATGTCTGTGTTCTCTCTCTCTGTGTCATTCTCTCTGTGTCATTCTCTCTCTGTGTCATTCTCTCTCTCTCTCTCTCTCTCTCTCTCTCTCTCTCTCTCTCTCTCTTTAATTTTGAGAGTATAATAAGTTTTTGAAGGCTACAATCTTTCTTAGAGAAGCTAGCTAAATTTCAGGACCCTGTCAGAAAGTAGAATTGGTTTTTCTTTTTAGAATTTGTTTCTTCTGAGCCTGCCCAGATGCAGGGCTATCTTATTTGGCAGCTTAGATGGATGGACTTGGCACCAGTTGCCACTCAGCATAATATGACTTCGATGGCTGGAGTAGCTAAGCAGAAGCAGGTTTCTGCAAAAAATACAATGCATTTGATTGGATGTTCTCAGCTACTTTTACTTCTCAGGGAACTGTCACATACAAACGTTCTTTTCTTCACTCTTGGGTGCTGTGGAAAGTGCTTGGAGGCTCATAACAAGGGCCATGCACTGGTGCTTCCTCAATATATTTAGAACAATTATGCACATACTTTTAGAAAATACCTTGGGAGTAGGGTTGCTTTAAATCTACATGAATCAGATAATTGGTTCATAGACAGAAAATATATACTGTTTTAATTTTTCCAGCTTGACTAAGGATTGCTTTGGGAATTGTGTGTAGCAAGTTATAAAAACAGCTCCTTTTAATTATATTTATTTGCCTAATGGATCACACAGACAGTAGGTAAGTGGCATTTTGAGATAACCTGCAGAGCTGCCCCAAAGCTTCACATTTGTTCTGTGTGTTATAATTCATATTGGAATCTCATATCTTATCTTATGTTTGCAGGGAGCTCATCGATGTTTTACACACCTAGTGAAAAACCATATCGGGTCTCAATTTTAGAATGCTAGGCTAGCACTCCACCCACTGAGCTATATTCCTAGCCTGAGTCTCTCAATTCTAGATCTTCTGGAATTGTGTCTTGTGTTCTTTATAACTGTGTTAGGAAAAGTCACACACTAGAGTCTCAGCAGCTATACTGGGATCCTTGCTCTGACACTCAGTGGTGTGTGACTTTCACAAAGTCGCTTTGTCTCTCTTTCAGCTGTAGTAAACGAGGTCTCCATGGGTTGCTGCAAGAGTAAAAGGCCATGAACTTGGCTCTGCTCTGGAATTTGTAATGTGTAGAGCTGGGGCTTCCATGGAATAAGATGCCCATGCCTGCAGAGATTAAGGGGCTAGAGTAATTCAAATAGTAAGTTTATTTGACAACTACTTTTAATAGAATCCAGACAGAATATCACCTGGAAGTAACTCTCCCAGTCTCTCCCTTCCCTTGTCTTCCCTTTTTTCCCTTCCCATACTTTCTAGTATATACTTTTCTTATTGTATTAATTTTTTTCTTCCTACTACAAAGGATGGTCTCAGATAGATTCTGTCTATTTCCAAGGCAGTCTAATACAAAGGGAGCCTTTCTCTTTGCAGACCACACCAGGAGTCTTTGATTATGCAAATGTAGTATCTCTTGGAGAAGCACAGCTTGTGGAGTATGGAAGAATGAGATTAACTTGCCAAGGGAACCTGGGGCATTCTGGGAATCAAGGAACAACAGCTTAAGTCATCTTCCCAAGGTTTGAAGTTGGGCTGGACAGTAGAGTCTCCCAGAGGCATAGACCTGGGCTTGGAGCCTAGGAAATATGGTGACATCATTGTGTTGGGGAGGGGAAGGGCTCAAGTTTTTGACCTGATGATATAAAGTCCTGGCCCTTTTAACATCCTTGTGCTTTGAGAACAGTGACTGGACTAGTAGCACACTCAACCAGTGTCCTGGGCATCCTGCCTGCCATGAGCTGCTGTCCTGCTTCAGACAATGGACAGAGAAGGTACAGATTAGAAGGAACAGTTGGCCAGATCCCATGCTTTCTGCTTGTTGTTTTCTTTCTCTAGATAGGTTTAAGGACATAGGATTTTGGGGAGATGGTGGTGAGTTGATAAGACAACTTCAGAAAGGGATTGGTTGTGTTTTCTGCTATGAGAAGGTGAGGATTTCAGTAATTAATATGTAACATATTTTATGTGCCCATATTTGTAGCTTAAGATATTTAGGCATGTTATATGACTCCCTCATGTAGAAAATTCTGTCTTTTGAGTGCCTAAGTGTCTTCTTTGACTATATGACAGTTTAGTTTCTTGAAAATCAGAAACATCCATATTCCTTCTCCCAACTCATACAAAGTTTAACACAAAGCTTCTCAGTTCTTTTAAAATGGGGAACACATACCACGTATATTTTCAGTTTGCCTCAACCGTTGCTACATTTCTCTAACCCTTACTCTTACAGTAGAGTTTTGTATGTATATATACATATATTCTGCTTTGGGGTTCCTAATGGCTAGATCATTGTTCAGTGCTTAAAATGAATGAACTAAGAGAAAGTACAAATGTCCTTTAAAACGTGTGTGTGTGTGTGTGTGTGTGTGTGTGTGTGTGTGTGTGTGTTGGTGTTAGAAATTGAACCCATGGCCTTATACTTACCTAGCAAGTGTCCTTTCATGATGGCATATTTCAGACCATACTTTCTGATAAGGATGATGCATGTCTCCCTTTCCTAAATTGTTTGTGAAACTGCTTTCTGCAGAATTGAGCATGTGTTGCTCTGCTGGCTTAGGAGAGTGGGGCTATTTTACCTTAAAAATATAAATGCTTAGCAGGGCAGTGAAGGATTACCCTTTAATCCATGACTAGGGAGGCAGAGGGAGGCAACCCTTGGGCCTCTGAATTTGAGGCCAGCCTGGTCTACAGGTCTACAGAGTGAATTCCAGGATATCCAGGGCTTTGTAGAGAAACTTTAAAACAAAACAAAACAAAAAACCAACAAATGTTTAAAAACTATCCCCTCATCCTTTTGAGTGCATGACTTGTGTCTGACAGAGGCATGATAGAGGTTAGTGGAAACTGTCATCTTTTTATCTCTGTATCTGTGTCTCCTTGCTATTTTGTTGCATGGGAAGGGGTTCAGGGAGTGGAAGGGACAGAGAGAAAGAGAATATTAATTAGTGACTCTCAGCCTTCTTAAAACTGCTGGCCTTCAAGAAGGGTCATGCCTCTTGTGGAAAATAACCATGATAGATTTGACTAGAAGAGGGAGCAGCTATTAGTCAAATGATACCAGCCACTTACCAGCCAGCAATGCGGTAACAAGGTGCAGGTGTGTAGTAACAAGGTGCAGGTGTGCAGGAACAAGGTGCAGGTGGTGGAGAGAGGTAGGAGCGAGCGAGGCCTGGTAGAGCTAGGGGCTTCAGTTCTTTCCCAACTACTGACTTTTCCGGAACCAATTATATGTCAAGGTCTCATTCCCAACTCACTCTTGCTTAGAGGATAGTTGACCTTTTAAAAATTCAACTCTCTGAGAGAGAAGGCAACAGTGCAGAAACTTAACTGTTTGCATGAACTCAATTACTCCAAAGTAACTGGGTTTGGGTTAGCTCCTTGAGTGGCAAAGGTTCAGCTAAACAAATTGTGTGTGTGTGTGTGTGTGTGTGTGTGTGTGTGTGTGTGTGTGTGTGTGTGTGTGTGTGTATAAGCCACCTAGTTAGTGGCATTTTGTTATGGCAGCCTCAGCAGATGAAGACCAATAGTGTATCACCAAGTAAAAGGGGAGAATCTCTTTTCCTCGCTCACAATGTCTGTGTTTCTCATTGTAAAACTGCTTGATGAATGGGATATGGTTGTAGTGTGTGGCCTTCATTGGCAGAACTTTATTAAATATGCAAAACCTGGGTCTTGTGTCTGTTCTCTGTATATCCCAGAGCTTGTATGTGCCTGGAGCCTTCCCTTGGTTTTGTGAAAAATCAGGGACTAAATAATACATAAGAGATTTATTTTATTTATAGGTATGTGTATCTCCCTCTGTCTCCCCCCTTCCTCTCTCTTTTCTTTTTCCCTCCCCCTCCCTCTCTGTGCATGTGTGTGTATGCATGTATGCCTGTAGAGATCTGAAAATGGAGTTGGATCCCCTAGAGCTTGAGCTATAAGTAGTTGTAGACCACCTGTCATGGGTGGGTGTTGGGAACTGAACTCTGGTCCCCTTAAAGAGTAGCAAGTGCTCTTAACCCCTGAGCTACCTCTCCAGCCCTCGAATCTCCCACATCCTCAGTACTAAATCTTTAAGAACCAAATTAAAGAGAAAATATACTTGTTGTGATTGTTGAATACATACTGTATTTAACTTTTTTTTTTAATCCCAGAGAAGTGAAATGCAACATCCATTTGAGTTTATGTAACATCCAAAGACTGACAACTCAGAATTTCCTAATTAAAGTCATTTTTTAAGGCACTCTGCAGAGCCAGCTTTCATATCTTCCTTTGTGGCATTATTCTTCAAACTGTAGCAGAATACCTGGCTTCTCTGTCTTCAGTGACACACATACATGCTCATGCTCTTAGCCTCCACTTCTGTCCTTGGACAACACCAAAAACAACACAATTTTAAGGGAGGAAAACACATCTGAGGGGAAGCAAGGAGAGACCAAAGGGGACATATACACATAAATTAACTGATAGGCCAGTAGCCGAAAAGAGAAGGAGCAGGAAGGAAATGGAACAGGGTGGGGTAGACCAGATGGCTGGTGGCCGGTGGAAAAAATAGGCTGCATTTCCCAATGAGGTTTAAATTAATTTAACTGGTTCCTTTTACATTTTTCTTTATTTTTATTTTTAAAGTTGGGGCCAATGCAAAGGAGGTATTCCAAAATCATGGGTTGTGGATGTAGGTAAGTGTGCTTGCTTGTGCTCATGTAATTATGAGCTGACGTTAAAGATAGGTATGGGGGAGGGGAGGCTCTAAAATGCCCTTCTGAGAAAAAAAATAATCTCTCTTACTGGCCCACTTCTGCACCTGGAATTCCCAGCATTCAAGCTATTCCTTCAGATTAAGGCATTGTCTATAGCCCCAATTAAAAGGTAAATGTCACCTAAGAAGTGTAACACTCAACTCTTTAGCACCCACTGACTGAACTGTTGCCTATCAGAGAGCAGGACCCTGAGAGATGGGACTTGGTGCAGGACAGTCTGATGAATGGGGCAAGAAGGCATGGTGCTATGAATGCAGGAGAAATCTACTTACTCTGGGAACCTGCTTAGATGCTGGAGGTGGGATAGGAAAATGAACTCTTTCTGTGCTGGGGTTCTCTTTTGTGCATACAATAGACACTCTCTTTAACACATCCAACAGTTTTTAGATATTACAGCATTCTGCATGGAGCACTACTGTGGAACTCACTTGGGCTCTTGAGGAAATGAGAGTGGAGAATCCACTGAGTGCAAGACAGCCCAAAGTTCTTGATTGTTTTCAGGTAAAAGTCTGTACTGTAAAGTTGAAGTTCAGCATCTCCATAGATCAATGTGGTTTATATGACATCAGTACACACACACACACACACACACACACACACACACACCCTTCACTTATATTCATTGTTTGAGAACTTGTCAACATGAGGGGTTAGAAGTCTCTTCTAGTCATCTATGATTTGGATGCCAGAGAGGAGGGTTACTGTCAGGTCATTGGGTAAAGGGACTGTTTGGGGGACAGTCCTTTATTATTATGGATGACCCTTTCCTGTTACCAGTGGGCCCTCAGGCAATTCATGTTGCTCTGCAGAAACATCCAACCCTTAGGTTATGAAGACTGGAATGAGTCTTGCCTTAAGATTGAGACACAGAGGCAGAAATAATCATGTAGCCTTCTAACTCTTGGAGGGAGGCATGTGTGGTGGGGGTAAGTGTAGATGGAAGGTGAACTTGGGCAGGGGATGAGCTTTTGATTCTAGAGAGGCCAAGTGTAGGCATCAGCTTCAGGTGTGACTCTTGGGACCAGTCACCTCTTTGGGTCCATTCAGGTTGATGGTGCTGATGGGAAAGTTTAAGGAGGAAAAGGGACTAGAGATATAGGGACTCCAGAGGAAGCTCATCCAGAGGAAGAGGTCTTGGAGGTGGGTGGGAATAAAGAAGATAGTAGAAGGTTTTTATCAACTATATTTACAAGTTAGAATCATCCGGGTCACTAAGAAGACCTCTGCTGCTCAGCCCTTGGAGATTCTGCTTTGGATGCACTGAGGTGGAAACCAGGCATGCAGCTTTAAGCTCCTGATATAGATTCTAATGGGCACCTGGTGTCAAGCATTCTACATCACAGCAGACTGAGAAGTCTAGTGTTAACAGTCAGGCTGGAGACAGTTGGATGGTCTTGCATGAATTTAGGAAGTGATGGGAGGGAAAACAGTGCAAGTGCAAGGGGCTGGAAGACTCTGGGTTTCTGTCTGGCTAGCTGGACCTGTGCTGATTTGTGTGGCTGGTAGCTTCTGATCCAATTTCTGGTTGAAAATCAGGCTGGGGTCAAAGTATTTTGGATTAGGGAGAAGAATTTTCCTCTTTTTTTTTTTTTTTGTAGCTTCAAAGAGGAATCATTTACTGTGCTCTGTGGGGGCCAACAAGACAAATTTGGGGCTGATATTTGAAAGATAGAAATTGATTTTCTGGTGTATAATAAATAAAGATTCCATAAATAATAAATAAATTGGTGAGCATAACAATCAATAAAACAACATATACCACTTTTGCCCTATTGGGGGAAATTCTGCTCTCACTCCACTGATCCTAGTGACATAAATGCTGCTCTTGGTCATCTGAAGGCACCAAGCCTGTCCATGGTAGGGCAAACAGTTTCCTTCCAAAGGCTTTAGAGAAACCTCAGGGTATGACATTGGCTATCCACATAGAGAAGAGAGAGAGAGAGGAAGAGGAGACATATATTCTCCCTGTTTCCCACCCAAAAGTGTGGGGTGGGATGGCAGGCTTGGGAGACGGGGCTGGGCCGTGTCGAGTCTCTTCAGTCCAGGATGACCAGCCTTGTCCTTGGGAGGCTTCATGTGGAGGGAGGGGATGAGCTGGAGGTGTGGGTGAACTCAATCTTTCCACACACAAAAGGTGCAGCAGGCACAACTTCCATTTCAACAAAGCTCCCCCATGAGCCAACCATCTGGCCTGGCTGGACACATGTGGTGGGGAGAGGAGGTACTGGTCACAGGATAGGAGGGTGGTGAGGAGACAGGCAAGATGGCACTCTTTTTAAATAGGAAATCAGCTGTCCAGGGCGTCAGCTTCTAGAGTCACCAGCCATTGCTCATATCCTCCTCCTCAATGTCTTGCCATGTGGTTCTGCTTGCTGAGCTTGCTTTGTCCTACTAGGAGACCTGCATGTGGACAGAGAAACGTGCAAACAGTGTGCATTAAGACAGTGGTCAAGGGAAAAGGCAGATGTTCATAATTCAAGCTTTGTAAGTAGATTTTCAAAGGGATAATAGCTTAAATTTTGTGCAAAGTTTTGAGCATTTTCATGCACATTTTTCTACAAAGGAGGTCTATAACTTTCATCTGTTCTTAAAAGATTAAAAACTAAAACAATATGAAGGGATTCCAAGTCATTTGTGTGTTTAGTCCATTATGAAAACACAAAAGGTTCTACAGAAATGGGTGGAAATTCATACATGGTTCCTTAGTATTCCAGGCACAGAGATTTGCAGAAACTAAACTGACTGGAGCCCTCCAGTGTAACCAGGATTTTTATCATTGACTCATGCCAATATTACCAAAGCATCCTTCTTCACTATGTATCTACATCTTTCAACCTTAAGTTTTCAATCAAATTTTCATTAGGAAGAAAAGATTTAACAATTTTTTTTTTGTGGGAACTTATATACGCTGCTTTATGTAACAGCTGAAGTCCTAAAGAAGTGGGTGAACCCAATTTTAAAAATAAAAAAAAAGCATTTTGGATGCATGAAGGGAGTTGGTCCAAGATAAAGTGTGATTTTTTTCTTTCCTGAATTTTTTTGTGTGTGCACATATGTGTGAGAGTGCATGCTTGTGTATGAGTGTATATGTGCGTATGTGAGAATGTTAGTATGTGTGTGGGTGCACCTGCATGTGTGTGCACAAAAGTGTAGAGATTGGAGGTCTATTTTCAGTGTCTTTCTCAGTAGCTCCACACTATTTTTTGAGACAGGATCTCTCTGTCTGAGCCTGGAGCTCACAAGTCTAACTAAACTGACTAGTCAGCAATATATCTCTCTCTCTCTCTCTCTCTCTCTCTCTCTCTCTCTCTCTCTCATCTATTTATCATCTATCTATCTATCTATCTATCTATCTATCTATCTATCTATCTATCTATCATCTATCTATCTTTCATTTGTCTATTTATCATCTATCATCTATCTATCTCTCTATCTCTCTCTCTATCATCTATCTATCTCTCATCTATCTCTCTATTATCTATCTATCTATCTATCTATCTATCTATCTATCTATCTATCTATCTACCTACCTACCTACCTACCTACCTACCTACCTATCTTTTCCAGTTTTTGGAGTAAGAATCCAAAACATTTATGTAGATGGTTAAATAAACTTGTCTTGATGCTCTGAACTTAGAAGATAAACCCATTTCATATACAAACAGGGACTTGGTCTAACATATGTTTTAGAAAACACCCCTCTGTGAACTCTGTTCACCACAATAGCGGCCACACGCTTTGGCACCTAAACGCCAGTTCCTATTTCTGCAGGAATGTGACTAGCCACAATGGGTCAGAGGTCTTGACAGTTCCAGACTCTGCTAGCCCTCGTTACCTGGCCTGGCATAGAAGAACAAACATGGTGAGATAGGGGAGGGGTTGGGTACAAGGTAAGCATATGTGAACAGAGGCTTAAGCTGAACTCGTCTACTTGAAGTTCACTGAGCATGAAGTTCACTGAGCACACCACACAGATGCTCATGAACAAAAGTCATATCACTATGAAGACTGCCTTAATAATCATGTTCTTTATTATTTATTACTGATATTAGTCCTTATATCTTTAGTATATTGATTCTATGTGTTATATAATAGTGATGCCTTAGATAGCATAATTTTTGTATAGGAAATATTTTAATGGTGTGGTTTACTTTTGTCTATTAGTTATCCTAAAGTAAGACACAAGCAACCCAGAGCTCCCTGTTAAGGATGCTCTTATAGCTTAAACACTTTGTGGGGTGCATATGGCACTTGTGCCACAGATAAATAAATAAAGGTCAGTATGACATCAATACAAAATCAGGCCTTAGGAGCTCAGTACCCTGGCCCCCTGGACCCTGTATTAATAAATAATATGTTTGATAGAGAGATGGGTAGAAATACCTAAAAAGACAAGATCTTTTTTTTTCCTGTCAAAAGCTTGTAATTAAACTGACTTTAAAGCTGCTTATTCTTTTATATGGAATACCTTATTTCCTTTCTCATGAATGTGCTTAAAGAAGAAATCCTTTGGTTTTGTTAGTGGCTCTTGGGACTAGGAATTTTTTTTGGTTGTTTAAGAAGATTGACAGAATTCTGTATTTTCTCAGGACAGGGTTTCTCTTTGTAGCCTGGTTGTCCTGGAACTTGCTGTGTAGACCAGGCTGGCCTTGAACCCAAGAGATCTAACTGCCTCTGCCTCCTGAATGCTGGGATAAAAGGCGTGAGCCACCACCACCCAGCAAGATCCATGGAATACTTTAGGCAAGAAAGTCCTCAGTTTTCTGGTTTGTATGCCTGTATGCACATACATGTGTATGGCAGGCATACAGAGACATATGTGCAAGCATCTCTATCTCCACATATCTGATATTCATATGCATAGTCTTTTTTCTCAAATTAATTAGAGTATCTTTCCATAGTTTCTGGTATGTGAGGGAGTGAAGTGGGAAATTATTTAATTGGCTGTCTTGCTTTCAAAGCCCAGTTTAATGAAATAGTTCTCAGCCTGAAGTGCATGTACTGTCTTTCCTGTTATTTTTACAATTACATTGAATCATGTCTGTGTAGAATATTCTAATTGGATTTTAGGGTGGGGATAATGGGGATGTAGCAGATGGAGAGATAACTCAAGTGCTGGGGTATGCATGTATGGGGTCACAGGGTCTCTCTGTGCTTTTCTTTAGGACAGGGTGTTTGAGAACATAAGCACACAGGTCGGAGATCTGGTGCCTTCTTATGTCTTACTCTAGATGTCCCCTAGCCTGCAACTAGAAAAACATCCTGTCCTCCTTTTTATCTTCTCCTTGCTCCAGTAATGCTGGCCCTCAGCCAGCCCTCAGGCAGCCCAAGATTCAATGGTGCTACCATTTAAGTATCCCAGGGTCCTGTCTGTATCCCTCACAATCCCATGTGGCATTGGGCATTGCTTGTGTCTTGGCTCTGTCTCTTGGTTCTTTATTCTTCACTGTGCAGTTCTGACATATGTGTTTTCCCTCCCCTTGGGCATTTCTCACTCAACCATCACTCAAGTATTGTAAGGACCAAGCCACATTTTCTAGGTAAGCTGAAGACAAATGTGGGCAGAGAGGTGAAAGAGGCCCCATGCTGGCCTCCCACTGCCTAGAGGCCTGGATCTGTATTTGTCTTGGAAAGAAGGCCTGGTAGATTTTCTCAGGGAGCATCCTTCAGCCCAGCTGGGAGGAATGGATAATTTGAGGCATGGGACAGGGACTGGGTCAGGCTCAAAGAAAACTATGTAGCTGGTCCAAGAGAGATAGAGAAAGGGGGTCACTATAGACAGATGTGGAGAAAAGCCACAACCACTCATACCTCCACCATTACAAGACAGCCTGGATGTGTTGTATATGTAAGGGGAAGGGGAAGTATTTCCTCATTTTATCTGCTTCAAGATGACAGATCTATAAAGCCATTTCCAAACTGAAAGGTCTTAGCCAAAACTATAGGGACAGATGGGCCCAAGCAAGGATTTGACATATATGTATTTTCCCTCTTTATGAGCACAGAATGAGGAAAATGCAGATGTTCTGGGATGGCTTTTGTGACCATTTCAACCCAGCAAGTTTTGCTGGCATTTTCCATATATCCTTGTCCTGACACTTAGCCACTAAAGGCCTCTTGGAATTTTAGCTACACGCAGGACCATGTGGCATTCTTCTGTTTTTCTTTTCTGCCCCTGCCTGGGTATAGGACTCTCTTAGTCAGGTGGCTAGTGGTATGGAAAGCTGAGAGTACTTTCCAGAAACCAGGGCTTACTTCACAGGTTTTGGGTTCCCAAATTGACAGATCCCAAAGGTCTGCTAACCAGCCAGCCCTGTGTGTACTGATCTTACAATGTCTTACGTCAAGCAATGCTTAGTTGAGATACTCTTGAGTGTTTCAGAGATCACGCCAATGTCTACTGAGCCTAGCAATTGGCTCTGTTATAGGAGAGTGTATATCTGGCCCAGGGATCGATGATACCACATCTGCTCATAGGAGTTCCTAAGAAGTGCTTGGGAATGGTCAGATAACCTTGGCTGTCCTTGAACTGCCAACTCCCTGGGCAACCTTCTATAGGCAGATGCCCTACCAGGAAAATGAGGACCAGATGTACTCAAGATCTCAAAAGAAATTAATGGCAACAAGACTCTGGGGTAAAAATATCTGTGCTCTTGCTCACTGAGCTTGTTCACTCAGCTCCTGTTCTATCTAAGGATCATTTAGGCTTAATTATAGAGTTCAGGCGTTCATTGGGTTTTTGATTAATTTTCTTTTCAGCCAGGAAAGTGTGTGTGGTAGGTCTTTGTCTGTGTGTGTGTGCCTGTGTGTGTGTGTGTGTGTGAGTGTGTGTGTGTGCATTTATATCATTCTTTGTAGCTCAGTTGGGAGCAGTCTCTAGTGATGTTTAATTGTGCTCTCCACTTTTAACAAGAACATTCAATGTGCCAAGAAGGCCTTAGAAAGCCATTGTTCCCACTGCCTCTGTCCCATGGGCTGCTCTTATGTGTGCACTGAGGGACTGCGGGTGGCAGGGCACTGCTCAGCTAGGACCTCAGCTTTAGGATGCCTGCTTCCTGCCTGTCTTTGTACTTGCAGTGTTTCAGGGATTCTGAGACCAGGGGAACAGCTTTCCTTACTCCATTAATTACAAGTGACAGCCACATCCCCCACACCACAGTCCCTGTCAGGCATTTTTCTGGGCCAACCTCCCTGGGGATTACAAAGCTCTTTGAGGAAGAAAACAGCTTTCATTCTCTCATTTTTAATGACTCCACTTGGTAGGTAGGGGAGGACTACATGACTGTGCAGGTGACAGTGACCTGCCGTGTCCCTTTCTTTCTTCTCCTTTGTGCTAAGGAGTAAACTAAGGGACAGCACCATACAGAGGGAGAAAATGGGGAATGGGGGTTTGAGCCAAAAGGCCCAGTTTGAATGCCAGCTCTTGGCTTTTTTTTTTTTTTTTTTTTTGCATCCCTATAGATATATAATTTAACATCTTTAGTCTCAATTTGCTATTTGTAAAATGTGGACAACACCACTACCATCACCACCACCACCACCACCACCATCGAATGACACTTCTTATAAGATGAACTGTGGACGAGAAAATGCATGTGGAGGCCTTTTGTAAAATCTTTTATAAATCATTGCTATTTTATTTCACTATGCAGAGTTGTTTCTTAGACCATGATTTTGGCCTTTGAGGTATTTGTTGCAGGGGTGGGGGAAAACCAAAATGACTCATTGGATGGAAAGCAGAAAGGGGACCAGCCTCCAGCCTCCCATGTGCTGTGGACTACAGCAATGACCTGAGGATGTGGTAGGTATGCCTGCAGTAGAGAACAAATATTAAGGGTTCAATATCAAAACAGTTGTCACAGATAGAAAGCAATCTGCAATATTCACTTTTAGACATTATAATGAAATGGGTTCTGCACCCAATTATTTTTAATTTCTTAGGCTAATTGATTTGTGGGTGAATGATTCTGGGACAATGACAGTGTTTCTGGCTGGAGACAAGGGAAGACCCCAGGTCCTAGGTAATGTTTCTGTATTGTAAGCTGGGATCTGGGAAATTCAAGCCTTCTCTTGACCTGTGCTGATTAGGTTTGTGATCCTGAATAGATGACCCAATTTAAATGGGCCTCAATTTCCTTGGAGATCATAGATTAGAAGATCTCAAAGGTGACCTCATTTAAGAACTTAAGATCTGATGAAATGTTTCAAATGTGGGAGTTTAAAACTGTTGTGCCACGAAGAAACTATGAACCTATACAGAATCCAAATGTAGTCTGGAGACCACTAAACTCACACCAAAGGCTCAGGATGAGTCCCTTTGAAACCAATGCTGCCCAGAGTCAGACCACCCGTTCTCAAGGGGATGCAGGCTAATGGAAAGATGCCAGTGACCCCAGCAGAGATCTCAAGGTTAATTCTCTCCTGTAAGAGAGCCCTTTGCTTGGCAATATCCTGACTAAGCTAAAAGGCAATGAACCACAGATAGCGAGGAAGGGGGTCATCTCCTTGTAAAACAATGGTAACTTTAACACAATTGGCAACTGGGAAATTGAGTGTTCTGCCAGATTGATTTCAGAACTGAAAGAGTTTACAGAAGTAACAAATGACAATGGTAATGCATATTTGCATAGTACTTTTACCTTTTATAAGCCCTTACCTGTATTTTTTTTTCTCAATTTTTATTACATCATTCCCCAGAAAACCACCTGGGGGTAATTTATTTTAAAAATCTGGAGTGATTCTTTTTATGGGAGAATAAGCCTAGGTAAGCAAATGCTGTACCTTGCTTTGTAAGTATAGACAGCTCTTTGAAAAGCTATATTTTATGTAAATATAATTGTGTGAGTCATATCTTAATGTTTTAGGGACATTTAAAGACTGAAACCTTGCATAGAATATTTAATATAAAATCGTTCTTATTCATCTGTTGTTACAATTTTAGATGTAAAAAGAAAATCAGGTTTTCTTAAAGTGGGACTACGTGGCTTACATTCCAAGATCAGCATCCACCGTCCCAAACCTCATAAAAGTGGCATCTAATTCAATGAGGGAGAGATTGGGTGTTTCTGATGTCAGCATGGGAAATAAGCAGATTTACTCTTTAGCCTGTATCTCTCTGAGGTCAGCTATGTCATGAAAAAGTAGGGAAGCATGGGAAAGGGACAGAGAAACCCCAAAGTAATAGCCGAATCATTTCTAAATAGAATTATTTCTAGATAGAGTCTTTGAAGCTCACAGATGGACATTGATATGTTGCTATAAATGACTCGACATCAATAACTGGTCTATGAGAGAGAAGCTGATGGTTGGGGTGTGAAGTTAGTGCTATATAACTGTGAGTAGCATCCTCTGGGACAAGAGCATGACAGAAATTAGACCACAGTGCATTTTAAACAAAAGCAATGACGACCAAGCCCTCCTGGTTCACATTCTCTGTCCCCAAACTCTAGCAGATTTGGAGTCAATGACAGGATCTGGCTCCTGACTGGGCATCTCTCATCTCTGAAATTAAGCTAGAAGAATTTACTTATTCAATGTATCTCATTGAATTCTATAGTTCACTCTCACAGGGAGTTTCTGAACAAGGAAGGCTCTATCTCACAATCTGCACTATTAAGAATAACAAGGAAAACACTTTTTGTGAGGGGATGATTCAGGCTGAAAGGGTTGGAAATCTGTAAATACTGGAAACCCTTCAGAGAGTCTTAAACTGCCTTACTAAAGGACATTTGACTTCCCACCTTTATTGGCTGGGTCTCAGTAACACAAGTTTGCTCAAGGTAAGCACTCAGATTTTCACTAAAGAAGTAGGAAGCATTTCCTTCCTACATCTGGACAAGCAATTAAAGTTGAATTTTTGCAAGTACAGCTGAAGTTAACCTATGTGGACTTACAGCATGTGTACTATGTGTGTTTAAAGGCCATTGATGAATATTCAGGCACTACTGGCAAGACTAGTTGTTATTATCTCTGAATACTGGTGTGTGAGCACACACGTACATGCACACACATGTGCATTTCCAGTGCCCCAAAAATTCAGAGACTAAAACTTGAACATATTGTTCTCATTTGTTGAGATGTTCCTGAAGTCTACATGAATGGCAGGCTACATACACATCTTTGTAAATTTAGAGCTGGTGAGGAAGCTGTAGCTGTAAACAAAGTCACAGATTGAGTCACTAAATACTCAGGAGGGACCCAGTGCTGTTGTTACTACAGAAAACAGGAACTACATGTTCAATACTGTGACTAACAACACTCAGAATGAGCCCCCTCTTTGGAAAGAGTGGATGGAAGCAGTCACAGTGCATGTCCATCAGGGCTGCTGACATCAGCACTTTGGACAGTTCCCAGGGCAGGGCTCACTCAAACAGTGCAAAAGACTCACACTACCTTTCCAGTTTAAGTGTTCCTCTCATTCCAGTGGGTGTGTAGACAATCTGACCATGAACTAATATTTGATACTGATCTGTAACAACAACTGCATCTTCTCTTTCCCCATCACCCAGTCTCTCTCATCCAACTCCCCAACACCCTCCAGTCACACACGGGGACTGTCTTACGAACACCTGGTGTGGATGTTTCCACTCGTGCTTCTAATTGGTTGGGAAGCAGCATCCGCCACAGGCACTGTTTAGTTTCATTTACATCCCCTGCATCTCACAGGAAAGAAATGGTCAATAGTTCAAATAAAAGAATCATCCCGGTCAGCTGCAAAATATGGCTACTTGCATGGTAATCAAAGCAAGTCTGTCAAAACAGTGATTTCTTTATTCCTAAGAGGAAAGGGCTTTTCCTAAGGGTTATGGTTCTACCACCCAAGGAGCAGCTGTACTCTTCACAAGTAGCTGCAGAGGCTGGCAAACCGAGAGAGGTCTGCTTTGGCTCAGAAACTCAGTTTGGCTCTTGCCACCCCTGGCAACCCCACTGCGTGTCTCAGTGGCACGTGTCCCACACACAGCCGGGCAGTCTGCTTCTACTTAGGAGGTATCACAACCAGAGGTAGCCCCCGCTTGGGTCGCCACATGAGGACCTGGGCATCGTTGGCATTGGGCTTCACTAGTGCGTTAGGGGGGATGGGTTCCATCCGGCTCAGAATCCGGGGCTGCTCCTGCTGAGTCCTGCCCACGAGTCGGGCCCGCTGCCCCAGCAGCTGAAGAGGGTCCACTTCAATGTCCACTCTCATCCTCCACTTGATGGTCTGCAGAATGATCTTCTCCTTTGTGGTGGTGTTCATGGCCACCAGCCAGGTGGTAAAACTTTGGTCCCTCTTGATTCTTGTGAGAAGTGGCACGTTGCTGTCGCTCACTGGCACTGCCCATGTCACACTGGGGTAAAAGTTATCATTCATGCTGACGGAGAACCTGGAGATCTTGTTGGTGGGGCCAACCAGGGTCACAGTCTCTGTGGTGTTCCCGTACCAGGGGTAGCTCACCCCATCTGAGTCACTGATGGCTTTTACTCTCCCTTCCCTCAAGTCAGGCAGTTCCCAGCTTGACCTGTTGAAACAGAAGGGACACACAGGAAAGTTAGACAGGTACCCACCACTTACTAACACAGTCAAGTTGGGGGAAATGGGAAGTTGGGAGGGGGAATTTAGGCTATGCTGTGCTGTATCAGGATTAAATGAGAAAAAAAACCATCAAAATGAAATAAAAACACAGTTCCAAAGCAAGTTAAATAAAAGTCTAGCTGACCCAATGGAAAATAAGCCCAAAGAAACAGCAATGAGACCACAAGTAGCTGACAAATCACTGGAACGATGGCCATGAGCAGTTTAGAGGTAACCTCTGACACCATTTGGGGGGAAGAATGTGCTTGAATAAGTTTTGACCTCTGGAAGAGGTGATATGAAATTTAATGTACTTGGAAGCATGTAACAGGAGGAAAGGAAAGGAGGGATAAAAGAAGTGAAGTTCAACATTGTATGAATTTCTTAGAAATGCCACAGTAGTAGAATTTCTATTCCATTTTTCATCTTTAAATTCTCCCATTAAACCAAACCGGCGCTCAGAAAACACAGCAAAGGAAAAGCTGTGATGGAGTACCAGTCACTTTGCCACTAAGGCTAAAATGCTTTGGGGAAACTGTGCTGTAGGCTGGCATGCATGCTCCCTCACACACTGCTCCCCTGGCCCCCATCGGGCTTAGTGTCCTGGATGGAATATTCATCGCTTTGTCTGTGACCTTGGCACTCTCTACTTTTCCTGTCCGTCTCCCATCCTTGTACAGAATGACAGAGGGTAACATGCGGGCATTCTTAGCCCATCCTCCCCCAGGGGTTGTATAATAATGATAATCACAATGGTCATAACTGATAGTTATGGAACACTAAACCCACCCTGACCACCATGTTAAGTATTCTGTTATCGCAGCTCATGTTCAAAAGATTCCATGCTAAAACTGGACTTTATTTCTATTTTTTCCACACAAAAGGCTTAAAATGTTGGTATGTATCAAGTGTCCTACAGATTCTCAGAGGTTAGACTGTTTTACTCTAGAGTGTGTGATTTTGACCATTGTCTCATACTGCTCCCAAGTATCCATACATGGTAGTGGGAGAAGCCAGAGTAAAGGGAACTTATACTGTATGATGATCTAACCAACAGCCCTTAGTAAGGCCATGGGAAATCTGACTGGATCCTAATAGGGGCATTCTACACATTCCCACCATGAGAACCAGGAATGAAAGCAATGCTAGGTAATAATGCCTATAATTTAATAATTAAAGAATGCTGAATTTTCTACTTATTAACTAAGAGGTGGTGGTGGCCTTGTTTGATAGAAAGTTCTTCTCCTTCAGAGATGACAGACGATCCTGCAGGGCTTATCCAAATGGTAGAAAAGGGAGTTACGCACTGATACTGATAATGTCTCAGCATCCCCTGCTAGGGAGCATGAAAACACTAACTGCTGCTTCATGGAAACACTAACTGCTGCTTTTGGCCACCCCCATGGCACTTTCTATGCCAGTCATCCCATCACAAGTGAAGGGAGGGATGGACCACCTGGGGAAGAGAGCCCACAGCTGCAAGAGGCTTTTCTCTTGTCTTCATGTCCTTGGAAACTGTTGGGAATAATTGTAGTATATTATCGTTGGCAGAAGCTAAGTAATAGAAACTGAC
The DNA here is from genome assembly GCA_030556225.1 of Cricetiscus sungorus. NCBI lineage: Eukaryota > Metazoa > Chordata > Mammalia > Rodentia > Cricetidae > Cricetiscus > Cricetiscus sungorus. The sequence goes on from JANBXA010000730.1 coordinate 24,677,621, forward strand.
CTGATGCAAAGTTGAAGAGTCCTCATCTTACTACGAATGCTGGTGTGCTGTGCTGGGCGGAGCTCCCAGACCATTCTGTAGCTACTGTCCTCCCTCCCTCCCTCCCTCTCTCCATCCCTTCTTCCCTCCATTTGAGACAGGGTCTCTCTCTATAGTCCTAGCTGGCTTAGACATGTTATATAGACTAGGTTGGCTTTGAGCTCAGAGATCTATCTGTGTGCTTCTGCCTCCCAAATGCTGGGATTAAAAATATTCACCACCATGACTGGCACCCTGCCCCAATTATAATATAATTACATTTTCCTCTTTCTTCCCTCTAACCCTCCCATATACCTCACCTAGTGCTCTTTGAAATTCATGGCCTCTTTTTAAAGCCAACATATATATATATATATATATATATATACTATAATATATATATATATATATACATACATATATATATATGTATGTATACATATACATTGCCACTTCTTACTGTATAGAAAGGAATGTTTGTTGTTTGAGTGTAATATAATTATGTATGAGTCAGCATTGGCTAATCCACTTGCTGGGTTTGTGAAATGACCACATTGAAGTCACTGTGTCCCAACTAAGGGGTCAAGACAATGCCTATCACTGAATATTATTTCCAAACCTCAGTTTGCCTAATGGCCAAACACTGTGAAACTTTCTGAGTAGCCAAAGGATAGGCCTTTCCAGCAGTGCTAGGTCAGACTTGCTCTCCCAATCTTCTCACAGCCAAGTGTGCTGTGTCCTAGTCTGGAGAATTCTGTTTCCAGTGAATGTATTCCTTGTTCTACTACAATTCAAGTGGATGCAGCATTCTTTGTTCCACTACAATGCTGAGCTTTTCAGGACTGGGTTTCTTGATGGTCAATCCAATTCCTTTGTCCATAGCTGAGTTACCATTCCCATTTTGCCTTCATCTTCCTGCCCAGAGCCAAAGGCAGAGACCTGAGCCCACACTCTAGCAGGTCTGTCTGGTTGGGAGATACTAAAACTTAGTTTGGTTCCAGGTTTTCCCATGAATGGAGATGATGTAATGAGGAGCACAACTGTGCCTGTCTCAGAAATGAAAGAAGAGAGTTGTTTCATAGGATGCTCTGGAAAACATCAATATCCTAAGCTTCTTAGGTACCACATACCAGCAAAGATGGATCTGGCTCAGTGTAGTCTTGTGTTTGTGACCTTAGTGTGCTACATACTTGTCTTGTTATGGCTTCTGTTTTAGAGTTGCTTGAGTTCAAAGTGGGATCTCTCCTACAGCCCCATGGAACCAGTATCTGCATTTATCTACATTATGGAGGAGTGGCTTAATTTAGGAAATAACTAAAGTCATTATGACTTAAGTCTAGTGAAGGGGAAGTGGCTATTAGAAAATTAGCGTATTTTTATTTCTTCTATGAAAATGAGATCTTTATTCCCAAGCAGTGGTTTGGAAGAGCTTGCCTATAAAATGAGTAACTGGTTTATGTAGAAGATGAGGTCATTGCAAAGCTCCAACAATGGTAGCCTGGAGTCCCTTGGTAGCTGTTAAGAGGACCTCTGTGATCAGAAGGCACTTCAGATTCCGCATGATACAAACTGAACTTTCCACCTTAGAGCTGGACCTTTCCCTCTCTGCCACAGCCAACCTTTCAGGTCAGGAGTAAGGGCCGCATTTGACTCTTCCCACCCCTCATATAGACTACCACATCTATAAGCATCTTGTGACTTTTGACTCAAAAATCACCTGTGGATTTATTTCTTTTTCTTTACCCACCCCTCACTGCTTCATTTAATCCAAGCCTTTATCATTTTAACAGTGTACTGTCGTAACCCACCAACTGGTCTCTGCATCCAATGCTGACTTCCCTCCACTTCAGCCCGTAGACTCCACAAGTTCTCAAACTTGTTGGCTGTATACATAAAATACTTCTATGAGTCCTTTACATGGAAATCACTAGGTCACTCATAGGGTAAAACGTGAGCTCCTCACTGACACAGACCTGGCTCACTGTGATCTGTCCTCTCTGCCCCCACGTACCATGCTGTTTCTCTCCTTCACCCCTCAGCTGTTGCTGCATCCTTTGCTCACACTGCTCACCCTTCTAATAAAAGTCCACTATATCTAACCACTCACCCTTTGAGAATCATCAGAGCCACTCCCCCACAGGAAGATCACTATTTCCACCAATTTACAGGTGTGTTCAGATCGACAGGTGCCAGATTACAGCTTAACTTTTAGCTTTTACATCTCTTTCTTGATTACATGTCAATATCCTTGGAATTGCAACTTACTTTTGAATCAGTATCTAGTACATAGCTGGCACACAGCTAAAACTTACTATTTCTTGGGTGGACCCTCCCCCGATTATATGAGCACCACAAACTGGATTCAGTCTGTTAAACACAGGCACACACACAAAGACTATGAAGTCAGGAGGAAGAATGGGGAATGAGGGATGGATCTTGGAGGAACTAGATCTGGGAGGGAGTAGAAAGGGTGAATATAATCAAAATACATTGTATGCACTTAAAAAATTAATAAAATATATTTTGAAACCTTAACATTTCTCAAAGGATTGAATATTGTGTTTGAGCCTCATGCCTTTATGTGTGGGGTTTGATAGAACTTGTACACAGCAGAATCTGTTATCACAGCTCTACACTTTATATATTTGCTCGCTCCCCAAACCCTAACATCTATTATTCATCTAGAATCTATTATTAGGATAGCTGCACACCTTGCACTGAACGTTATTTGTCTTTGGGGGAAGGCAAGCCACATTTCAAATGAGTGAATTAGTAAGCACGAATGTATTTCAGAGACTATTTTTGCCAGTACATAGCAAATATATGAAAATGAGTAGCACAAACTCTCAAGTGCTACTGGCTCTGGATGTGTAGTTACAAAGGCAAGAGCTAGAGGGGGGAGCTTTGCAGAGGTTATGGTTGTTTTTTTTTTTTTTTTTTTTTTTAAGGTTTTGTTAGTTTGTTTTGAAACATCTCATGCAATCCAGGCTAGATGAGAATGAGCCCTGTGAGCTGAGTATATCCCTGAACTGTGGATCCCCTTGCTTCCATTCCTGTCCCAAGTGCTTGCATTACACATGCGAGCCATCACTGAGCCTGGGTTACAGAATCTTTAATGGGGTCTTCGCCTAGGCTGGTGGCTGAAGGTAAAGAAGGGTCCCATAAAAAAGCTACTATCAAGGTAGACTCTCTGAGCTTCAGGGGCCGGTCGCATAGTACAGATACAAGAAGGGATGCAGCCAAAGTGTTGCTCAGCTCAGCTGAGCATGGGTATGTTTATAACGTTCACAGAGGAAACATGCTTGTGGTCTGTCTTTGATATCCTATCCTCATCTTTGAGCTCATTCACAATGGGGTTTCAGGCTTCAAAGCCCCCAGCTTCTCACAGAAGAGTGAGACAGGGCCATGCTTGCTGTGTCCTTTGCTCAGAATGCAGTGCCAGGGTGTATCTGTGACACTGTTTCCCCCCTAGCTTACATCTCTTTCCCAGGGTTCTCTGCTGGTTTTGTCACACCTCTCAACAATTTAGCTTTGGAAGGCTCAATTGTTTGTTCTCTCTTCCTTTCCATCTCTTTACAGTTTCTTAAGAACTAGCTGACTTCAGGCAAGTCAGTCTGTCAGCCTCAGGCTCCTCATGTGTAAAATGGGAAGAAAAACAGCTCCGGGCACTCCCTTCATCTGAGAGTTATTGCAAGAATAAAACAAAGTGTTGGTGTATGAGCAAACACTTTGTAAAGTACACCATTCTCTGCCGGTATTAGTTATTATCTCACTCTCTGCTTTCCCCCACAACCTTTCTCTTCACTGTGATAAACAGTGTTTTCATTTGAAACAATCAGCCATTGACCCAAAGCTCACAGCTAATGCACCCGCCAATGGGCCTAATAATGAAAACATCTATTACTGCAACCTTTGTGCTTTCTGCCTTTTAGAAGAAGGCAAATCCCAATCCCACCGTTCCTGCTGAACAGCTCATTCAAATGAGTGCTCTGAGTCAAGGCACCGGTGCACTCTGACCTGGCCAGTGTCCCTAGTATGAACAAGGGACTGAATAGTGTGGTCCTCCCAAGAAGAGCCACTCTCCATTTCCTAATCTTGGCAAACCATTGAGGAGGCATTGAGTGGGCCTGGGTGACAGTGTTGGACAGGAAACTTGTTCAAAGTCATCCAGCTAGGGATGATCATAACTGACTGGCAAAACAGAGGTCTGATTCTAAGTCGCCTGCTATCTCACATTGCCTCCTTGGTGTTGAATGGCCCCTGACTTCTGAGAAATAACAGTAGCAGCCATGGATGACCTTGTCTCATACACACTAATACTATGACCATGTTAGTATTAAAATATTGAGACATTCTGATGCAACTACTAGTCAGTCATTCCTCCTGCTCAGGAGTACCCAGGCTTACTTACCTAAGCTTCCTTAGGTAATTCATCAACTTCAAGGGTTAATACAGGCAGAGCAGAGAGAATCACCACCATCCTGTTCTCCCTGTGGGGATGATATCAGCTCTGACAACGTCACCCCTTCCTAGCTGACTGTAACATCCTCACTATTAGTACTGTGCTGAGAGTTTGTGGCCTAGGCACTGCACTAAGCCTGCTCTTTAAAGGGATACCAGCTGCCGAGGTAATGGTGGGGCTCAGATCTTCATTCTTAATTTGCACTGGTGGAGCCTAAGGAATTATCATTCTAGAGAAGAGTGGCACCTACTCTGAGGACTCAAGCTTTTCAACACCTAGTGCTGAAGAGGGGGAGGCATTCTTCCTGTCCAGAAGCCTCAGGCTCTCCGTCATTTGAAGCTCTGTAGCACTTCTCTCTGCAAACACTGCCCTGACAGGATCTGGCCTTAGTCCTTGTCAGGTTTCTGAAGGAGTGGCATGGAGCAGCTGAGGGACTGACTCATGGTGGTGGCAGAGGGGGCTGTGGTTGTGGTGGGGGGACCCAGGCCAAGGCCCTTTATGCCTCCTGATGAGTCACAAATCCCACTGTCTCTGAGCAGCCACTCAGTTTGTCAGCCACCAATTTCCAGCCCTGGCCCTGGCCCTGGCTCTGGCCCAGTTGATGGTTTACACCATGATTGCAGAGTATGTTTTAAAATTAGGACTTTCCTCATTCTGCATTGTTTATGTCAGATTTGGAGAAGCCTGTAAACACTATCCACCCACCCCCTGTTCTGCCTTCCTCCTTTCTGACCACATCCGTTTCTCTTTGGCACACAGGCAGACATTTTTTTCTCTCTTTTATTGCAGAGAAGAAAATTTCTCATGTTTTCCAAGATTCCACAGTCCTGGCAGGGGCCTCACGTTTAAGTGGTTCTCTCATTTTCCATCCGCATGCTCGGTGGTATTGAGTTTCTCTAGTACTATGACACCTCGGATTTGCTTACACCCTTCAGTATGTGGAGGTCATCTACCCCACCTGGGACTCAGCAGTCTCTGCTGACTTCTCTATTTGACAGCCCTGCCACCTGGCCAGTTTTCTGGGTCATGTCTGAGGATGGTTTGCCTCTCGTTCCATTTCTAAGCTTCAGGGAGCAGAGCACCTCCTCTTCCCATCGACTGCGCAAGCCAGCAGCCTGGCACACCGAAGGGTGCTTAGTCATGCCTGCAGGGCAATGCCGCAGACCACAGGCCACACAACAAAGCCTTTTGGTCTCTTAAATGCACAAAGCCTAGTAGCAGGCAGGGAGCGCTTCTTCCCCAATCCTCAAGGAGCTCAGAGCCTAAGAGGACCAAACACTCTTTTAAAGAAGTAGAGCACTGATCATGCGTAGGTGCTGTGTTGGACCAAGAGGAAGTCGTGGCTGGTGCATTACAGGTGATTTCCACATGGGCAATAGCACGTATATTGCGCTTTTCAAACCAGTGTTGACTAGCTGTGGCCTGAGAGTCCGGGAAGGGAACTTTCTTCCCCTTATGCAGATGGAACTGGAGTATTTCACTTTCACCTGGAGGAGGTGAAAGGAGGGTAAACAGTCACACTTTTTTTTTTTTTTACTATTCAGTGGGGTCGCTGTAATAGGGAAATAACCCAGTCAGGGAACAACACCAAGAAAACACCAAATTCTTTTCACAAGGTTTTGGTGAGTATCGACTTTGTTCCAACATTATGTTCACCTTTGTGAGTGACACAGAAGCCCTAGAAAACACACCTACTCCACACACACACACACACACACACACACACACACACACACACACACACACACACACCTACCTCACAGGGAAAAGGTTACTATCTTAAAACTACCCACTCAGGCTGCTGTTCATTTCCTTCTGAGAGACTCTTGAGTGCAGACTCCTTGGCAGGGTCTTTTGCTACGAATGTTCTGACACATCCAACCAAGAGGGTAGAGAACACACCTGAATAGATAAGTCTTGGGCTAGCTCCTCTGTACTTTGGTCTTTGTGCTGACAAAGTTGGGTTCTGAGGGCCATAAGGGGCAGAAGTTGTGGATTCAAAGAAAGACACGTAGTGTCTGTTTCCAAGACATAAGCTGGCCATCACATAAAACAAAATTCCACACAACTGGTTCTCTTGGGCTCTAGGGCCTCTGGTCCTTGGGCCAGGCGTCTAATCACTGTCCTCTCCCAGTTTCTGATTCCTTCTGAGTTTCTGGGACTGTCTGCAGCTGAGAAAAGACACTGAGGCTCTGAACACTGATGGATTTCTTCAGGTGGTGGATGTATACTACCTGGATCCCTGAAGCCAAGCTTCTCCTAGAGTCCCTGCTGAAATCTAGGATTCCATAGCTCCCAACTGTGACACTCAGCCTTTTTGAATTTTCTTTCTTTCTTTCTTTCTTTCTTTCTTTCTTTCTTTCTTTCTTTCTTTCTTCTAGTGGGTCCTTAGAAGTGGATATTGTGGGGTTTTCCCATTTACCCCACTGTAGTGTGTGGACACAGCCTGGGCCTTTAATCTCATTGCTAGCTTCAGCACAGTGTATCTACTGCATAACTATTTATAAAGATATGGCTGGATTTTTGTGGTTGAATGCAATAGTGTCAGTCATCTGTTGGTGACAATGAATAGTGAGAATGGTTAGATGAGGGCCCTGGACAGCCTTGGGTGAAGGAAAACCATTCTGTCTGTCAAGCCTTGACATCTGGACCTAAACTTGTATTAGTTTTAAAAGCTGAGGTCAGAAAGGGTTTCTTCATATTAGTTGGACCAGAAGTGATTTTTTTTCCTATCTGATTACAGAGAAAAAAAATCTTCAAGGCCAAGAACATATTGATGAAGACACAGCTGTCAAATCTCCAGGATGCAAAGGGAGTCAGACATTTATCCCCTGAGTGAACAAAGCAGAGCAGTGTCCTGGGCCCCCCAGGTGGCAGCAGGCGAGCAGGGGCACCGCCACGACAGGACAGTGTTTTTGTCCTTCTGCTTCAGTGGAGCACCAGTGATCCGGAGAGAAGTGACCATGGCCAGGACATGCACACTGTCACCACCTTTAAACCAGCTCCTCTGATCATAGCCACAGGAGGCTCAAGGATCCCCTAGCTGCTCCAGAACATGGGGAAGGGGGCAATGCTCCCTTGTACTCTTGTCAGACCCCCTTAGCCAGCCCTATGGAAGGGACAAGAGGAGTCATGTTGTACTAAGGGACATTCATTTCTGGGGCAAATAAATGGGGACAGGATGGACAAAAAGTCTGGTGGACCAGAAAAGAGCCTGACAAACCCTGGTTCTGGTTCCCTAAGCCAAGCGTGGCCCTGAGGAGGGACAAGATCTGAGGGCCTGGGGGGTGGAGCCGTCTAGGCTGAGGCTCTTTGGCCTCAGTGGTCTATCAGACTTCCAAGTCTGGAAGCCAAGAAATAAATTCAAAGTCAGAGAAATCTGTTTATTGGCACAAGATCAAGGCCAAGGGAACCACAGAGCTAAATAGCTGTGGTGACTAAGTTGAGGTGATCGGGCAGGCAGAGAGCAGGGCCCTCAAAAGCCAGGTAGTAAGATATTGCCACTACTGATGTTTACTGGAGGCCACTGTGTGCCAAGCATTCGACTAAATGGTCCACACAGCAACCCGTCAGACATGCTGCTTTGTTTTCTTTCACAAGGGGGCTGAAGCTCAGGCAAATCACTCAATAATGTCACAAAGCAAGGATGTTGCAGAGCCGGGAGGGGCCTGGCACTGACTCAGCATCCCCCTTCACACTGTTCAGTCAGTATCAAAGGCGGTCCTCTACCCTTGTTCTTTCCCCACCATCCCTATCCCCAAAGCACTGGTTCTCTTCCCCGGTAACATCAGAGCTTGAGGCATGCTCCCTGGGGAGGCCAGGGTGCCAGAGGAGCAGGGCTGAGCCAGTGCAACTGGGAACATTTACTTGTTTCACTGGAACCAAAGGTAGGAAGATGGAAAGTGTTCCAGTTCTGGCCAAATGGCACCCAGGAGGGAAGGAAGGGTGTGGGGAGGGGCCAGGTTCGGGGATGCTCAACAGCAGAGGGAGGCAGGCATGGAAAAACAGAAGGATGGAGGTGGGGGTAGTCTAGTGGCAGAGATTCCAAAAGCAGGCTTTATTGTTTTCATTAACTTTCCACTTGGTGTTCTCAGCATGCTGCATTGCACTGCCTGCTGGGCAGGGCCACAGATGTGAGGGGTTCCCAGCTGCAGCTCAGCCTGGGCAGGAACTGCTAGGGTGCTCACAGCTGTGCGAGCCCTGATGACAAAATGTCCTACCAGCACACAGAGTGGGTACCTGTCTACAGCAGGCAGAGGTGGGGGCCACGGGGACAGACACACAAGGACAGAGGCGTTCACAAGGCAAACTCTGAACTGTGAGGGGGGAGGCAGGCTGCAGGATTTTTCAGGTGCTTAACTGGCACCATGCACAGCATGTTCAGAGGGAAGGCCCTGGCAGCTACTGTGGTTTCGAATGGCTCATGCACTTGCTCTCACTTAATCTACAGCGACACCCTATGTGGCTACGCTAGCACATTCCCATTTTGCAAAGGAGGACACTGGGCCTTAGAGAGCTTGCCCGGTGTCCAGGATGACAGCTGGAGTTAGTTACAGCGACAGCATCCTCACTCACACAATTGCGAAGCCCCCTGGGAGGGAAACAGCATTCCTTAAGGCCCACTATCCTTCACTCACTGCACTGCGGTGGGTGTTAACTCCACAGTGCTGGTGGAGGAGGTAGAGCTAGCCTTGTCTCGCAAATGTAGCTTGGATGGCGGGGTGTCAAGTAACTTTTGTCCACTGGCTCAGCTGTGTCAGACTTAGAGCCACGAGGGAGCTTCCCACGTGACCGTCTCAGCTTTCAGTTTCTACAAGTTGCATTATTTATCTGAGTCCTCCCATCCGCTATGCATGCGGATCGATGGGCTCAGCCCTTTAACAAGCAATTATTTAAGCGCTATGTATCTAAGGCAGTATGTGGAGAGAGACACAAAGATGCCTGGGGCCTGATTCCTGGCAGCCATAGGTCCTATATCAGTGACCACAGTGGATGGAGGAATGAGAGGAGCGCTAGGAAGGTCAGAGGAGGTTCTGGGGTGCCAGGTATAGCAGGCTACATCAGTGTGCGCTGCTTGTCCGCTTGGCTCCCTGGGCAGCGGTTCAGAGGTAGGTATCTCTCAGTAAGAGCCAGCTTGCAGGTTCTTTGAACCCATTCTGCTCAGGCTGGTTGTTCCTCTCCTTCAAAGGCTCAGAGCGCTGGCTTTTGTCCCTGGATGGATCATCTCCACTCTGGTAATTCTGGTGTCCCTGTGAGAGCCAGCAGGGGAGCCAGCATGCAACACAGGCCTCAGGAACCTCACTCTTCAGATGTTAAACTGAAATCAAGAGTGCCTTCAGTAGTGTGTGTGTGTGTGTGTGTGTGTGTGTGTGTGTGTGTGTGTGTGTGTGTGTGTGTGTGTGTGTGTTCCTTCAAGCCACTGAGGGAATTTTAGGGACACAAGCACACCTGCAAGGTGCTTTTCTTTACTCATGTCTTCCCTCAGGATGGTGTGCAGACCTGCAGGGTGAGACAGAAGCATCGAAAACTTTGAAATCAGTTCTGAGTCTGTTACTAAGTTGCATGGCTTTACCAGTGTCCTCTGTGTCCTAAGGGGAAAACAGGATAATCATGTCCTATCATAGGGCACCATGTGACACATCTGAGTATTAGATTATGCATATAATTCTCAGGCATTATTGAGTGGTGTCCAGCTGTGGACAGACCATTCCACCACTCGATTCTTTCTTGTGGGCTTCCTGACTTCCCATCTTCCGGATCATCCTAGGGTGGGAGGCAGAGGGAGTGACAAGGTGCTGATCTGAAATCTGAGTTGTGCTGGGCTGGCGGCCTTCCTGGTGTACAACCCCTGAAAGATTTCTCATTGTCACTAGAACATAACACAAACCCCGAATCTGTTTCCCAGAGACCTGCACACTCTAGTTTCTGACAACACCCGGTTTCGTCTCCTTTCCCTCCCAGTTACTGCTGAGAGTTCCCATACGGTTCTTACACATGCCAATCTCTGCCCCAGGGCCTTAGCGTGCGCCCTGGGAGGAGTGCCCTTCCCCTGCCACTTAATGGTTAACTATGTGTAATCCATGGGTAAGTGTGACTTGAAGTGTTAAGAATCACTTCCTCTGGGACACCTTCTTTGATCCACCCACTTCTATCTTCCCACACTGAACTAAATTAAGTCTCTTAGAACTCTGTATTTTCCTGATTCATGCACCTTAATGCCGTTTTTAGTTACACAGTATATGTAACTAAATTTATAGCTTAATGTCCGTTTCCTCTGGGGGAAACATGGCAGAGACCAGTGTGGAGGCAGTGGTGACCGTGGAGAAGGGCTGCAAGGTAGGGCAGGCAGGGGCAGCAGGGGCTTGTAAGGAATAATGGATCAGCTACGGCAAGAACCCTGAGTGGGCCGTGTACACGTGAGGCTTCCAAGGTACAGCTATGAGGGCTGCTGTGTGGAGCTCTAACAGCAGGTGTGGAGCTCTGAGCGATGCCCAGTGCCGGACATCCAGTGTTTTTTCCTGGGAACTCAGGAACAGGCAGGGGGTAGGAGAAGGCACCATGGAGGGCTCTGACGTCATCTCTATGGGAAGTTTGGTTCTGCATTGCAGTTGTCTAAGAGGACTGGAACCTCAGCAGTGTCCCTTGGCCTCAGGAGGAGGAGGAGGAGGAGGTGTCTGGGGGAGACAGGACTCTGCTAACAGCAGGGTACACGGGTACAGGGTCCATAGCCTCCTTTCTTTTGGAGTCACAGGCAGCCCTCAGCTAGACTCCTGAGATCACACCCACCCCTGCTGTCCAGGAGCCACACACCAAGACCCTGGTTCTCCTGGCAGCAATGACAAAGTTGAACAGCAGGAAAGCCAAACCAGAGGCAGATAATTGCAGACTGCAGAAGCAGCTGGTTAAAATGAAAGAGTTCATACTCAGGTTAGTTATATAAAGCCCCACTCATCCATCCCAGAGTCCAGTAGTTCTCAAAGTCCACTCTAGGATCCCGAATTCTGGTGTGAGTAGAAAGATACCAATATAAAAGTTGAAAAATAGAGGGAGCCCCCACCACCACTTTTTAGACCTCCTGTGCACACAACCAGAAGGGGTTACTCTATATTTTCCAGATAAAGGTCATCTGCTTTCCTCACTGATGGATGAGCCTGCAACTCTGGTCAGACAGAGCAATCTGCACCCCTGCAAGCAGTCCCTTATTCAGCATGAGTACAGCCTGAAAGGTGCAAGCCAACAGGGCAGCAGGTGTCATGAAGCCAGTACTCCAATGCCAAGGTAGTAAGAGTCATTTAAGATCAAGTGTTGCCAAGCCCTTCTTTGGCTACAACCAACTCTACTGGAGAGAATATACCCAGTCAAGATGAGCAATGCAGAAACGCACTTCAGGGGGAGGGGTCCTTTGACACCAGCTCACTGATTCTTTATTACTTACAACAGGCTCGGCATCTCATGTATGTGAGGTACAACAAGACTCATGAGACAGTGTCCCTGTTCTGAGGGAGATCCTCCTTTATCTGGAGAGCAAAGGCTTATGGAAATCACATAAACACAATGTGGGCCATTTGGGGACAGAGGCACTGGGGTGGATCAGCAGCAAAAGGGCCTGGGCAACAGGAAGGGCGGGATGTCGGTGACAATCACCACAGTCATATTGATCAAGAGCTCACACTGCACAGGCACTGTCCATACATCTTCAGACAGGCTACTCAGGAGGAACTTTCACAGCGGTCCTACAACGTTTGTACTACTGTTATGCCTATTTATAGAGGAGTGAGGGGTGAGGCTTGGGGAAGTAAAGCACCAGCCCTGGACAACAGAGAATTTAATACAAGTTGATTGGCTTCTGAGCAGAAGGGACAAGAGCAACATACAGTGCTTTGGGCTCAGTGTAGGCAGAGAGAGAGAGGGGAGAGAGAAGAAGAGAGAGGAGAGAGGAGAGGAAGAGGGAGAGGGAGAGAGGGAGAGAGAGAGAGAGAGAGAGAGAGAGAGAGAGAGAGAGAGAGAGAGAGAGAGAGAGAGGGAGAGATTTTTGTATTAACTGAACATAAAGTGGTCCAAGAAAAAAAGAAAAACAAGCAGAGAAGTCCAACCATTTCAAACATTCCCTCTTAAATTTGGTGACATCTGAGCAGCTACTGTTATTCTGTAGTGATGTGATAAGAATAAGAGTTTTAAAATGTGTATTCTAATACACATTTTCAAGTGTTATTATCTGTATGTGTGTTTGTGAATGTGCCCATGGAAGTCAGGGAAGTAATGGCTCTCAGAAACTGGAGTTGCAGGGTCTGGTGTGGGTGTTGGGAATCAGGCTTTCTATGAGAACAATATGTGCTCTTAAGTGCTGAGCGACTTTGCCAGTGTGTAACACATATTTTTGATGAATGGAGGACTAAGCTTATTTCATCCTTTCAAGAATTTTGATCATGCAGCTTTATAGACAAGCACCTCAGATCTTGGAAATACTGTAACTTGCCACTAAGTGGCCAGGTTGGATTACACTTGCTTCCAAGTTCCAGTCTGTAAACTCAGTAACAGGAAGGGGTGTGTGAAGGAACAATTCAATATATACAAATACCATTTCTTAAAAAGGAGCATCCGGAAGAGCAGCATTCCAATGTAACATGTAAATAACCATCCATTCATTTCTCCTGTTTTATGTTTTTCCTAATTTATATTAGTTCTTTGTGAATGTCATACAATGTATTTTGATGATATTCATTCCCCCCCAGCTCCTCCCAGATCTACGCCCTTCTTTACTCACTGAATTTTGTGTCCTTTTCTTTCTTAATTCATCAAGTATAATTTGTGCTGATTACATACTCTTGAACGTGTGGCCTTTCACTGGTGCATGGTTGACCTCCAGGGGTCACACCATTAGAATATTATATTTAGAGGCTGGGATAGGGCATGGCTCACTGGTACAGTACTTGCCTAGCATGTCTGTGAGGCCCTGGGTTTGATTCTCAGCATATTCTCACTCACACACACACTAAATCAATAAATAAAAATAAAAAATAATTAAATCTCCTCCCTCTCCTTTTCCTGAAGTGGGCGTGTCAGTCTCTGAGAACTACCCAGAACAGGTATTAGGCAAATGGGTATGATTACACGGACAAGTTGTCCCTTCACTATGGGCATAAACCATGGTTGTGAATTGCACAGGAAAAATGTGGTGGCCTTAAATTCCAATTTCCAAACATCTATTTCAAGGGTCTGCTCTTTCCACTGCTTTTAGAAAGACACAGGGGCAGGTAGAACCCTTGTTTTCTTTTCTTATGAGCTAAAGGAGGTAGAAAGAGCCCTAACATGTTTGACACTCTATGACCCGTGGCTCACGGGCCCCATTTGAAGGCCTTCTATAACATATAACATCCTTCTATCCCTCCCCACATTTAAAGGCTCTAAGAGACTGAACCTGTGCTAAATTAATGGAGGACAAATCCACTAGAGAAAAGTGTGTCAAAGCAATTCTTGGCAGGATAAAAGAGTCCTGATCTGCAGAGGCTTCTCAGGGGCTGCGAATGGCAGACAAGCAGTCACGTGGGACACACTCTTTATTGTATTTTTAAAAGAAGGTGACAAAATTAGCTGTGTGTAGACTGGGCACCGGAGGAAAGGCAAGTATTGATTTTTTTTATACTTTTATTTTTTTAGGGAAGATTTGAGTAGTTTCTCAATATTCCCTCACTGATGGGGGTAACCCAGGGCTACCTTGAAGAGAACTTAGTTCACACAGGAGTATGGGAGGACCTGGAGAGGGCACCGGTGTATGGTGTCCGCTCATGTTCTATGGAGCCAGAGGGGCAGGACGTGGGGTAGAGGGACTTATCTCAAACCTTAAGAGCCCAGTGCAATCCCAGAGAGAAGCCATCTTGTGGTGATATTATGTTTATTATGTTTATGTTATGAATATTATATTATGTATATGTTTATAACAAATAAAGCTTGCCTGAAGATCAGAATGCAAAGCTAGCCACACCAGTTAGCCATGGAGGCCAGGCAGTGGTGGTAAACACCTTTAATCCCAGGACGTGGGAGACAGAAGCAGAGGGATCTCTGTTAGTTCAAGGCCACCCTGGACTACACGAGATTGAATCTTTCTAAACGAGAAACAGAGCTTACACAAAAGTGACTTCAGCACTTGAAATCCTACCCCACACCTTTAATTCCAGGGCTGGAGAGGATATAAGGTGGGAGGGAGGAGATGCAGTCTGGAGGTGCAGTCTGAGGACAGGATAACCCTTTGGGTCTGAGCACTGGTAGAGGTGAGAACTCTCCAGTGGCTGGCTACTTTGCTTCTCTGATCTTTAGCTTTAACCCCAATACCTGTTTCTGGGTTTTCATTGTTAATGCCAATTAGAATCCCTGCTATACCATTTGGGTGGACCTATGCTTAGGATGGCCAAGCTCACAGGCCAGAAGGAAATGATGTCAAGTGAGGGGCAGGGACAAGGAGGCAGGGATGATGATAATCATGTGGGCCCCAACAGAGAGGGGAGCTTCAGTACAGAGAAAAAAGATATAAGCAGGTGGCCTTCACTCTGCATGGGGACAAGTCACAGTGCTGTGCCCTGTACTTCCTACAGAAATAAGGTCTATACTATGGTGTGATTCTCACCAGGCTGTATGCCAGCGATGCTGACCCCTGCACCTTGGCAGAGTGTCACAGCAGGCATTTTCCAATTCAGGTGGACCCAGAACTGCCCTTGGCCATTGCTGAATTGTGTTGGAATCAGTGTATGAGTTCATGCTGTCATGTTTTGTCAGGGCATGTTTTTTTCAAGACTGATAGTGCAGGAGTCCACTGTAGATGTGGAGGTGCAGGGTGGGGTGGACCTTGTTTTTTGTGCAGTGAATATTTTGACCTTGAATTAATGCCCCTGTGAATCAGAATGGTTGTATAATCTGGAGGGAAATCAGAGAGGAACAGGAGAGTGGGGGAGGGGGGCAATGAGGCTGAGCCTTGGCCACCCTCCCTAGCATTACAGTGGCAGCAGTGTTATCAAGGTCAACAGCTCCATTCGGTGCCATAGGAGGGAACATCTCACATACACACAGCCCCTCACTTTGACCCCAAGAACAGTCCTTCTGCACAATGGAACCAATCAGATCTACTTCCTGCACAGACAGATCCTACTTTCAAAGCGTCAACCTGGGATGTTTTGACTTTATGATGGTACAAAAGTGACCAGCATTCAGTGGAGACTAAACTTGGAATTCTACTCTTCCTGGGCTAGCGATCCATAGATGATGCTCAGCAGCATGGTACACCCTAGATGGTCAGGCATTTACCCTTGTGGTCGCTCACTGCCACCGCCCAGCCTAGCATTATGAGAGCACCATCCATGGATTTGGTGACAGACTTTGTCTCAAGAAATAAGGTGGAAGGCTGGCAAGAGTGCACAGTAGGTAAAAGGGTGTACAGTGCAAGCCTGGTGACATGAGGTTGACCCCTAGGACCCACGGTAAAGTTGTCTGTGACTTATACACATCATGCACACAAACATACACATTAGACAGACTGACACATGCACAGTAATACATAAGCAAGTACAAGGTGGAGAATGATTGAAGGAAGACACTTAACATCAATCTCTGGCTTCTGTGAGCACCCCCCCCCACACACAATCAGAATATTAAGCAGACCATAAATTCAGGATGCCAAAGAGACTTGTCCAAGGTAACTAAATCAACAGTGACTGAGCAGGCAGGTGTCTGTGACATTCAGACACTCCTGTTTTATGTTTAGACATTGTCAACTTTGTGTGCCTATGCTACCCTAGAAAGCCCTTCAGGAGCAAATCTTTTGATATAAAGCATGCACAGACCAAAGAAGCCTGTTCTGGGACTGTGGGCATCCACCATTCCCAAAGGGGCCGCCTGGACCTCTGTCCCAGAAGTTTCATGTTGTGCAATATTAAGGTGTGTTACATACATTTATGCTGTGGAATATCTGTTTAATGAAGCATGCAAAGATGTGTTGCGGTCTTTTATGGTGCATTTGTTTAACTCTGTGAAGCTGTGTTACTTTGCCTACCTAAAACACCTGATTGGTCTAATAAATAGCTGAATGGTCAATAGCTAGGTAGGAGAAAGGATAGGCGGGGTTGGTAGGCAGAGAGAATAAATAGACCAGACAGAAAGAATAAGAAGAGGGAGGAGCAAGAAAAGAAGGAGAGGAGGATGCCAGAGGCCAGCCATCCAGCCACACAGCCAGCCACAGAATAAGAAGGGAAGAAAAGTTATATAGAAATAGTGAAAGGTAAAATCTCAGAGGCAAAAGGTAGAAAGGATAACTTGTTAAGGAAAGCTGGTTAACAACATGACAACCTAAGACCAGACATTTGTAAGAAAATGTCTCTGTATGATTATTTAGGAGCTGGGCCCCCAAAGAATAAAGAGAGTTAAGAAAAATCAACTACAGTTTCCTGTTACCAGTACGTGTCTCTCTCCCCCCCCCCCCCCCAAGCTGGTCTGGTCCTGCTGCCACTCCAGCCCCCAATAACATGCAGAGACTCTGTATCTGATACAATGTTGTTGGCCAGATACTAGTTTGTTACCGGCTAGTTCTGTCTTAATGATTAACCCATTTCTACTTATCTAAGTACTTCCACGTGGTCATCTTATCCAGCTGCACAGTGGTATCTTGCTTTCTCCATGCTCTACATGCTGACTCCTCCTTACTACTTCCTCTTTCCTTTTCCTAGTCTCCTAGCCCCGCCTATCTTGCTTTCCTATTGGCCAACAGGGCTTTATTTATTAACCAGTATGAGAAACATATTTACAGAGTAACATCTCCCATCAGTTTCCCTTCCTTCTAATGGGGAAAACTTTACACACTGGCTTCTTTTGCCATCCTAGTGGTGATAGGCCAGAGCATCCCTGACAGGGGCAGGGAGGGGAAGCATGCCAGTTCCAGGAAGACTTGGACTGCTGAAGAGTACTCAGGTACCCAGGTGAAACAAGGGGTCTGGGAGCAGTTAGGAACTGGACAGACAAGAAGACACACAGATGGTGGAGCATGCCTGTTGCTGGCCAGAGGCTCAGGTGTATGTGGGGCAAAGATGTTCTTCGTAGCTGGCCAGTTCTGGGGTGTGGGCTTCCAACACCTCCAAGGAAAGGGAATGAGTGCATCGGCACTGTTTTCAATAGGCTCATGATAGCTGTCTCCTCTGACAGATTCTCAGGCACTGCCCTGTCAGAGAGTGATCTTGCCTTTGTCCCACTTCTGTGAACCCACAGGGTCCCTGGTCTTTCTCCCAGTCCCCTCTTCTTAGTGATGCCTAGATGGCGTAGGGGTGAGGGAGCAGGAGAGAGGGGGACAGGGGCCTGTCCAAGTGACAGATCCAGCCAGTGAGGCACAGACTTTCCCAGGGAGGCCCCTCTGGGCTTGGATCAGATGAGCACAGCACTCAGCATTGACACTCCCCTGGGAGAGAGAAGCAAGGTGCCAGCATCCGAGGACCCAGGGCAGAATCAATGCAGAGGTAATTAGATACTAAACTCAGGAAGCTGCAAGCAGAAGTTACTCTCCAGCCGGAAACGGCAACACCTAAAAATACTGAACTGTGGTTCTCCCAGGAATGCTCAGCAGCCCACATTCAATCTAGAATGGCTTGGGGATTATGGGTTAGAGTAAACAAAGATCATCTAAGCAACATAACCATAGGTTTTTAACTTAAAATGACTTCTGGTACCAACATATTGTCTGTCTCTGAGAAACTCCAATTGCCACCCGTCCCAGGGGTCTCTGCTGCTCTCAGCAAATCATCCATCCTGAGCTGCTCCAGCTGGTGGGAAAAACACACATGGGAATTTTATCTTTCTTTTAGGTCCTGGAGTCCCTGTGGTGACCCTGGACCCACTGCTGGGGATATGCTGGTGGCTGGTCAGCACACAGTTTGACTACTCTGTAGGGATGGGGCAGTGAACTTGGTCTGTTCACATTGTGGTGCTCAGTTTACACCTGGCCAGCCATGCGTCCAACAGCTTTCCAAGACAACCTTAGGTGCCCAATCTTTCCATGGTTGGATGGTGGGATTTCCTTCAACGAGGAAAACTCTTTCCCTGACAAATTGAATATATTTCTACAGTAACCCACTGGTGTGACCTGGGGTGAGTTGCTTAACATTTCATGCCACTGTTTTCTCATCAGTAAAGCAGTAATATCTTCAACCATTTAAAAGAGTTAAACAACACACACACACACACACACACACACACACACACACACACACACCAAAAAAAACTGCTCCAACAATTTTGTTTGTTTTTTTTTCCATTCATAAACCTGTTATCTGCCCTCACCAGCTGGATCTAGCCCTGCATACCTACCTGTGGCAGGCAGGTCACTCAATACCACTCCTTCCCTCTGGCCTTTGATTCAGACGCCCAGCTGGTTTCCAGGGGGAGCCAGCCTGGAGTCCTGGGATCCAGAGAAGACAAGGAGCTATCTTCAAAGGAAAAAGAACCTGGGTTTATTACTGGCCCTGACCTCATTATTCCCTGAGTATCATGAAATTCAGACTTCAGATCCTCACTTTGCACAGCTGGCCATCTTTGAAGAGTCAGGCAGTAAGAGACTGCAACTGATTTCTTCTGACAATTTGGAATTTATTCATTACCTGATGCCACTGAGAGAGATGAGCAATCACCAGCTTTTCCTTTCATGCAATGCTGCCCAAAGCCCTCCTAGTAGCTAACATTACTGTCTCTTTATTGATTGCCAACACAGAAGCATCAGCTACACCCCATGTATATAATCACTGGTGACTAGACAGCAACAGTGACTTTAGTGGCCATGAAACTTGAAACAGAGCCACATGGGAGAAACTGAAAATCCCTAGCTTTGGAGAGAAGAGTGTATGGCCTCAGCTATTAGACTTTAGCTCTGATACTTCATCTGGCAGAGCTCAGAGAAGCTGAGCACATCTGGAACTCTGAGGCAGATGGTCTAAGAAGTCAGAGTGGTCTTAGGGCAGGTTATGAATTAAGTCCTAATCCTGGCATTATATCTAGCTCTGGGAGGTCCTGTGTCCTATACATCTGCATAGGAATTAGAGTTGTTCCCATCAACAAATAGGATCAAGGATGTAGGAGCTGTGACAGATGAAATAATGTATGAACTATTATCGTGTGTGTATCCACATGTGCACACACACACACACACACACACACACACACACACACACACACACACATATATATGCATGCATGTGAAAGGAGTCTAGAAGTTGATGTTGTATATCTCCCACCTCTCTCTACACTGTATCTTTTTGACTCAGGGTCTACCACTGGACAAAGAGTATACCTATTGGCTAGACTAGTTTGGCAGTGAGCTCTGAGCTCTGCTTTTATCCACTTCCTCTGAGGGCCAGGGTCAGCTTTTACATGGGTACTAGGGTTCTGAACTCATTGTGGCAGGCACTTTACCAAACTAAGCTATCTCTCCAGTCCCTGAATCATCAGTTCTAAGAAACAAAATTTGGGGTGGAAGCTATGAGACTTCTGTGGGAAGGAGACAGTTAGAGGGGCCATTGTATAACAGGATCTCCAGACCATCTTAGAAACACTGGCCTGGACCCAGTCCTGTTGTCTATCTCTCCTAGGTGAAGCAACTACGAGATTCAGGTGGCTGGGCCCTGGTGGGAATGATAGCCTCTGTTTTCTTTATCAAGGGGTCCTCAGAGTCATGGAGTTTGTGAGAACTCTTTCCAAGTCAGTAGAAGGGGCAAAGAGGGTAGTGCTAAGCTGGGGTTCCTATTTGTTCTCTGCACCCCAACCAGTGGGTCCGTGTTTTCTAAGCCTGGCTATCTGTCTGATCTCAGCAAGTGTGGAGTGGAACCTAGAAATCTCAGAAGTGTTCAGAGCTCCCTGCAGCAGAGGCAGAATTTCTGTCTACAACGTGGGCAGGTGGACTACTGTGGTTTGTGGGCGGTGTCTCATCCTGGCTAATGATCTGATGTAGAAATGCAATAAGTTTCTTGATCTTTTTATAACTAACTAGGATTATGGCTTCTTTTTGGCCACTCCGAATGGAAGAAAAGTCCAACTGCCAAGGTCAAAGAACATGTCGTCTAACAGAAAATGTCCGACTGCAATGGCTTCTGCAGAAGGTTTTTGAGGGTGACTGGTGACTGTGGGTCATCAGAGCACACAGAACAATTCCTGGCACATCAAATTCACTCAATAAATGTCCAATATGATCTAATTTCCTATAACATTTAAAATATACCGAGTCATAGAGCAGGGCTCCTGGCTGCTCTCGGGCAGCCTGAGAGCAGCTTCATAACCTGTGGCTCTCCATGCTTTATTATTTTCTAGCTAAATTTCTATACAGGTCATGGTGATTTTGCCTAAGAGAATATAAATTAAGTGCAATAAGTTGCACAATCCAGGCTCTCAAAGACTTTATTAACACCAGGAGACATTACTCAGTGCTGGGGCATCCCAGGCTATAATTTTGCAATTTCGTCTAGAGGCAGGGAGAACTCTCTGGCGTTGCTGTCTCTGTCTAAATTCTTAGGGTGTGGCTCTCCAGTGCTTCTGAATTTCTCTTTCAGCTCATCCATTTCCATCCTTTAAATAGATTTACTAGAGATTTGTGTGTTAGTCATTTATTACATTTCTGTTATAATTGTATTCACAAGCCTGGTCTCTGGATAGATTGACCCAAAACAGTCTGTGGTTGAGAGAAAGACAGGTGTGAGTCTGCAGCAGGGTCTATGAGCCCAGCCTATTCCTTTTCTTCTGATCTCCATGTCACCCCATTTATGAAGCTGTCTGATGAAGGTTTTGGCGTGCATAGTCTACAGCAACTGAGGAGAGAAACCTGGGAGCTTGAGAAGGTGCTTTCCCTCAGTCTATGCTTTCAGGGTATTATTGCCTTGGTTCGGCTGGATCTCTGAAAGGCCATCCATGAAGCCGTGACTGCCTGGACTCTGCTGAGAGCAAAGACAGCATATGCTAACTTCCCACGCCTGCCACTCCCTTCTCCACTATTCAAGGAGTGGTGCTGTCACTGAAAGAGGCAGGCGTTGCCTAAACTGTTGTCCTCAAACGGAGTGCATGGGGTGATGACTACTTGGCCCTGGACCACCCAGGATTCTGTGAGCTTTGGCTACATGCTTGCAATGAGCTAAGCACTCTGTATAACAATCAAGTTTCACCTTATCAACACTTGTTGGAGGTATATGTCTAGGTTACCAGCATTTTACAGATGTGGAAACAGGCCCACATGGATTATGTAATTTACCCAAAGTCAAATCATTAATAAATGCCACAGCTGGGAACCAAACTATCAGATTCTCCCATCTCTAATCTTGGGAAAACCACTTTAAGTGCATTGTTAAATTGGCTAAGCCAGAGACACGAGAGATTTTAAATAAGCACTTTCCAATTAAATAAAGGAAAACACAGAAATTCCTTTGTAAGCCAGGTTCAGCTGTGTCTCCTCTGATTGTCACTCAGCCTTATGATGGTCAGTGTCCACTAGACGCTAGGCATTCTCTTTTGGGAGGTGGGGAGGTAGTGGTGGGAAGTGGCCAGTAGCTGGGCAAGCTGACTCTCACCAAGGTCTCTAGACCAAATGGGCTGTCCTTGGCCAGGGCCCACCTTAAGCAGGTCCTTGATTTGGAGCCCTTCCTCTAGACTTCCAGACTCCTGGGAGACAATGTGGTACAGGGTAGAGCAGGGTGATAAGGCTGTATTGAAATCCTTTCTCTTTGCCTTGGAGCTTCCAGGGTAATGCTCCCGTTTCCTCAGGTGTTAAGACAGGGCTCACAGCTACTTCACAGAGTAATAAAGATTAAATGTGTGATGAGAGAACACTGA
The DNA here is from genome assembly GCA_030556225.1 of Cricetiscus sungorus. NCBI lineage: Eukaryota > Metazoa > Chordata > Mammalia > Rodentia > Cricetidae > Cricetiscus > Cricetiscus sungorus. The sequence goes on from JANBXA010000730.1 coordinate 24,699,936, forward strand.
AGCTTTATAAACCTCAGTAATCAGTCCATAACTAAATGTATTTTCATGAGGGTGTGGATAGCAATTAGGGTTCTAAGCATGCTTGATCGTTGAAAGAGGAATTTAATAAACCATCTTCCAATTAGGAGGCTGTGTGGGCAGCATCAGAAACTCAAGAGTTATGTTGCTCATCCTGATGGCTGTAAGGACTAGGAGAGGACCTGTCTGCCTTGGCTCTCCCTCCAGCTATCATCCTCTGCCCTGAGCAGCCCAGCAGCCAATGACTTGGTGCCGCTGTCCAGTGGGATCCACATATAGATGGACTCAGCTCTCTCCCCGATGGGGTGGGAAGATGGGCTTGGGATGGGGGTGGGGAGATGCCGCCTCACAACAGTGTCAAACCAGTAAAGACCAAACACAGAGCAAAAGCAGGCAGCCTATACAGACCCTAAATGTTGCCAACCACATACGATCTCCCACACAGCTTACGGGCACTAATTAATTAATTTTTCGTGTCTATATGTGTATGCACATGTATGAAGGCTGCCCATGCATGTGTGTGCATGCAGATGCCGGAAATAACCTTGAGTGGCATTTCTCAGTTGGTATCTACCTTGTTATTTAATCCAGGGTCTCTCATTGGCCCATGGCTCACCCATTAGTGCCATAGGGGTCCACTTATCACTTTATCACCTGTTTAGAAGGACTTTCCTTGGCTTAGCAGGACTAGCTAAGCATTCAAAAAGGAGAATCAAGAACAACAAAACAAAACAGGAATAAACAATTTCTTGTTGATTAGTAAAGGCTAGCCCTGGAACTCACTATGTAGCCTAGGCTGTCTAGTAGCATTTGCTGTGACTCTTAGATCAAGTACACAAATTCATTAAGTAACAGGACCTAGGACAAGAAATAAACCAAACAGATCCCATCTATTCCTTCACTACCCAGCCATCAGCCCCTCTGTGCAGTCTATGCTAGGCGCCTTTAGGGGATATGTATGATACTAAAAATAATATTGCACATTAGAATGTTCAAGGTACTCGTGCACACAGAATCTACTGAAGTCTTGAAACAGACTGATGGATTTTAATGCCCACTTAGAGGCTGAGAAACTAATGCTCAGAGAAAGAATGTCCTAAGACACAGTTATCAAATGGCAGAGTTTGGGCTGAAGGCCATCACTAGTTTCACTCAATCGCTAGCTTATTCTCTATTAAATGATTGAGATCTTTCAGAATTGATTTTTTTGTGGCTGTTTGGCAGAGATTGTCAACTTTTTACAAAGACTGGCATTTAGAAAGTTGTGTGTGAGTTTCGAACACCGTACATCTCTCACAAAGTTGAGACAAATTCTGCACCAGTTTTCAAATAGAAAAGAAGACGTGGCCTTGTAAGCAGGAAAGTCTGGTGTCTGGGAAGATTTTGAGCTAGGAGATTCCCAGCAGGACTTGAAACAATGTGGTCTGTGATAATTTGAATGCAATTGGCCCCATAACCTCATAGGGAGTGGCACTACTAGAAGGCGTGGCTTTGTTGAAGTAGGTGTGGCCTTGTGGGAGGAAGTGTATCAATATGGGGGCGGGCTTTAAGGTCTCAAGCTATGCCTAGTTCAGACCACTTCCCGTTGCCTGTGGGATCAAGATATAGTTCCTTCTCCACTCTCAGCTCCTTCTCCAGTACCATGTCTGCCTACATGCTGCCAAGTCCTGCCATGATGATCATGCACCGAACCTCTCAAACTGAAAGCAGGTTACCCCCGTTAAATGTTTCCTTTGTAAGAGTTGCTGTGGTTATGGTGTCTCTTCACAGCAGTAGAACACTGACTAAGACATGGCCCAGCCTGCATTTTAACAGTGTGGGGGTAAGGAGGCGGCAGCCATGGCACACACCTTCCTAGGCAAGTTACCTCAGAGGGCACAGAAAGGAAAGACATGGAGCCTGCCTTGGAGGGGCTGACAACAGCATAAGATTCTCTATTTTAAAAGGCAACACTATAGTTTAGATTCTTTGTTTTAGGTTTGTTGCTGTTCATTTCCTCCCCAAACTCAGAAATCACAGCTATGCCAGCAAGCACCTACCCTGTGACTCAGCATCTCTCAGGGCTTCCGGATGCCCAGGGACACAGTCTCATCTTAAGAGATTTTTTGGATAATTTTTTTAGGTTTTTGAAATTGAAATACAATTGCATCATTTTGCCCCTTCCATCCCTTCCCTCCAATGTGCTCTCTTGATTATTCTCAAGTACATGGCCAATTTTTCTTAAATATATCAATTCTATGTAATGTTAATTGTAGGTATATAATTTCAGTGCTGAGCATTTATCAGCTGGTGGGGGCCTCTTCCCTAGAGAAGAGTATTTCTCCTGCTCACAGCATTCCTTGGTTGTCTATAGTTCTTTAAAGGTCACGGGGCCAGAGTCCGATTTTGTAGAATGAGTTCCCTTAGCATCCTCCACTTGACAACAGAGGTGACTCTCATATTTCAGGAAGGAGGAGGGACATGTAAACAGTGACAGAGCAGTTTCTGGCTACTCCAGGATGGGGTGGTGTGATCTGACATCCCCTCTGAAGATGCTGGTTGGGCCCAGACATTGTTCTAAGCTCCAGGGTCACCTAGAGTAGATAAAGTGAAGTCCTTTCTCCCCAGGAGGTCTTATCTGCAGACAACAATCACACATGGGCAATGAGAAATGGGGCTGTTTTGTAGACTGAGAAGATGGCATCTTTCCCATTTTACATGGGTGCCAGTGAAGATAAGGAGTATCTGATGCCAGATATTCCGAGTGGGGGTAGAGATGAAGTCAAAGAGTTAGAGAGCACAGTGGTGGTGCAGATACTCTGAGCCCCCGAAGCCATGTTGGTACTTAGGCATTTGTTGTGTGCCTTCTATGTGCCTGTCAACTATTCTGTGTCTGAGGACACAAAAAATGAACAAGCCATGACTCTGACTTTATGCATCTGATGACCCAGCAAGGGATGATAGGCAAAGAAGGAGCTGAACTGAGGACCCAATGGCAAGTACTCGGGTGTTTGAAGGGTTCTGGGCTTGGGAAGGCCTTCCAGAGACATACATTAAACTTTGTAGGGACAGTGATGACATGTTACAAGTGGCCGTGCTTTCCATCCAGGGTCACCATCCTTCCCTCTTGATCTAATCTTTTAATGTTCCGTAGGTTCAAATTCCTCATGCATAAAATGAGAATAACAGGACTTTTCTCCAGAGAAAATAAGGTCAAGGTATGAAAATGCTTTGAGGATTGTGAATCCTAGATCAGTGTATTACACTTATTATTATCTCACTGTACTCTCCCCTCTCTACCCATAATCCTGTGTAAGCATTGCACAGGCAGATGCACAAGCTCCTCATGTATTTTCACGGAACTATCCAGGCTGGTCACTTGCTCTATAAGGTTCTACAGTCCGGCCTCTTATCTCAGGGGCCTGGTGATTTCTGTGCCCACTTTAACTCTCAGTTAAAGATTAGAGTTAAAGATTATTAGAGAGGCTGCTGTTGTGATATTTACCATAATGGTTAGCTGGAATTGCTCAAACATGTGTGCCTCAATCTCTTTGCTTCTGGCTGCTTCATAATCTCCAACCAGAACCCCAAGCATCCCTTAGGATGCAGGTGTTTGGTTATTTGTATTGTCGTTAGTCTGCATTTGGGAGTGGATGCTCTTTCTATTATAAGCCAGACATGGCTCAGGCTAGACTGTGTTTCTCTATAGCTAGAGGCATTCAGCCAGGGAAAGGAGAATCTTTACTCTCTATAAAGAGGGCACATCTCAGGAGTAAATTTCCACTGGCATGTTGGCCAGGTCAGAGTGTAAAATGAAAAAAGTTCCAACAATGAAGCTGGGATGATGTATGAGCCACCTGCTCTCATCTGGAGTTACATCAGGAGTCTCCTTCCCCAACCCAAGGCTTATCCATTCCCCCTTGCACTGTCTCCACCAGACTTGTCCCACAGTAAGTGTACATCCTTGGCTGAAATGCCTACTTTCAGCTTACAGGAAAACAGTGGCTATGCTCAAGAACCTGAGGACTCTTCAGGTTTCCATGACAATCTGTAAAGAATGCTAGAACGGAAGGGCCCAAGATCTCTTTCTTGAACTTTACAGCCCTTTGTCACTAAATGGCAGGGCCTTGTCATCGACCCTTGACCATGTCCCTCCTGTTTGACCTTGGCTTTTGCTCTTGCGTTCTTTCTTTTTTCCTGTCTGTTTTGGGAAACTTGTAACTCCCCGAGTAGGACTTTTGTCTCACTTTGCATTTTGCATCTTGTGAAGCATGTAGTTTGCCGTTGGTGCTCAGTAAATACGACAGCAGATTAATAGGCTTCCAAATAGCACATTTTCCTTTCTTCATTTAGAGGATCAGCCATTACAGTCTTGGCATCCCCATATCACATTCCCTCATCAGCACAAGCTGCTGTTTCTCTGATAGGCTAATAACAGTAAGTATCCATTTACTCCCATCTGAGAAACGCTACTCCAAGGGCCTCCATTTCATTCCAGTCTTAATGGTATTTATTTTTCTATGGATGCATTCTTGTATTAGCACAGATTTTTTTTTTTTGGTTGTGAAGCAGCTAGTTGTTTTATTCATGCAGGAATGGCTGAACAGACTGTGGGCGCACAGTGGTCTGGAAAGAATGGACTTCAAATACCTAAGGTGTATTAAACAAGCAGATAGTGCTACAATAGGGTTTCCCCTACCAGACTCAGCACGAGGCAATGGGCGGTGGGGTGATAACTAGGGTAGCATGAAGGAGGGAGAGCTGAGACTTCACGGACTCAGCAGGAAAACAGCACCCAGTCCAAGGTAGCAAGAGAGGGCAGAACAAAGGCGGTGGTGCACACAAGCCTGAAGAAAAGTCACCGGAAGCAGGTTCTGTCTTTATTAGGCCCTTGAATAGGTGTGTGTGTGTGGGGGGGGTGTGTGAGGGTGTTTGTGTTTCAAAATAAAATGTTCACTGCAACAAATGCACACAACCAGAGTCTTGTCGAGGAGCTTCTAGCAGGGAGAGGGCCTGAAACTTCATGACCCATAAAGGCATCGGGGTCCAAACATTTTAGAAAATTCAACACTAAGAAAGCAGTGAATCATACAGTAAGTAAAAGAACCAATAATCCCACGTTCAAATACTCTTTTTATGACTTCACAAGATGAAATTCATCAACTTTAAGAAAGAATCTTATGGTTATGTAACCCAGAGGCTGGCAAAGTATGGCCTGCTATCTATTTTTATGAATAAAGTTATATCAGTGCACAGCCATGGCTTAGCTATCTTGAACTGTTTTTATGCAATAGTGACAGGACTGGGTAGTTTTGACAGAAATCATAGGGGCCCTGAAGCTTAAGAGCTACTATTTTGATGGAGTCCAACTTCCTGATTTTGTAGGCAAGGAAACTATCACTGATAGCATTAAATGAAGTAGTTCAGATGAGCTAGTTGGTGACTGGGTCAGGACATTATGGCTTGGGGGTGTGTGACTCTTCATCACCCCCTCCCCATGTCTCATTCCTGGATCCTTTGTTGATTAGCATCTCTCCACATCTTGTACACTGTGTCTTTATAGACATAGAAGCAGGGGTGAACTGACAGGTTGGGGTCACCACTTCACCTGTCTACTTGTCATAGGACAGTCCCCAGCCTTAAGAACCATCATGTGTGGGCAAGGAAGGCAGACAGTGCTTCTGAGAGCTCTGCAGACAAGAACTCCTTTGGCTCCCTGAGCCCCTCTCAGCATTAGCATTCACCTTCTGTTAGCCAACAAAAGGACACATTTACAACTGTCTGACACTTAACTTGAGAATCCTTTCCACAGGTTTCCAGGGAAATTACTCCAAGCAGCCCTAATGGGTTAAAATTACTTTTAACACACCTAGTTGTCTTCAGCTCCTCCAGCAGCATCTGCTACAAACAGCAAAACACACAAGAGCCTGATATTTACCTTTCTCTGAGACAAGAGGCGCTGATGGGGATGACTTGAAGGGGGACAATGAGCCCTCCCTGGCCACGATTATATCTAAAGGAACAAATGGCCAACACAAGGCTCACAGAGGGCTTCTGCCTTCTGAGTGGGAGATTTCCCAGAGTAATGAGAATCAATCAGACCTCCAGAACAATCTACATTTCTCCAGGCCAGTGTACAACTGAAATCCACCCCTCCCGCTTTAACCCTCCTCCCAGCTGTCCCCAGAGGCTGTTTCGTACTGTTCCACAGTCTCTCATCTTTGCATTGTCTGCGCTCTACTCACTTCACCGAGCATCTGTCTTAGACAGTCAGGAATGAATATTCACAGAAGAGATGAAAGGGCATTAAGACTCTGAACATACATGGCTGAGAGAATAAGGCATGTCAGAAGTGCTCACGTGAGATCCCTGAAGCCTTGACAAAGCAATACACTTCATTAACTGTGCCTGTGCTATCCCAGGCCAAAGAGCTCGTGCCCAGCTCAGGTATAAGCTTTAATTTCAAGGGTGACATTTTGCAACCACAGAGGAAAACAGAGGCTGACAGAGAAGATGAGTTCACAGAGGTATCCCTGCTTAGGGCTCAGCTAGTGAATTTCTTGTTATGGGTCTCTCAGAGCTCAGCCTTCCCCTCCTACAAATCAGCTCTTCTTAGTGGAAGGATGATGTGGGCCAACATGCGAGTGTTAGGTCCCCACTGGGTGTGACACGGAGGATAGAAGACAAACAGGGTCCCTGTGTTTACATTTGCTGGAAGTCTGTGCCTGGTGCTGTGTCTGGAGCCTGGTATATGCTGTTTCTTTAATTTCTCACACAGCCACCAAGTCAGCAGCACCGTTCTCATCTTATATATATATGTAGCATCCACACATCAATGTCAAGTAAGTGCTGCAAAGACAGCGATGGAGGTTGTGGTGGGATGGGGCATTCCATCCCATGGCACCGCCTCCAAATTCTAGAGATGTTCTTTCTCCAGGGCTGCAGGATGACTGTGCCTCTTGGCCAGCCAGCAGGGTGCCCAGCAGCTCCAGGGACAGGACTTGAGGCATAGATGCACCCATTATATGGTATAGCACTCTGCAAATGGAACACCAGGAAACTGAAGAGCATTTGTAGCACCAAGGCAGTGGGACAGGAAGGCACACCGGTTTTCCCCAGAGAAATGCTTGTTTACGTTGGTGTGAACCGATCATGGCTGTGATACTGTCAGCTGTGTTTATCTGGAACACGGAGAGGTAGGTGTCCCCGAGAGATGTTGTGAAGCAAGCTTAAGATAGCAAAGACAACAAAGTCCTTGAGTGAGGTGGGAGGGGCTGAGAGCCGATTTCTGTGAGCAGGAGTGGGTAGTGCCGCCTGATCTTTAACTCAGACCAGGTGAACCAGGGAGAATGGATGGACACCCAGTCCTATCTGCAGCTCTATTCCCAACACTTCTCTCCCTGTCTACTGGAGCAAAGTGAGCAGGAGGAGGAAGCGAGTGCATAGTGCACGTTATCAGTGTGGTAACAGGGTCTCTTCCAGGTGAAATGCTTTCTGATCTCACTTTTCACCAAGCAAAAGGCTCAGTCCCCAGAGCTCCCAGGATCTGTGACAAGAATAAAAACAAACCTTCCTATCACATGACTTAAAAATTATCAGTTTAGCCTACAAGTTGCTAAATTTGTGATAGTTCCCTATCTCAACAACTGTCTTTGCTTCTGACCAGCATTGGAATGCAGCATTCAGAGTCTACAGAAATGAACAAGTGGACACCTCCATCTTCAAGGAGTCACGTAGTCGCTACACAGTGATGAACACGTGATACTACAGCCTTCAAGGTGCCACATAGGAGCTACAGAGAAATGAACGCATGGAAACCACCATCCTCAAGGAGTCACGTACTCGGCATGGGACACAGAAGTCTACAGGATCACACACTGTCCACACCCTGACCTCCCGGCACCTTTGGGCCTCTTTGACCTCACAAGGCAATAGAGTCCATTTTCAGAAAACAACCTAGAAGATGTCCATATGGGTTTTGGAAACTCTAAGCTGTTTTAGTGGGTGATTCCAGGGTCCCAGCTGCCACTGAAGAATGGTCTAGAAGAATGGTTTTGGGCCTTTAGAACCTCAAACCCTATGTAAGGAGTCATATAAGAGGGCTACAGTGGTGCTCTCCGAAGCACAGGACCAGGACAAAAATAAGATTGGCAATAATCTTTGCTAACGCTTAATGTACACTGTGTATTAAAGATGCTGGGAGCTGACAGTTGCCCTGAGAAAGTTACATGTGTTAAGTCACCCAAACCAGAGTGGATGCCAAGGAAAATGCCACCCACCTGATATTTACACACATGTGTTAAGTTCATAAAACCCTGTAAGGTAAACTGCTGGTGTTTTCCAGATGAGGAGCTTAAGACTTGCCCAGAATTCTTTAGTGATGGAGATAGGTCCTCTGGTTGTAGGTCCTCCATCCTCTTGACCTACTACACTCCCTCTGCATGGGCTATAACCCATCTTTAGGACACACAGTTTTTAGTGCAGCCTCTGAGAGCTCAGGCCTGAAGACTGCCAGCTGGACTGCCTGCTGTATAGCTGTGGCCTACATTTGTGAATATCCGGAGCCTCTCTTTGCCAGAGTGAGTCCCACACTGACTACTTTGCTGAATAATGAGTGAATTTCCTGCTATGGAGCAGTGGATTTGCTGACGCATCACTTGGGAAGCTGGAGGTAAGTGCTCAGCCAGGACAAAGCACTGAATCCCCAGGGGAGACAATGGTGGCTGGAAACCATAGCTGATAATCAGAAGGTTGCTCAGTGCAAGGCACTGGACAGCCTGAATTAAGAGGCAAATGTCAGATGGGCAGGGCTTCTAGTAGCTAGTGCTGGAAGCTGCCTTTGTGTTGGGGAGAAGTATGAGCCAAAGAAATAAGTGTCATTGCACCTAAGGTAGGTCCTCCTGGAACCCTAACGTACCCAAAACCAGAGTGGATGCCAAGGAAAATGACACCCACCTGATATTTACACACATCTGGAAGGCTTACCATCCAATAACAAACAAGCCAACTCACATCTTTGACATTAACAAACTTCAGAATGGGTACCAGCTGCAACCTATTCATTCAAAAATGGTTGCCCTACTGGTGAAAGAGGGTGGATGCTGTGATTTTTTCAGGTTTGGGTTCAAATCCTCATTCACTCCCTTAGCAGGTATGTGGTGTTGTGTACAGTATCTGCTCTCCTTGAACCCTAGCTTTCTTATATTATATAAATGGTATGTTATTCGTCTTACAGGATTACTACACAAAAGATAAACATCTCTGGTATATAAAATGTGCATTAAAAATGTCACTTTCTCCCTCTTGAGCCATTTCTAACTCCTGCATTTTTCTCCTTGAGGCTGAACCCAACAAGGTGACAGTGAGGTGTGACAGGAAGTTATAGACAACAAGAAGAGAGCAGACCTTGACCGCCTCTGCCAACTGCCTACCTCTGGGACTTGACCTCTCATATGCCTAGACCACCTGCAGCGGGCTCTCAGCTTCACAGATGGGAGCACAGCTGCCAATAAATCTTGGCTTTGTCACCTTATTACAGCTCAAGCACATACTTGACATTTCCCAGTTCACCTCCCTTACCTATTTCTTTCTATATGCTTTCTCTCCTGGACAATGGATCATTCCCAGTGTCCTTACCTTCAACCTTTCTTTCTCTCTTAGCTTTGCTTCACATGGCTGTCACAGTGACAGCTCTAAAATGTACAGCTGACCCCAGTTTAACCCTCTTCCATAGCTCCTCAGTGCATAAAGGGTGAGATTCACACTCCTTAGTCTACTACCTAGGCCTTTTTCATCCTCCGATGTTAAGAAATGAGATTGACGAAACTGATTTAAAAAAAAAAAAGGTTTGTTGGCAGGATACTGGGAACATTCATAGCACAGAAGGAAGAGACACAGGCTCGACTTTCCTTGAAGGGATAATCATAGGGCTCTTGGGAGCTCAAGGACCAGGCCTAGGACAGGGGTGACAGTGGCCTCCCATGGCCCAAAACCACTCTTCCCAATGACCTGTCATAAGGGGCATTCTGGCAGAAACTCTGGGGAACATCATGATTGGCCAGCTCAAGCCACATGTTTGCCTTTCCATATTGTGGACAATACAGTGAAAGAATGTGGTTGACTGGTTCCTGGGTTCCAAGGCTGGGCCTAGTCCAGAGTCAGGGAGGGGAGTGGGGTCAGGGGTAAAGAGATCAAGAGGTGCCGAGATGATAAAGACAAAGCTTAACACAGTCTGACCCTGAGACATCTCTGCCACCCACTCATTGCTCTCTACTGTGAATGTGACACCACAGAGGTGTCAGGGCCTTCGTGGTAACTCATCTCCTTCTGCCTATTATGATTTCCAGCATATTTTCTGTATATTCTTCGCTTGGATATATGCTAGTCAACCTTAGAAACCCAGTTCATTGTCCTCTTCCAAGAGTCCTTCCTAGGCTCCTAGACTAATCAAGTATCTTTTTTGCAGAGCTCCCAGTGTAGCTGTGTGCCTTTATGGTAGTTGCTACAGGATAACAATGAACAGTGGGGATAAGAATGGTCACAAAAGTGAACACCTGGCACACTGACTATAGTTCAAGCCACACTCTGGACACTTGCATTTCCCACAACAGTAGGTGCTCTTTTTAGTCCCACTTTCTGTGGGTAGTGGACTGAGTTCAGGTGGCCCACATAATGTTTCTGAGACCACAAAGCTAACAGCAGAGCCACCATGGCTCCGAGTCTGTGTTCTGTCGAATTGACTCATCAGGCCCCAGTCTACCCATTTGACCTATGAGGAAGGGCCTGAGAGAGCCAGCCTCATAGGTCCTGGTGCTAAGGCACTCATACCACACTGACAGAATGAAATAGCATCTTCACTGGGAAGCAGCAGGAGGAAGGAGGAAGAAGAGGACACCTGGACCCATGGGAATTATAAGCCCAACCCCAAAGTGGCTGTCCTCGCAGACTTGGTAAAAGGAGAGGACATAAGACACTGAGTGATTGGGGATGTTCTTCTGTATATGTTTCTCTTATTGGTTGATGAATAAAACACTGATTGGCCAGCCAGGCAGGAAGATAGGTGGGGCTACCAGATAAGGAAAATTCTGGGGAAAGAAAGTGGAGAGGCAGAGAGGCCACCAAGAGGAGTTGCCATGTAATGACCAGAAAGATAGGATATGCCAGGCCTTCTCTGGTAAGATAAGGGCATGTAGAAATACACAGATTAGTAGTTATGGGTTAATAATTAAGACAGAGCTAGCCAATAAGAAGTCCTAGTCATCGGCTAACACCTTTATAATTAATATAGTGTCTGTGTTTATTTGGGGCTGAAGGGTGGCTGGACCTTGTGGGACAGAAACCTCCATCTTCAACCAAGTAAGCCACCCAGAGTCCTATAACATTTAAGGTCACCTCTGTGAAATGTCCCTTCCTAGCACAGCCACACCTCTCCCCATTTCAACTTGTATTGATATCCTTAAAGCAAAGTCTGTGGAGCCTTCAGTGGAAGCATGAAAATGAAGTTTCTTCGGGGTGCTGCTCACTGGAACCCTGATTTCCCTCGACTCAGTTTCACTTTCCTTCATTTGCTAGACCGGGTCAGTAGTCAGCAGATCAGCAGCCCCTGCCATGTTGTGTTGCTGTAATAAGCTTCTAAATGCTAATGTAGTTTCTCCAGCTGCCACGGAGACTCTAATAACCTGCCTCAGTGTCATTCCTCCATGGACTCTGCATCAGTTCCTGTCTCCAGGTTCCTGCTCTAACTTCCTTCACTGATAGACTATGATTTGGAAGTGTAAGCAAAGTGAACCCTTTCCTCCCCAAGTCGTGTTTGGTCATGGTGTTTCATCACACCAATAGAAACACTAACTAAGACGGTGTCCTCATGTGCATATCTGAGGAACATTCTAAGCAAAATGCTGAGGGTGGGAACTCTTCCTGGGCTTCTCAGAGTGAAGGACAGGGGTCAGGTGAGGCCAGGAAGGAATGGAGATAGGGGAGATGAGGATAAGGTATGATTAAGGGTCATATCATAGAATGTGTGAAATGAACCACTGTTCTATTACATGGGACACAATGTAAGTGCCATAATTAGCCCCATTTTACAGATGAGGAAAATGGCATAGGGAGAGATTACATGTCTCATTCAAGATGACATAACCTACACACATCAGAGCAGGAAGTAAACTTATATGGCCTAAATTCAGGCTCATGTTTCCATCCCAATACTTGCCTCCTAAGACATGGCAAGCCAAGATATGATGTCTGACCCACATCAAGCAAATGAAGCTGCATAGGACATAAGCCTCAGAAAACTTTGAGCTGGAAGGAATCTCAGAGATACAATTCTGATGTGATGGAAGAAAGACTTCAAGGCTCAAGCCCAGTCTTTCTTCATTGGGTGACATATGCCATGGTCTTTGGATGCCACTACTCTTACAGTGCAATAAAGGCAAACATTCCAACATTGTAGGACCAGGGAGATTAAATTAAATGACCAGTGTGCAGAGGATCTGAAAGTGCAGACAGCTCCTTTTTCACTTCCTATCTTCTTCCCTGGCTTCTTCCAGCTACAGTCCCTGACCATCACCAAGTATCCAGGCAGAGACAGGATATACACAGATATTCTCCATGATCACTGCCTCCAATGAGGTGCTTGGTTCTGGGGGCAAGTATTTACCAATGGTTAGGGAGACTGCACCTGAAACCAATTTCCTCCCAAGGCACTCAGAATTTGATACTCCACCTTCCTCTAGCTTTGAGATTTATGGTCTCCCTCTCACCAGGGGGAACTTAGCTCCAGATGCTTACAACTCCATCTAAAGAGTTAGAGTTGGAGGCTTCATAAATTGTCAGGTTGGTAGAACTAGAATTTGTTGCTGAAAAAAAAAAAAGTATAGCCTCTTTGAACAGATGCCAGTAAGGATAACTTGGGTATGGAGGAGAACAATGTGTTTGGTCACAGGACTGTCTGAGCACTCCCTGGGGTTGAGGATGGCAAATGAGCTCACCAAGACCAGAGAGCACACAGAGATCCTGCTGGGGGGGACCTGAAGGCAAGGGAGTCCCCAGACCAGACCTAATCTGTGACTGCCCTGGCTACCAGGTGGTAAATGGATCCACACAGACTTATTTGGTTCACAAGGATTATTTTAGAAACCACCAGTATCAGATAAGGAATTGTGGTACCTGGTAGGAGCAACCCATGAAACTGTCCTTGGGATTACAGACTTAATTGTAAACACTGGGAAATTCCTAAGACATAAAGCTCAGGAACTGAAAGATGTGTGCATATGGAGATTCCTAGGACATAAAAGCTGAGAACTCAGGAACTGAAAGGTGTGTGCATATGGAGAACCAGAAAGGCTAAATATACAGAAACAAGCCAGATACCTGAATCAGACCTGTAAATGGGAACTGACTTTTTATTCTTTGCAATTTAATACATTAAGCTTCTATCAGATTTATTGTGTGTGTGTGTGTGTGTGTGTGTAAGTGCGCACATGTGTGTGCACCTCAGTCCACACATGGGTGCAGGTCAGAGGATAATCTGTGGGAGTTAGTTTCCTCCTTCTGCCTTGAGGGTCCTGGGGCATTGAACACAGGTGGTCAAGTTCCTTTACCAGCTGGGCCACCTGTAACCCTGCCTCTCCTTTTATCTACCTACTACTTCACTCATTTACTACTTCATCAATTTTATGCACTTAGTCCATCCCTCCTGGATTTACTTCTCGTCCCATCCAGTCCCTAATATCAGTGGAGCCTGCGGAAAGAGATGGAAAGAAAACACAGGATGAGGTGGTAGTGGGCAGAGGTGAGCAGGTTCAGCCTCAGTCTGGTCCTTCAAGGTCACCTTCACCCTTTATGAAGCGGGGACTTATTACCTGTATCAGGTCCCACTGTCACAGGATAGGCTGGTGTTGTGAAGATGCCTACACAGCTGTGGAAACTACCCACAGGGAAGTGGTTTTTCAGATATGAGCTGGAGTAGAGATTCCATACCTGAATCTTACTGTCACATTCACAGCTGGAGTGGGGGTGGTGGGGTGGGGGCAGGTCCTTGGGCTTCTCTTCCCTCTGTCCCACTGGGAATGAACCTGGCATGGGGTCTCTAAATGAGCACAACGAGAATCCCAGAGGCAGGTTCAGTGGCACACAGAGAATCCCTTGGGTTGCTGGCAGATAAATATTGAGGGTGAGTATATATATTGGGTGGATGGTGGACGGGTGTTCTGGGAGTCACCACTGTGACTCAGTGTAATCACTGACACTCAGTGTAATCACACTGAGTGTCAGAATGAAATAATAAAGACTGGGGGAGGTAAAGCAAGGTTCCTTGGAACAATCATGGATGAAAGTCAAGTCACCTAGTGAGAAGACAGAATGGAAATGTGACCAAGAAGCTCCTGGGAAGGATGGGAGCCATTTGCCAGAACACAAATGTGGGATCTGCCTCCTGCTCTCTGAAGTCCAGGCCTTGTCTTGCTGAATGGCTATGTGAACACAGAGGGAAGCCCAGCTATAGCAGTTTAGTGCTCGAGCCCCTGCTGGGGACACAATCCCATGCATCCCGACTTAGAGCATCCTGGTGTGCAGCTGGATCATCAGGGAACACCTACAGCAAGCCACACACATTGTCAATTCGATGAAATCTGAACTCTGACTCTACTCAGAGAGTGAAAACAGGAGAAGGAGCTAGATGAACTGTTTTCCAATTAAAAACAAAACAAAACAAAAGGACCCCGAATGCTACTTTCTGAGGGTCTCATAACTAGTCTCCCCCCCCTGGGGGGGTTAATCTCTGAGGAAAACCCTCATGCTTTCTCACAGGAAGTACAGGTGACCTTTCAGACATGGGTGTGGAAAAGTCTAGAAACCTCCCAGTTCAATGCTGCTCCCTGGCTCTTGCTCAATGCTTAAAGTTCCTGATTCCTAGATCTTCTTGACTACTGTTCTATTAATGGAAAGCCCTTCCTCGGGGACTCAGATTTGCAGTCTTACCTCTCTGCCACCGCCTCTCCTTTCTTTGCCCTTCTCCAGCCCCTCTTAGCTTGTCTTCACCCTCCTTGTGGAATCCGGTCTCATTATGTTGTAACTGGCTCCCCCTCATCCCTGCTCACTCGGCTCCTCCAACCTAGCTGACAGGATTTTGAGCACGCCGCTCCACAGCTCAGAAACAAATCTCCCATAAGCCCACCGTTCAAACCCGGCACTGGAGTATTCATGAACTGGCCACAAGGTCTACCCTCTTTCTGCCATCTCCTCTAATCCTCTGGGCTTTCTACCCCAGACCATGCTACTCTGTTGCCTGAACCACCTTTAGGCTATACTGCCTACCTCTGCCAGCTAAAATCCTGCTTGACCCTCAGGACCCACCCCAAACACCACTTTCCGCCATGGCATCTTTCTTCTCTGCTACCTGAGCCCTCATTTTTGGTCTTCTCGAATTTTGTATTCTAGTCACTTCTGTCTAAATATTACTCCCATAAAACGTATCAGCCAGGAAAACAGGCACCATTACTTTGTGACTTTTCCACACATGGTGGCTCTTAAATACATTAAAAGGGAGAAGCTTCCTTGAATTGCATAACACAGAGGCTTATCAAGTTACCTTCTGGACCAGGGAATGATGTGGTGTAAAAAAATGCTCTTTGCTTGCTTTTACATCGGTGCAGACAAATCGGAGAAAACTAAGATGCTAGAGGAGGAGGAGGAAATCCACCAGGGCTGTGTTTCCTCATGATGAGAGAATGAATGTATTCCGGTAAGTCTATGAGTTAGGACAGTCTACCTGGGGCAGCTTCACTACTAGGGGCACCTGGTAAAGTCTGTTACACCTGGAGGGTGCTGCTTGCATTTATGGGGAGAGGTCAGAGATGCCGATGGCCACCTGACAATGCACAGGCCAGCCAACACAGCAAAAATAAACACATCAGGCCAAAATGTCAATACTGGTACTGACAAGAAACCCTTGAGTTAATGTAAAATAGGCATTAACTTCACTCCAGGTGAAGAAACTGAGTCACAACTTCAGGTCTTCCCCAGGACAACTGCTAGCAGGGGAGAGAACTAGGTCTAATCCCCAGCTTTTGATTCTCTGAGTGTTATTCCTCCTAGATCATGTGTTCACCTGTATAATCAGATGTCATGGCAGAAGCCGAGAAGTGTCACACCTGATAAAGATTGCTGTCACTGTTCAGCTTGGTAGACGTCAGAGTGATCACAGGTCGCAGGGTGCAGGCACAGTAACTAGGCCTACTAGCTCCTCCCCTAGGTCTTTGTTATATAGCTCCTTCAAAGTGAACAGGACAGTGGGGGCAGCCGCACAGCTAAGCCTCATTCTAGTGGGCCAGGCAAGGTTGCTTCAGGTTGAAGCAACTATACATGCCATGTGGAGGAGAGGCCAGAGAAAGGAAAATAACCCCCAAGGATGGGTGCCCGAGCCTCCAGCACAAGTGACTTTGCTGCGGGACTAGTATGAGAAGGAAGAGGCTGAGGGTGATGAGCACCTTTTGGTACCCGGAGGGCAGCCCTGTGGGTCTGTGGAAGGTGCCCTGAGAGACTCTGGGGGCAGGAATTGGATTCATGCTGCATTTGAGTTCCATAAGAATAAGAACTATCTAAAATGGCACAATGCTCCAGACCACAGGGGTTCAGGGGTGATCTGGATGACCTCTAAGGGACACTAAAGACGGTTCCAATAGAAATCTTCCAAGATCATGTTATGACTTTTTGAAAGCAAAAAGGAAGTTATGCTGTGTGCTAATTGCAGGGCTTGAGCTGAAACCACAACAGCAAGCTTCAACAGGGTGCCTGCTGTAACTTGGAACATCCTGTCCCCCAAATGGGAGGGGACTGCAGAACGCAGAAGACCCGGGCGCAGGGAAAGAGGCACTTGGGCGGTAAGATGTCTGCTTTTATGTGAGGCAGAACACCAGGAGGATACAAAAGCAAAGGAAGTTATTTTTTATTTTCCCCAATTAAAAAAAAAAACTTGTCAGAAGCCAGGCATGATGGCACACACCTTTAATTCCTGGACTCTGGAGGCAGAGGCAGGCAGAGCTCTGTGAATTTGGGAATAGCCCAGTCTACATAGCAAGGTCCAAGTTAGCTGGGGTTGCAAGTGAGACTCTGTCTCAACAAACCAAAACAAAAATAATAACAAACAACCCCGCATCTTTGTCAGAAAATGTCTCTACAGCAAGAACAGGCTACAAAGAGTGAGGGAGCCTGTGTCAGCCATCATCATGAAACATGATTATCACAAAAGGAATATGACAGGTTTGGTGGGACCCTGCCATGGCTGCTGTGTAACAAGCCACTCACATACATAACGTAAGAATACTTTGTTCTGTATTTGTTACTCATGGGTCATCCTTAATGTACCCATCTCCCCAACATCCACAGTACGAAAACCAGGCTATATTGAGCTTGACTAACATTAATTGGCCAAGTTCAAACTCCGGTGGTATAACTGAACACGACTACACCTGGTATGTCATTTAACTTTTTCTGCAGTTTTCTACTTGACTTGCAGCATCTGCTAGGAATCCAGCGAGATGCTTGTGGAGAACATAAAATAGGGAGTACACACAGCACACGTGTGCAGCAAATGGCTAGCGATGGCCAGCCATCAGAGCACAGGGCTTCCCCATACGTTATCCTTTCCCTCAACAGAGATTCCCCCGTCCCCCTAACTGATTACTCTCACCCATACTGTTGCTGTCTCATAGCAGATCAGACCCCCCAAATTAGGCAGAGATTCTCATGTTTGGATGAAGTCCCAAAGTTTAAAAGCCACTCTCCTTCAGTTGTTGTTTATGAAGGAAGCCCCCATTATGTGTTTGTTTAGTCCTATACAACTCTGGATTATTTATAAATAATCTGCAATTATACTACCAGCTCAATATGAAGAAGGAATTGCTGCATGGCATGCGATGACTCTCCAAGATCATGAGAGGTAAAAGTAGTTTGTAAAAGGAGGGACCTAGGAACCCTGGAGTCATTCTCCTCTGTAGTAGGATGTCCTGCTGTCACTGGCCTCTTCTTTGAGATGGGAGTTTATACAGTGCCAGTTATGAATTCATCCTCATTGAACATTCCGTCTGAGAGCAAGAAGGCGTGGGACACAATAATTCAGAAGTCCTACCCAGTTGGAAGTGTTCACCTTCTATTGCACTCTTTGGCCTGAAACTACACAGAACCAGATGCCTTGGGGAAAGTAGGATCTGTTTGTATTGTTAGCCTTGATTTCCTCCTGGGTTCCTACACACACCGGATGTAGAGTAGAAGCTGGTAGGTTTGCAGCAGATACAATGAGGCAGTGCAGAGCCCTAGATGGGTAACATCCTGTACTGTAAAGTTGCCACTGTCTTAGTTAAGCTTTCTGGGGGTATAGGAGCAATCTCTGCAGCCAGTCTCAGGCCATGGAAATATGTGGATGACTGGAGCTTCCATCAAAGAAGGAGTGGTTGTTTGTTAAACTGGAGATGTCTTGGAGCGGCATTGCGGACTTAGTGAGGCGGGCAGAGTGGTTCCTTTGTTTTTTGAGAAGGTTTCCACTAGAGGCCAGATCTGTTTCTCCTCTAGGCTTCTTGGGTGGGTTCAAGGGTTCAGCATAGCTCAGTTGTGTGTCCCAATCTGCAGCTGCACGGCAGTGCTGAGACTCCTTCTAAGTGCTGCTTTGTGCTTTCCCCAGAGCTGGTTAGGAGGGCTCACAGCACTGAGGACTTGCTGCTTGCTGCTACACAGGTTTTAGATGAACACTTCCTGAGATGAACCTCAGAGTGACTTCTTAAAAGAACCTGCAATTTGCATACTCCACCAGCAGGTGGCTGCAATACAAGCCAAACTGCAAGAATGTTTCGCATAAAGTTCGTCCCCATATTCTACAAATTTCCAGTGATTAATTAAAAGACAGCCAACTTTTGAAGAGCAATCTTGGGAAAAAAAAAAGATGGAACCTAGACATAATATGGAACACTGCATCTGATGTTCAGGGATTAGAATGTATTAGGCCTGACTATGGTTGACTTAATGTGTCCCTGCCTGGCTATGGAATGCAGGCTGTGACCCTCCCATGCTACTTCCCACTAGGTGACAACCCTTTGATCTCAGGGGTCCTAGAACGAGTGCATGTAACATTTACTGACTGAGTCAGAATTTAGTAGCCAATGGGACTCTGAATCTATACACCCCCCATCCCTGACTTTAAAATAAAGTGGCAAGAAGGGTACAATGATTAGTGATGCCCAGATGGGAATGAGTACTAATCAAGCAACTAGTTAGCAGCAGAGACAGAATTTGAGTTTCCTGTCTTATGGTTAGGCTGACCATTCTAAAGTCACCTCAGAGTTCTGAAGAAGCGTCCATTTAAAAGATCAGCACACTGAGGGGGAGAGACAGCAAGAATAAGTGAAATAAAGTGACTAAATAGGTTTAAAAACAATGGGGCATGAAGATCCTGAAGTAGCTCAGCTGGTCAGATAGCAGTCACTGCCTTCCATTCTGTCCTGGAGGGCAGCATCATGATGGTCCTGGGAGAATATGGGTGACTTACCCACAATGTTAACTTTAAAAATTAGGAAATGTCCCCTGAGTCTCCTTTAATAACCCAGTTTATAGCTGTCATCTGTGACTTTCTCTGAAAGTTCACTCCTAGGATCTATTTATAACTCCAGCCCATACTGTTTCTTAGAGTAACGATTTTCACACATTGACTACCTGCAGCGTAAAGTACTACTTCCTTCTATTTGGTCTTAAAACTATGGAGATTTCTGGCTTTGCGCAGCAGGGCAGGATGAGAAGCCATTAACATCCTTCACCTGAAGAATTATTTTTAAAGAAGCTAATTAAGCCAACAATGAAAACATGCATAATACTATGCAAACACATTAATTAGGCCACTTTTGAGGTTCCAACAAGTGTCCTGAAAAAGTTCAGCCCATTTACACGGTCTAACTTTCCCCAGCTGGAAACCTGCTTCAGCAAGAAATTTCTTTAGACACCTGTATAGGCCTGGTTTATCTCTGAGCCAGAAGAAAAATTTTTAGAAAATGACACTGGGTAACACTGGGTGGGGCAGGGATCCAAAGAATTTAGCTAAAATATATCAGGGTGACTCCTGAAAATGAATTATTTTGTTTTCAAAGTTCAGAGCTCACATAACAACTCCACTTTGGTCCATATTGGGTAGAGCTATTTCGAAAGGCAGATGGAATGCCAGAGCTACCCTCCTGAGGCAAAGATCCACTGTATTATGAGACTTCTTCCTCATCAAACTTTGTTTCTCCAGTGGAGGAGTAAGTCTTGGGTGTTGGTCCGCTCAGACCAATAGCAAGGGGCACGCTGGGTGGGGATGTTCTCTTTATTGATGCAAAGGCAGACAATCAGCCGGCATTCTTCAGTCTGTTTGCAGCCAGGGCAAGAAAAGGGATGGAAGAGGATCCAAGCCAGAGAGAATCCCTAATGGAACAGTTTCCACCATGGTCTGGTTCTGATTCCCTGCCTCACCCAACACAGATGCAGGAACAGGGTGTGAAACTCTGCACCATGATTTTTTTGCCAAGCAAAGAAGGGAAGCCAAGGCCTAGATGAGCTTTCTCCCAATCAAACAGATATGTGAGAGGGGGGGGGGAGAGGGAGAGAGAGAGAGAGAGAGAGAGAGAGAGAGAGAGAGAGAGAGAGAGAGAGAGAGAGAGAGAGAGAGAGAGAGAGAGAGAGAGAGAGAGAACACAAGAAAACACAAAGGTTAACATCCAAATATTTTAGAATCAGTAAGAGAAAGCTTGTTATCCAAGGTTGGTTTTTGATATATTAAGAGATCTAGTCTCCCAAGACCTGTGAAATCCCAAGAGGTCCCTGCATTCTCAAAATGGAGCAGAAGGGGTGTAGGGATGAGGCAAGCCTCTTTTCAAACAGCTTTTTAAAAGGAGTCTTGTCACTCACCAGTACTCCAGGTGTGCTAAGCAGTGTCTTAACCAGAGCTTTCCAGTAATTTGCTTGTCTACAGGACCAGCTGGGGACTAACCCAGGACAGTGGAGATGTAACAGCAAAGACTGTAAAAATTCTGATGCATGCAGGGTGTCGGAAACTTAATAAGAGTTCAATCTTTTAGCAATGCCTGAATTCACAGCATGGCTTTTCCCAAGGAGCGCCAAGTGCTTTAAAGATGACACGTTAATCTTCACAGAGCCTGGTAATGGAAAGCCTGAGCCTGCAGGGACAGGGTGAGGGCTGGGGAAGCTGACTTCTTGCTGTGTGCTGGCTTCTATGAGCAGAACAGTGATGTGGGGAGCAGGACAGCTGTCTCCAGATGCTCCTTCTCTCTTCCCTCCCAGCTGCTACTGTCTCTGCCAACTCTGTCCCAGAGTTAGTAAGCATCTGACCCCTACTCTTCTTCCCGTTTAAGCGACATCATCTTTGCAGTAAAGCAAAGTAAAAAATAAAGAAGCCAAAGAGCAGATAAGCAAGTGAAGGGAAGAAGAGGTTCTGTCAAAGGAAACATGATGAACAGGGCACAACATGGTCTGCCCAGTGGTCCATACTTTAGGAAGCTGCTCAGCTCCACAGACAGCAGAATCTAGAGGCTTGGTGAGGATCCTATGTCCCTGTATATTAGCACAGAGCCTGGCACAGAGTGGGCACACAACCAGATCTGCCAAGAGAATGAGCAGCACTGCATTTTACAGTTTAGAAAAGTATTCATCCACCGTAACTGTGTACTTTCTCCCAACTATATCCACTGAAGCATAGGGAAACAAGTTTATAATGGCTAGAAAAGGGATCTGTCCTGAGGCTGTCTCATTCCCAGGCTGTTTATTATAGTTTCTACTGATCTATAGAAAAGAAGCATTCCAGAATTACCTGAAGAAAGTGTGAGACTAAAAAGGAAGAAACCCATTGTCTAAGACAAGAATGTTAGCCTGAAAAAAGAGTGTGGACAGTTAGCTGAGGCATGGCAAGCATTTTCACTCCACGTGATAGCCAATTCCCAGCAAGGACTCAGGGGTATATTGGACTCAGGGGGATAGCGTGTGGTGACTGATTATCCAAGTCTGACCCAGACAAGGAAAGGACAAGTAATTACATAAATGTCACCTATTTGACACACTTCCCTTTTCTAGTCCAAACTATTTTATAGATAACAGACTCTTGAGCATGGATTCAAAGTGACATAGCTGTGTATTAGGGGAGCTGAGTGCTGAACCCACTATTCTGGGAAAGTTGACACTTTCCTTTTATGTTATGGTATCCTGGGCCTAATACCAGTTACTAGTTATAGTTGTGGGTAAGGGAGTTATTTGTGATTGAGTTGTCTTACATGCAGATTAGAGAGAATTTGTACCTATCTACATAGAATAGCTGAAAATCAAATGAAATATCAGAGTTCCCTAAATGGCCACTAGCCCATGTCCATGTGCTATACTATGACATTATCAGTAGATGGAAAAATAATAAACACAGGCAGCTGTACAAGATACAGGGCATCACAGGATGCTTGTTACAGGGCATCACAGGATGTTACAGGACATTACAGGATGTTATAGTCATTACAGGATGTTATAAGGCTTTACAAGATGTTAGGCATCCAGGATGCTAGACTCTGCCTCGGTTGTATCTGTTGCAGACTTGCCGGCTTCTATGCTACATCCCTGTGTATAGAAGCCCAGGAGGAAATCATGGCTAACAGTACAAACAAATCCTACTTTCCCCAAGGCATCTGGTTCTATGTAGTTTCAGGTCAAAAGGTGTGATAGGAGGTGAACACTCCCAAGTGGGTAGGACTTCTGAATTATTGTATCCTTTTCCTTCTTGCTCTCAGACAGAATGTTCCAGACCTGTTCAATGAAGATGAATTCACAACTGGACACTGTCTAGACTCCCATCTCCTGAAAGAAGAGGCCAGTGACAGCAGGACATCCTACTGCAGAGGAGGTGACTCTAACCACCAGCTAGAGCCCTAGAAAGCAAACTCCTCAAGACAGGCATGGTAGCACAAAATCTTTGATCTCCCAGTCTTGTCTACATAGAGAGTACACACACTCTCCCTACTACAATGAACTATCTATCTATCTATCTATCTATCTATCTATCTATCTATCTTTTTGAGACAGGGTTTCTTTCTCTTTGTGTAGCCTTGGATGTCCTGGAACTCACTCTGTAGACCAGGCTGACCTCAAACTCACAGAGATCCTCCTGCCTCTGCCTCCCAAGTGCTGGGATTAAAGGTGTGTGCTAGCACCTCCCACCCAATGAATGATTTTTAAAGAATTATTTCTTGACAAGTTTGAATGCTGCCCGGAGTGGAGATCATGATTTGAGTTGGAAATGTCAGAACTTAAAATATTATCCATCTTAACTAGTCTTATACTAATGCAATTATAGGACTAAAAGGAACCGACAGGGTTGTTTGATCTAATCAGCCATTAGAAATGGGTCATCATAGTAGATATATCTTCAAATACTATTTGAATAGAACACTTTTTAAATAAAAACTATCCCCCCTGTCCCCAAGAATTGGGAAGACTTAACTCTGGAGGGTCGGCTGGAGAAAGTATTAAACTCATCAATAAGATCAATGAGTTAAGTTCATAGCTAAAGGAAAAGAAGTAGGTAACTTCAAAGGAGGTATACCTTTGAAGGGTATGTTTTACTTTTCTCTGTTTCTCTGTCTCTGTGTCTCACTTTCCTTCCTAGATGCCATCAATTAATCCCTTTCCATTACAAACATCTACCACCATGATGTTCTATTTTGCCTCAAGACCAAAGCAATAGAGTTAGCCAACTGTGGGTGGAAACTTCCAAAATCATGAACCCAAATTACATGGTTAATCTCTTAAATGATGTTTCTAGCTAGTTTTCATACTGAGAGGAAGCTAATACAGAAAGTTGGTATCAGGAATGGGATGGTAGCTCTGATATTGTTACCTGATGATGTGGTTAGGAAGCCTTTGGGACTGGTTTGTAGGAGACATTTGGAAAGGTTTGAAGAAGGTGACTAAAAATGTTAAAAATTCCATCAACAGAATTGAACAGTCTATTCTGATGTCTCAGATCAAAATTCTGATATTAATATAAGCAATAATGGCTATACTCATAAGGCTTCAGAAAGAAATATGGACTTTATTGGAAATTAGGTTAGGGGACATTGGCTTTATAGTCTGAAAGACTACATTTTGTGTCCTCAGACTTTGCAGGATACAGAATTTAAAGATAATGGACTAGCCTGATAGAGGAAATTTCAAGGCACCAAGGCATTTAGGCCATGGCATGGGTATTGCTAGCTGCTTTTATCCAGATTTACAATGATAACTGAAAGCAAAAATTAGAGCACAAAAATTTGAAAACCTTATAGTTTGCCCAGAGGAAAAGTACCAGTAATGTTGGTGCTGAAGAAATAATTCCATTGGGGGGAAGCCCAGTATTGTGTGCCAGGACACCAGGCAGGACACCCAAGAGCACCACAGCAACTGCTAAGCCAGGTGCTGGTTCCCAGGTTCACAAGTATAAACTCTTTAGAGAGATTTTTGTGAGAAAATTGCTTCAGTACTTCCCTTAAGCAGGATTGCCTAAAAAAGATGCTACTCTAGGATCCACCTTATCATGTTATCATTCTGGCACTTGTAGGCCCCTATAGCTGTGGTCCAAGCAGGTCCAGATCCTTCATGGATTGGAAGCAGACCCTGATGTTGTCCCGCTCATGCTTGTTTGGCAGGAAAACAGAATGCAAGACTGACAGGATAACAGAGGTTCGCACCCAGATTCCAAAGTAAGGCAACATGCAGCATGATTAGAGTCCTTGAGTGTGGCTTCTGAGTAGGCAACAAATAATAGCATATGAGTGAAGCTGAAGCTGCAGTGAAGACCCCAGGAAGTTAAGAGATGCCAGGAGCACATATCTATTGAGAAAAGCCTCAGAAAGCAAGTGGAGACAGCCCAAAGGGAATAGATACCCGGGCTGCAGCCAGCAAGGTCATATGGGTGTGTCTGTTCAAGTACTTGGCAGCTTTTGTCACAACTATTTGTTGAAGATGTAACTACAGGATTTATTGTTTGCTCTGTGGGGTCTAGCCTTGCTTTGATCTCACTTCTCCTTGCTATCTTCACTCTTTCCTTTTGGAATGGAAACATTTACCCTGTATCTACTAGGTCTACCTGTAACAGTTTGAATGAGAATGGCCTCCATCAGCCCATATATTTGAATGCTTGGTCCACAGTTGGTGGAATTGTTTGGAAAGGATAAGGAGGTGTGGCCTTGTTGGAAGAGGCATGTCACTAGCAGCAAGCTTGGAGGTTTCAAAAACTTAGGCCATTTTGAGTCAGTTCTCTCTCTGCCTTGTAGTTGTCTTAACATGTAAGCTCTCAGTTACTACTCTACCATCATGCTTGCCTGTCTGCTGTCATGCTTCCTATCATGATGGTCATGGACTCACCCTTTGAAACTGTAAACCTAATAAACCATTTCTTACTTAAGTTTTGTTGGTCATGGTATCTTAACACAGCAATAGAAAAGGTACAGGCTCAAAGGTAATAGTCATCATGTATCTCTCAGAAGCCTTTGAGCAATGTTGGGACTGTTATACTTTTGGGGACTCTTGAATATAGGATAAGTGCATTTTTCATTATGAGATGTCAAGAGTCTTTGGAGGCTAAGAGCAGATGGTATAGTTTGGATATACAGTATTCCCCCACACCAGCTAATCAAGGCCTTGGTTTTTTATGTAGCAATGTTCAGAGATGAGGCTTTGAAAGGAGACTGGATCATGAAAGCACTGATCTCATGCCTTTGAGGGGTGTGTTTTCCCCCAGATTTATTTCCTTTTTCATTTTACTGCTTCCTGGATGCCATGAGGTGAGCAGCCTCTTCTAGCTAAATCTCTCACCACCATGATATTCACCTTGCCTCAAGCCCATAGTAATGAAACCAACTGATCTTGGACAAAGCCTGAGTAACCACAAGCCAAAATAAAATTTGATTAATAAAAGTAGATTTTCTCAGGCTACAGTGATAGAACATTGACAGAACATTGACTAATGAGTGCACAGGAAGCTTGCATTGAGGATCTGTGAATCTCCTCTCCACTGGGTTCATTTATTTTGGGGTAATCTCTTTTCATTAAAATGTAAATTCCTAAAAGGCAAGGATTTATTGGTGGTTTTCCTCATAACTGCCTTGCTATTGCCCAGAATAGTGCATGACATATGGCATCCACTCAAAAAATATTTGTTGAATGAATTAATAATTGGTCTTGTATGTAGTCCTTTGGGCCCTTCAAAAAAATCTAATCCTTTTCATCTTCTACATGACAGGCCCTGAAATAATTTGAGACAGCTGTCATGCTCCCCAAGTCATCTCTTTCCCTGACAAAACATTTATAGTTCTCTGAAAATTATGTGAAGAAAATCCAGACCCTCTGTCTTATTGGAGCTTCAGTATCACAGAGCATCAGAGGACACTGGGAATTGTTCTCTGTCACCAACACTCTCATTCTGAAGAGAAGAAAATGGAGATGTGTCTGATACAATAGATATATTTGAAGGGGGGAGCCTGGGTTGACTGGTCAGGGATAGATGGGGCAATATAAGAAATATTTTTGATAAACTTTGTAGGAAAAACAGATCAATGTATTTATAATCTTTTTGATGCTGTTTATGAGAGTAGCGGGATTCTTTAATAAAACTCAAATCAAACCACTTTGATGCAGTCAGGCATCATGTGTGTGTGTGTGTGTGTGTGTGTGTGTGTGTGTGTGTGTGTGAGCGAGCGAGCGAGAGAGAGAGAGAGAGAGAGAGAGAGAGAGAGAGAGAGAGAGAGAGAGAGAGAGAGAGAACCAAGGATTCTGCGAATGCTTAGCAATGCCCCACCAAGTTATACTCCTAGCTCAAAGCTGGATTCATTATTCATGCAACAGACACAAAGACCATGTACTATGAACCACCCTAGCCTTTTGGAATGCCGAGTTGAAAAACAAATGTCTCTACAATTTGGTTCTTACATTCCACTTACATTCCACAATCCCACAAGCTGACCATAATGAGATGATAATGATGATGCCAGAAGGTAACATAGGGGAAGTCCCTATGTCAAATAATGTTTCCTGGTGGAGGCAGCAGCATTAGAACATTTGACTTTTGCTGAGGTTAGTGTGCTGGCTTGTTTTATGTCAACTTGATGCAAGCTAGAGTCATCTGAAAGGAGGGAACCTCAATTGAGAAAATGCCTTCATAAGACTCAGCTGTAAGGGATTTTCTTTATTAGTGATAGATGGGATAGAACCTGGCCCATGGCAGATAGTGTCATCCCTGGGCTGATGGTCTTGGGTTCTATAAAAAAAAAAAAAAAAAAAAAGGCTGAGCAAAGCTATCAGGAGCAAGTCAGTAAGCAGCCCTCCAGCCCTCTTCCATGACCTCTGCATCAGTTCCTGCCTCCACATTCCTATCCTGTTTGAGTTCCTGTCCTGGCTTCCTTCAATGTCAAATAAACCCTTCCATCCCCAATTTGCTTTTGGTCATGGGGTTTCACTGTAGCAACAAAAACCCTAACTAAGACAGTTGGGTTTGTGAATTGCTTTTATTTGTATGTTTCTGGTATTCAGAGGAGGCTTCAGGCTAGCCTTAACCAGACTGGTGAATCCAAGAGGATAATCTTTCTGTGGACACCACCAGCCAGGTCTGTGCCTCCTCAGAAGTAGTGAAGTGTGTTCTTTCTGAAGGGATTTTGAGGGCCTTCCCCTTCTGTTACATCTTCACTGAACGTCAAATTGGGCTGCTCTGTTCTGGGGGTGGGGGAGGAAAGATGGCCATTCTTAGATGAGTCTTCACCATTGCCAACGCCCCTTGGGAGTGGGATATGCTGAAGGCCACATGGGAGGAGGTGGGGGGTAGAAAGGGGCTTCTGTCGTTGTCTTTGGAAGACTGCTTTAAGTAAATGGGAAAGAGTGTAGAGCATGCATACTTCTGACACATTCTGGTGGGGCTGGACTCTTCTAAGTTATGAGAGAACCTTTCCAAGAGCAGAAACAACACTCTCTCCCCCTGCAAGCCCTCCACTGTGCAGGTTGTATGTTGATTCTTTCCCACAGCCTGATCCACTGCCAACCTATGGCTCTTAAATGTCACCACGCTGCAGGACAAAGAGAGCTTACTTGCTAGGAAAGGGCCACCTCTAGCAATGACAGCCACTTGGGTGGATGTAGATTAAACAGGGAAGGTGGACATGCAAATCAAGCTGCAGACATCATTAGTGGCTAGAAATGGCGATTATAAATCTCAGGAGCCAGACAGCAGCTGAAAGAGCTCAGAGCTTTCAAGGGAAACTGCAGCTAGGGCAACTAATAAATCTGAAACTTGTCTTCTTAACTAAGCCGAAAGACAGAGGAGCCACCATCTATACACAGGAGGGATGACAGGACTGTTCTGCAGGGACCTCTGTCCTTGTACTCTTAGTTGATGTTAAGCTGTCAAGGCATGCATCAGTATCTTTAAGTGCAAGAGGTGGAATAATGACTAAAGTATGTGGAGGGTCTCTCAGAAAATAATGGGAAAACACAATGATAGAGTTGCATGGGCATGAGTAGTAACCACCCTCACCACTGAGCTTCTGCTTGTCTGTACAATGGAGAGGAAAGGTCTGCACAATGGCTTGTTATAGTCATGTTCGCTTTTAAAACAGCCTTCTGAGGGAAGCATTACCACCACACATCCATTTTTTTTTTGTTTGTTTGTTTAAATTAAGAGACCATGGCTTAGAGGAACCAAGCAGTTTGTTCACAGCTCACAGGCAAGTGAGAGGCTACCTGTGACTATAATCTGCTTTTCAGAAATCAATCCCTCTGTAAGCAAAATGAATTAGAGGAACATTAAATGTCTACAAAATGTGTGCCTTTTCAATCGTCAGGCCTATGAGGATTATGAGGACAGTTGTCTATAAGGGACACAGATCTGATGATCTCTCGAATCAGACACAGTCAACATGCAAGTGTGTCACAGGGAGACAAACAATGGGACCCATGGTGATGCTGAGCACTCTGGTAGTCTGGGGACATGAGCGTCATATGAGTTTTACTCTACTTATGGAGCACGACACACCTCCCTGCACGTTCTAGTCACTCAGGCCTAACCACAGCAAGAAGACAGAATATCCTTCCCTGTGTGCTTTCACACTGTTGGATAGCCTGCATCTAAGGGAGACTCTATCAATACCACTCTTAATTACTGACTTTGTGCTGGGAGTTGGGCTCATTACAGGTAAATGCAGGATCTTTATTCCCACTTTACATGGCAGAAAAGTTCCAGTGTGGAGGTGTTAAGGTAATGTACATCAAGGAGAAGTGTGACTGACAGACACAGGACAGTTACCTCTGACTGTTCTGGCTGTTACCTGAATGCACAATTTGGGACAACTTGTATTGTCCTCTGAGGACACCTGATGGGCACAGATGTTCATGCCAGGTACATCCAGCTCTGGAGGAGGGTTACTGCTCTGGAGATAGTGGGGAGAAGGGGAGGAGGCAGGTAAGCAGGGGTTGCTTGTTTGTGAAAAGTTGCACTGCTCTCTACATGTCCCAGCAGGGCAGGTCAACAGTGACAGGTCCTGAGTTACCTTGTCCTTAGCACATCTCCTTAAAAGGTCAGACTGGCTGTGAGGATGGCTGGCTCTGCTCAGACCTGAGTCATGTCACATGGAAGAGTTAAGTTGCTCTGTGCGTATGTATACCTATGTAGGTCACTATGTGACACCATGCCATGAATGGAAATATAAATAGGCAGGGACTAGACTTCCCTAGTCCCTTTTAAGGTAAGTTCCAGTTTTGAACAACTCAGGTCCATTGGAGTGATGTGGTACCTGGCTGGAAGTAGTGGGTTAGCCTTAGGATCCACTGAGTATGATAATCCTGTGAAGATGGATGAAGAGAGGGCTTAATTGAAAAAAAAAAAATGATCTTGTTTGTGGCCCACACCAGGCTCTGGAATCCAACCTGGATAGCAGCACATGTTTTCCCAGTTCAGGAGACCTTCTAGAATAGCCATGGCTTGGTTTATGGCACAATAGTATGTGTGGGTATTGCGCTTAGGAACTCTAGGAACTCCAAGTGTAGACTTCAGAGCCAGAACATTGGATTTAAGCCGCAGCTCTTAAAAGCTGAGAAGTCTTAGGCAAATAATTTAATGTGTGTGTGTGTGTGTGTGTGTGTGTGTGTGTGTGTGTGTGTGTTGGCCCTGTGCCCAACACAGCTCACAGAGCACCTCTGCAGTCCCTACCCAACCCTTCAATGGATGTGATAGGGGAGGGCTGGGAATGATGGAGAGGGGACAGCATTCTGAGGAGATGAAGCACAGATGGGCTACAGCCTGTCCAAAAATGCAAAGGGTGCAGTTTCATTAAGAGCTAATGACGAGGCAGACCAAACAGCTGACAAATGGCACAGAAGAAATCCTCTGCTCAAATAGAAGGTTCCAGGTTTCTCAATTTCTCAAGGGATAAAAGAGGAGATGGCACATACTCCAAAACTCAAGATTGCCTGATCAAGGAGAGGAAGAAAGAGAGGGAGAGGGAAGGAGGGAGAGAGAGAGAGACAGAGACAGAGAGAGACAGAGAGAGAGAGAGAGAGAAGGAGGGGGAGAAAGAGGGGGAGAGAAAGAGAGAGAGCGAGAGGGAAGGAGGGAGAGAGAGAGGGAGGGAGAGAGAGAGGGAGGGAGAGAGAGAGACTGAGACTCTGAGATTTTTTTTACAGCTCTGGGCTCAGCTGTTTGAATGGGAGCAAGCTGTGAGTAAGGGAGGGGGGGTCTAGGAGTGGTCTAATTCTCTTTATGAATGATCTTGATGTGGGTGTCACCGAAATGAAATCAACAGATGGCAATAAATTTGTAGGAAATAAAAGTGATGTAAACCCAGAGTCACAGGAACCCTTAAACTGCTTCTAGGCAAGGCAGGCACAGGACCATGAAATATTTCTGAAAGGATTAGCCCAAGTTTGATCTGTTTCCCTCCAAAGGTGAGTGGCAGGGATGCAGAGGAGGTGTCTGGCTGTCCTCCTGATGGGGCAGGAAGCATCAGAGAAGTGATAGGGTGGGCTGGCAGCAGAGAGGAGAGAGGTCTCCATTCATCTCAAACAGTTTCTCTCCTGAAAGACAGGGAGTGTGGGTGTCTGTTTATCTTTGAAATCCCAGCTATTTTTTTCAGTAAAGAGGTATAAACTAACTTCCTTCCGGGCACATTTTCAGTTACAGTAGGAAACATCAAAGGTACACAGCACGCAAAGGAGAGAGGCCTGCCACTCCTTCCTAGAAGACATCTCTCTCTTCCTCATGTACTGACCTGGAGGCTTCTGTGAATTCATTCATCTTCCCACAAAAAGGCAACCCCTCTTCTTGTCCTTGATTATTAAAAATTTGGGGATTCTTTGAAACCTCAGGAGTGGAGTGTGGGAGAACTGGACTTAACTTCATTTTGAAGGCATACGCCTGTCCCCACACCCACTTCTTAGCATCTCAAACTGTAATGGTTAATTTTAACTGTCAACTCATTGGGATTTAGAATTACTACGGAAATAAACCTCTGGGCATGTTGTGAGGGAGTTTATAGACTGGGTTAACTGAGATGGGAAGACCTACCCTAAATGTGGGTGGGGCCCTGGATTGAAGGAAAAGATAATGCAAGCTGATCGCCTGCACTCAGAACTTCCTGTTTGTTGGTTAGTTTTTTTTTTTTTTTTTTTTTCAATCTACTTGACACAAGTGAGAGACATCTGAAAGAGGGAATCTCAACTGAGAAAATGCCCCAACAAATCAGCCTGCAGGCAAGCCTGTGGGGCATTTTCTTGATTAATGATTGATCGGGGAGTGCTTAATTCACTGTGAGTGGTACCATCTCTGGGCAGATGCTCCTGGGTTGTAAAAGAAAGCAGGCTGTGCAAGCCATGAGGAGCAGGCCAGCAAGCAGCATGCTTCCATGGTTTCTGCTTCAGCTCCTCCCTTCAGGTTCCTACTTTTGTGGACTGTGACTTGGGACACGTAAACCAAATTGCCTTTGGCCATGGCCTTAATCACAGAAAAGAAAGAACCAAACGCCTCTGCTTCCTGACTGTAGGCGCAACGAGAGCAGCTGTCTCAAGCCCCTGCTCCATGATCTCCCTGCCAAGAAGGTGTCTGACTTGAGCTTGTCTCTGAATCTACTGTACATGTTCCTCAGACTGTGAGCCCAGCAAAACCTTCCTCCCTTAAGATGCTTTTCTCAGGTATTTTGTTGCCAACAAGAAAATGTAACCAAAACACAAGCTATGCCAAAGAGAAGAGATTAGGAGGCTGGAGAGATGCTCTCTAACTGGAAGAGTCCGCTGTAAGAGCCATTGCTAAGGCTAGTCTTGGGATACTGAAGCCGAACTCCTTCCTCTCTAAGACACACTGATTCAGGAAGCCAAGATGCAGGAGTCACCATCTCCTTCCATCAAATCTGCTCCAAACTCATCTATACAATTCAGAGGGCAACCCCCACCCCCAACAACCTGGACCTGGGGGTGGGGATTTTACATTGAGAAACCTTTGTTATCTTGCGCCCCTGTCCAATCCAGCCTCCCAGAGTATGCCTGGAGTCTTCCATCCAAGTATTTTGCAAGCTGATGCCCGAGGCCATCCATGCACTTTGTCTAGGCTTTCAACAGGGAAGAAGGCTTCTCACTAGTCAGGGGGAACACAGGCCCACAGGGTGGAGACATTTACTTGCCTCTGGGTGGCAGGGAGGAAGGGAACACATGAGTCAGATATTTCTCCAAAGTCCCTTCTAGCTGCTTTATGACTTGAAGGTAGGCCACGATGCATTTTCTTAGCCAAAGTCAGCAAAATGTCCAGTCTTGGAACTTCTACAGTAGATTCAGAGACAAGCTCAAGTCAGACACCTTCTTGGCATTCAGCGGAGCCCATTCAAGCTTTCCAAAGGAAAGGTGACTAATGCTTTTTTTTTCTTGTTGGCTGCCTACTAAGCTGGTATTCAAATTCAGAAACCCGAAGGCCAGTGGGATGATAATGTAGTCAAGAGGTGGGCAGTGAGTCAGAGACACATTTTTAGTCTTTTGTCTGCTCTCCCTGGTCTAGGACAAATCACAAAACTTCCGAGAGCCCCAGTTTCTTTATGTGCAACAGAGAAGATACCTTCTCTGCCCTCCTCATACAGACGCTGGGAGCAGCAAAGGGAACTGGTAGATGTTAGCACATGGACCTAGAGGAAGGATAAGTACCAGCACAGCTTGACTGGTTCAGTGTCTTCCCTGAGGATAATGCATTTCTTTCTTTTTCTCTTCTTTTCTTCTTTCTTTCTTTCTCCTTTTTTTTTTTTCCCAAAGGCTTTTGACCCCAAGGATTAATTTCTGCTTTTCATTCAAGGCTTTATGGTATTTGAGGACACAAAACACTACATTTACCTATCTCTGAGTTAAATTTACACATTTCCATTGTCCCTCCTCCCCACCATGCTTAGAATAGTGGTTAATGTAAATCTTAAAGATATTTGATAACATAATGAATAAAGCCCAACTGATGGGCTACTTAGGACTACCTAGGATGGTGCAGCTCTCTGAGAATGAAGAGGGATGGGAAGCATGTGGTTTTTATTTACTGGTGTTAGAAGATTCAGTAACCAGCAACAGTGCTCTGAGGTCAGAGCTTCACTATGCCAGAGGCAAAGATATGTAGTTAAGAGGGCAGGGGGTCTGAAGCCTATAAAGTTTCCAAGACAGGAAGTTTAGACAGGAAGTTAGAGAACACACAGTGAGCCAGGTTGTACATAAGCTAATGAGCAAATTCAATACCTAGAAGGCATCACGATAATAAATCCTAGGAGACATACCAGTCAAATTCTTAGCCAGTGGTTCTCAACCTTCCTAATGCTGTTAACTCTTCAAGGCAGTTCCTCAAGTTGTGGTGATCTCCAACTATTGCATACACTGGAAAGATGTGTTTCTGCCTAAGGTGCCTTCTATTGGTTTAATAAAAGAGCTGAATGGCCAATAGGTAGCTAGTAAAGGATAGCTGGGATTTCTAGGGAGAGAGAGGAAGGGAAGGGGGAATCTAGGTGCATGGATTTTGCCAGCAGACTCAAAGCAAGATGGATGTACTGTACTGAGGAAAGGTAAAGGCCATGTGACAGAATGTAGATTAATAAATTAATTTGCGCTACAAGAACTCATTGGGGACAAGCCTAAGCTAAAGGCCAAACTTTCATAATAATAAGAAGTCTCCCTGTTGCTCTTTGGGGGCTGGTGATCCAAAGACCGTTGGGACAAAAAAACTGGCTATACCCAACCATAAAATTATTTTTCCTTGCTACTTTGTAGCTGTAATTTTGCTACCATTATGAATCACAATGTAAATATCTGATATGCAGGGTATTGGTATGTGATCTCTGTGAAAGGGTTGTTCAACCCTCAAAGGGGATGCAGCCCACAGGTTGAGAACCACTGTTCTTGGCAAAGGTAGCAGTGACTTGCTGAGCAGCTGCATGGGTTTCACTCTGAGCCAGGAGGAGTTACCCAAAGCTGTCTTCATCATCTGCTTCAGACCCCTCATCTTCCTCTCTACTCAGTAACAGGCTCAGCTTACCACTTTGGTCTTTTGTATGGTCTATAACTTCTTGTAGGTCTGGTCCCATGGTCCCACACCACCCAGAACACACATGAACGCTATTGGGTTCCCAGAATCCTGAGCTTTTAGTTGATTCTTGCCTGGCTGGAGTTCAGGAGAGACCAACTCTAAGAGATGATCAGAAAGAACCTCAGCCTTGGAAAAAGGCTTAGCAAGGGAGCAAGCTGAGCTCAGTTTGAGTCACTCTAGACACAGAAACCTGCTGGACATTAGGGTAGGAAAGTCTATGCCTTCTCGGTGATTGTGGAAGACAGTCTTAGTGCTGTCAGTGGTAAGAAATGAACTCTCTTATTGGTGTGCTTCGGTTCAACCATGCCAGGATAATAAATTCTAGGTGGGATTAGTGAGCAAAGATGATGGTAAAATCCTTCTAGGGCTGTGGATGGCTTAGGCTTGAGCTTCTGAACCTAGTGAAAACCCTAAGAATACTTCCAGGAACTGGCAAGCATTCACCTGCAGAAGGCTGGATGTAAAGGATATATATATGTGTGTGTGTGTGTGTGTGTGTGTGTGTGTGTGTGTGTGTGTGTGTGTGTGTTGTCTTTCTCAGGGTGGGTTTCACTGATTGGGATGTGCTTGGTATTAAGTACCTGGGTGCACATCTAGGCAATTCCAAACTAGCCAGAGGATTCACAGCATGGGCATTTACTTAGCACAGTTTCAGTAACTATCTGTCTACCTATTCCTTTTTAGGGGAGGGTATAGGAGATAATTTACTAGAGCATGGGCAACATATCAATGGGTGTACTACTGATAGGTCCATCTTTTCTTTAAATGTCTAACAAAACATTGCACCTTCAGTGTACCTGGTATTGTTTGAAGCACTCTATAAATGTTAACTCATTTAATCTTGCCAACAAGCTCATGATGTAGTACCATCACTATTCTTCTAGATGGGGAAACAGGCAGAGGTGTGAGTGAGTTGTCAGGGACAGGGTTGCTCACTTGTTCTATGGAGAAGGATAATTCTGTATTGAGATTCCTTGGCCCATGCTTTCTAGATGCTGTTTCCCATGAGAGGAAAGTCAGGGGTAATAAATTCTTGGCTGTTGGTTTCTGGATCTTACACTCCTCTCTACTGAGCCACACCTTTCTGTTAAGTTAGACTGTCAACTTTAACAGCAGTGGATATTCAGAATTGTGTTCTACCTATCAGGAAACCTTGGTAGGATACATACGATGCTATGAGAGGCCCAGAGAGCAGAACACTTAAGGACCTCAAAGTGTATTTTGGAGTGTCTGGCTTGTAGCTGAATCTTGAATACATTTGGTACAGTTTCAGTTTGGCAAGAGTGTTTGCAATGGTTTTGTTTGAAATGTTTCATCTATTTGCTGTTTACCATGTTTTCAAATCTTACTTACAATTTGATATTTACTTTTTTTTTTTTTTAAGATAAACACCCATACACTTGGTGAACCCGTGTTTATTTAGAATTCTTTGCACAACAAGCTTGGATAAATCACACAATCTTTCAAAAGCCCCCGTTCCTTTGCATATGGAATGGAGGTAATATGAATTTGAATGAGTTTTAAATGAGTTAAATTTTGTGTAAACAGCATCTAATGTTCTTCTTTCCTCTTTCCCTCCCTCCCCCTTTTGATTTTGCTTGTTACTAGGTATCAGTGACAGATACTCAACAGCTCAGTATTTTTAATGGAGACTAAACGGGAGGAGACAACCCATTCTGCATCTTTGAACCAAGAGGCACAGGTGAGAATGAAAATGGAGGCTGAGATCCTTTCTTCCTGTACAATTAATTGTCTGTTAGGCTGGGAAATTCCTACAGACTGTCATTCCATGATAGAGTGGCTTTCTAAGGGAAATGTTAAGCATTCCTTAAAAATGAGATTAACTGAATTAAAATATTTTGAAACACAGACTTTTAAAATATGCTCCATCACTGAGGAACTCTTAAGTTTTTGAGTGACCTTGAGCAGCTCCCCTTCTTTTTTTCTTTCCTGTGAGATAAAGGCATTGCACTAAGATCTTTTAGCTTCTGAAGTGTCCCTCACTTCCCACCCCCGATCCCCCACTAGTTTTGTAAGGGAACAATCGGTGTGGAATTGGATGGGGAGTGCAAACACTTCTTAACTGTGTAAACCTGTCTGTTAGGTTCTTCTTGCTGAACCCTGGGTGGCCCACTTGTTCTATGGAGAAAGATAGTTCTGTATCTAGCCTCTAACTGTGAGTAAGGGCTCCACAGAAGGAACACACACAAGATCTCTATGAGTCCTGGGTACAGCCCAGCCTTTTAGCTTGTTAATTTGCCTGTTTGTTCATTTGTTTACGGGAGTGTAGTTTTATATGGCTCCAACAAACCTGATATTGCTGCATCCCAGAATAACCCAGCACAGGAATCCTGTGCTTTGCCCCCCTCCCAGACCCTCATCTAGAGTCAGACCATCAAGTGCCAGGCTGACTTTAGGCATGTGTGCCTCCTCAGGGGTCCCTGGTTTCATCTTCCAAATGGCAGGCATTTTGCCTCCTGGTCCTATTTTCTATCCCCACCCCACCCCCTTCCTCTGCTGGTCTTTCTCAGAGCCATCTGGAAAGAAGCAGACAAGCTCCTGCCTGCCCGAAGCCAAATGCCAGTGCAAAATGAGCCCTTAGGGCAAGGCCAGAGAACAGGTGCAGTAAAACTTGGAGCCAGATGCTTGTGTCTCTGACGCTCCAGGGAGACACTGAGGGTTGCTGGGCTTCAGGAGAGCTTGGAGGCATCTTAGGAATGCAGAGTCCTTTCTAGAAGAATCTTCTGGCTTGCCATAGGGGTGTGAGCCTTACAGTATGTACAGCTGTGTGACAAAGATCACTGTCATTCATCAGAGTCCTTCGTAATACTTCAGAAAAATGCAGATCTGCTGAGGCATCAGTATGCCTCTGTGGGTTGTGTCAAATGCACAGTGGGGTAATTTGCTGGGCTCTCTTGACCTTGGCCTCAGTCAGAAGTCTCCTGGTACCTTGGCTGTCATCTCAATTCTGAATACAGAATGCTGAGAAACAGTATTCCTTGTAAGAGTGCTGCCAAATACAAATTTATTCAGAAACTATTCACTCAATCCAGACAGTAATCACTAAAAGCTAACTTCTGTCCATAACTGAGTAATGAAGGATCAAGTAAGCAAATCATAATAAGCTAAACATCCTGGGAAATCTCCCTATTATGAATCTCTTCTTAGTGCATGGCTAAGTTTGCAAAACAAATTCCTTGGAGTAAAAAAACGAAGCAAAAACTGAAAACTCGAAACATAAGACTCATCCTAAACAGTAATGTAAGAACAGAAAGAGCAGTCATGAACTATCTGGGATAAGGAGAGACACATCACCAGACCCCCATAACTGGCAGTCCAAGAAGACAGAATCATCTAGAACACAGAACACCCCTGCAACATTTTTAAGGTAGAATCATCTAGAACACAGACCACCTCTGCAACATTTTCAACAAGTTGGATCTCATACAGCTTCTTTTAAAACATCTACAGAAACAAATCAGAACCACATAGAAGGTTGATGGTGTAACACAGACATAAGGCTGTGATCTAGTTTGGAACCTGCAGGCCAGGGAGCTCTGTCAGCTCAGTGTTGGGTCATGTGGGTCAGCTTCACAGAAACAGAACACTCAAGACAGGAAGCTTACTCAAGTGTTAAAAGCCTAGAGTTTAAATGCTATTCTATAAGCCCGTCTATGCTCTTGAACTCCAGATACATCTATCTGGCTCTTGACTTTTCTCTATGGACAAAAAAAAAAAAAAAGTCTCACTCATGTCTTTCTGTCTTGGCTTATTTCAGTTTAACCAGCAATATTTATACTAGACTATTTTTCAGTTTTTGTGCCTATGTAAGAAGGCAAAATAAACAAATTCCAGGAAACTGTCTCCTTTGTGGAAATTGTAATTCTGGGATGCATGGAATTCTGGGTGCTAATGTAAGTGACCTACCACTTCAGGAAATAGCAGGTGCTTATGGTAAAACCTCTCAGCATCCACATAAGAGGTTTTCCTCTCAAGGTATAGACCTTGACACGGTTGCATTCGGATCTGAGAACACACCCGTTCTTGTCTAATTGCTCTTGTCTAATTGCCAACAGTGTGTCCACTTATAGAGATACCTGACTAATAAGTACCTGAGATTTCACTTGGAGTCTGAAGTCACTTAGTAAAAGGTAGAATACGTGGGAAAGGAACCATCTAGGCTCTGGGTGTTCAAAATCAACCCCCAAAATGGCTGTTCTCTAGTGACCTTACCTCAGTGCTAGATCCTCCACTCAACTATCCAACCATTTCACTAAAAAGAATTTTCTGCTTCATGAAAAAGTAACTATACACAGACCCTAAGGATAAAGGTCAACAGGAAGAGTTTTCAAGAAAACTTTACTATGTAAACCGAGACTATTTCTCCCCTTCCATTCAACCCTGCAGGTCTGGCAGTTACTGTGGTCAAGAGCATCCTGTCAGCACGAAGTCCACGCCAGGATCCCTTTGAGTCAGCCTTCCTTCAGGCTGATTATGCCTCAGTTCAGTTTCTGGAACTTAAGGCCACAGATAACCTAAAGATTTTTTTTTTTTTTTCAGATTCAGGATTTTAAAAAAGGCTGAATAGAGACACAAGAGAATCCTAGGAGCCAAGTCACTGGCCAGCTCACTAGGCCACTTCAGTGTGCTGGCTAGCTTCTGTCCTCTCTTCCATCTTACGGATTTTTAAAAAAAGATTTATTAACTTTTATTTTATGTGTATGAGTGTTTTGCCTACATAGGCGTATGTATGTGCACCACGCGCATGGCTTGTATCCTTGGAGGCCAGATGGGAGTGTTGGATCCCCTGGAGCTGGAGTTACACCTGGTTGTGGGCTGTGGTATGGGTGTTGGGAACCAAACCTGTGTCCTCTGTAAGAGTAGTAAGTGCTCTTAACTGCTGGTCCAGTTCTTCAGCCTTCAGGAGTCTTTAGAGAGTGTACATCTCAGGCCCCTGGCTGGAGGTTATTCCGTCAAGGGTCTTTGCTTTGAGAAAGCCATGGCAGATGGCTGCTCTTAGGTTCAGGGTTAGGGATGGCCACACCAATAAACCTTGCTTTTGGCTTTCCAGTTTCACACTTAGACAGATAGGGCAAGGCAAGGCAAAAGGTTGAGTTTGTGAGGCACTGCCAGGAAGCAACAAGGCCCACTGTGGTTTCCCTGGGCCCTAGTTACCCTACATTTGTTTCCTTTTTACATCTTACGAGGCTGCTTTTGATATCTAGGGCTTTCTGATGGTTACCAAGGAAAAGGAGACAAAAAACAAGTTCTTCAACTTCTTTCCTATCACTCTCTTTGCCAGGAGTTTGTGTAAAGGAACTGGGTTTTGAAGCTTGACTTACTCCCCTTCCTCCTCTCTGCATTCTTTTTGTATTTGAAACCCCTCCTACTCTTAGTCCTCAACACCATGGTCCAATATGTGGGATTCAGAGCTATAGTTTCACAGGTAAATTTCTTTAAAGATCATCCAGGAGTAGTTTTCCCCTGGAAAGCAGCTGCCCTCCAAGGCTTCGAAGGAACATAGAGGACTCGGTAGTTCATGGGCTCCCAGGAGGGTGTGTAGTGTTGCCACTCTGGTTGTAGCCCCCTCTGCATTTATCTCTTAACCTCAGGTGGGTAAGCCCAAGGGAGGGAACCAATTAAAAGTCAGAGGATTTGGAAGACCCACCAAGTGAGGCCTAACAGCTTGAAAAGGTGGCAGGCCCAAAGAAAGCAATGGGTAGGAACTAGACAGCTAGAAGTTTTGACATACACAAAAGACAGATCAAACAGATCTTGACAGAAAGACAAGCAGGAAGGGCTGGAGAGAAGGCTCAGAGGTTAAGGACAGAGGTCCTGAATTCAATTCTGAGCAACCACATGGTGGCTCACAACCATCTGCAATGGGATCTGATACTCTCTCCTGGTGTGCATGAAGACAGAGCATTCATGAACATAAAATACATAAGTAAATAAATATACAAAAAATCAAACAATAACAACAAAAAACAAACAAACAAACAAACAAACAAAGCAGCAGCATGGCAGCAAATGCTAACAAGTCATAGAGCAACCAGACATCAGGCGCTCTTGCAGTTACAGGTCCTGCAAGAACCATGCCACATAAGTGGTGATAATGGGGGCCTAAGTTGCTCAGAAGATCTGAGGCTGCCTCCTCTTCCGGGTAAGGCAGGAACTAGGTTTTAGTTCAGGCTTTGAGTGTGGACGTAAGGCTGGAAAAGGGCTGAGTAAAGGAGGCTGGCTGATCGCCTGATATCGCCCTGGATTTCTAGAGTCCTCGTGAGATGTGGCTGGTTCTGGAGTTGTGACATCTGCTGGGAGGTCTACACTTTCCCCTCTGAAGGGTTCCTCTATACTCATTTTAGGTCCCTCAAAGACCAAAGCACAACAAACTGGCCTGGGCCCATTTTCTCCTGTTCCTTCCCAGTCCACCTCCATTAGAGTAAGCACACTCAGTGTTATTAGGTCCCTATGCTAAAAGCCCTTAACACAAAAAGAAAATGTTTTTTAAAAAATGAATGAAACCCAACTAAAAGCCACAACAGAGACAGAGTCCTCAGGCTGCTAGGATATCCCCGTCAGACTCCCCCCCCCATCTGTTCTACTCTCCAGGGCCTCCCAGCTGAGCCCTGCTGTCAAGGGAGGGCCCTTGGCCCCCTCACAATCTGTCATCTTTGACACCACTTGGATCTTGTATCTTTTGGAGCTGCCAGGGGACATGAAGACACCATGCCTGTCTGTGGGCAGGGAGCCAGGAGGACCAAGCTTGCCATCAGCACCTGGGCTGGGTGGGGTAGGTGTGGGGAGGCTGTAGAACGGGGCTTTTGAGTTGCTGGGCATCCCGGCTGAATCCCAGTTTCTCCATGCGTCCAGTCTCTCTTGGCTGCCAGGGCTTCCTATTTCCTGCCATCTGTGATCGCTGTCTCTGGGGAGACCCTCTCCTTTCAAGTTTGCTAATCACTGGGCACAGACACTGGCAATAGGCTGGTCTCTGCTCCTGGCAATTGTGCAGACATCCCTTGGGCTGATCTGAGTTTCCTTCTGTGCTGCCAAGGGACTTGACTCTTCCTATGCTCTGTCTGCTTCCTTTCTGATACAGGTGATTGTTTCTGCAGCTGACCTAGACTCTCAGCAAACAAGGGTGTGTGTGTGTGTGTGTGTGTGTGTGTGTGTGTGTGTGTGTGTGTGTGTGAGTGTGAGACGGTTAAAAACCTGTTTGCTGATTTTCAAACTAAAAGACTAGGAAAGTTTCTATCCTTGATCACAGAGTAAGGCAGTGGGGAGGCCCAGGGATGGAAAACATTAGCAATGGTATCAGATAGACCTGGGTCTGAATCCTAGTTCTGCCACTCATTCACTCACACACACATTCTCACCCTGCTCTTCTCTGGGCCTCAGTGTGCACGTCTATAAAGTGTGCTTCTGTGTCACATAATTTACCATCTGGATAGGCAAAGAGGGCTCTGCCGAGCCCCTACTTGTGTGTTTTCTAGCTGTCTTCACTGTTTGTCAGGTTCACTTGCTGTGAACCAGAGCTGCCTTGGGGATGGTTACTGGTGAGGGAGCTGGAAGGGCTCTCACATTCTTTCTTGGGTCTCTTCCTAAGACCTTGGCCTCATTAGCATCAGATCCTGACAGCCCTACCTGGCGGTCACTGGGATATCCAATTTGGCTTAAACCTTTTGCTTCCCTGGTTTCCTCAGCAAGGACAAAAGCAAGCAATGAAACAATGTCCAGAATATCCACTGTTCATTCATCATTTACTCATCTATCCATCCATCTGTTTATTCAACTCTTCTGAGGCAGCTCATCACAGTCATTAGAATTAATTTTATCTGTTCCTAAATCTACCTTTTTCATTAGTTGTGTAATGCTAGACATGACACCCAAACCTCTTTCCTATTTCACTATTTTATTCTGGAGGAGAACAGTGGTAGTACTTCAGAGCAATGCACACAAAGCACTCGGCACTTCAGCAAATAGCTTTGTAATCATTAATGTGAGTAAGCTGGTTATGGTTGCATAGGGATACATGCTAAGTAGATACCTGTCAATCACTCAAAGTGTACAGGTGTCCATATAAAAGACTGGCTCTCTGGTTCCAAAGGCCAAGAAGATATCTTCAGCAGGAGCTTTGGGTTCAGTTTAGTGGCACAAATCTCTTCTCTAAACCATGTGAAGATGGTTCATGGAAATTTGGAACAATTTCCATGAGTCATTTAAAACAATCAGTTTTTGAATTGATTTTCCTAGTCAGGTGTGGAGGCTGCCATTTTGAAATGGAGGCTTATGGTTAAAAAAGAAAAATGGAATGAGCAAGTCTAATCCTGCTTCTTCATAGAACCAGCACTCTGAATCACTTGAAGCTTCTCCATCCTCATATATCCAGTTCCTGACATCCCCACCCCCTACCCCATGGCAGAGGGCAAGATCCAATTCACCGGTTTCTGGTGGCTCCCAGCTTAGCCAGAGCCCGTTCCCCACACCACTCATTCCCTGGCAGCCCTGGCCTGTGTGCCCCTTCAGGATGCTGCTGTGCCTGCTGACTGAGAATGTCGATTTACTATTTCCCATTAGCCAGACCTCTGATGGCCTTTGAGTGCCATGGCCAGACACAGACTCACAAGCCAGCTGGGAAAGGTCAGGCCCCAGGAGGTTAAGCCAGTGGAGGCTCCAGGGACAGGACTGACACAGTCACCCCTCTCATGGACCGTCAGACCATCGGGCAGCCTTATTTACCCTGTGTTTATTTGACAGCCTGAAATTTCTCGTTGCATTTGTTGAACACATTTAGATGTTCCTGTTTTCTGCTCTCTGGTTTTCAGAGGCTATAAATGATGTCTCCAAACACACTCACAACACAACAAGCAACACACATACACATAGCTCTGAGGACAGCTTCTTCCAAGCCTGACTCCTGTGTACTCGTGGGAGGACCCTGGGGAAGGGAGTGGGGGATCACACACCTGGCCAGGTTCTACCAGCACTCGCCAAGATGACATTGAACACATTATTGAATCTCTTTGAGCCTCTACTTGCTT
Source organism: Cricetiscus sungorus (assembly GCA_030556225.1). NCBI lineage: Eukaryota > Metazoa > Chordata > Mammalia > Rodentia > Cricetidae > Cricetiscus > Cricetiscus sungorus. Next base: position 24,743,598 of record JANBXA010000730.1, read on the forward strand.
ATCTAAAACATGGGATAACTGTTGTCCTAACGTCTGTTTCTTGATTATTGTAAGATTTATTATGGGACATCCCCTCACAGAGAGATGAAATTGTGCAAAGGTCTCAGAAAGAATGAAGAATATTAAAAATAGTTTTGGATATAAATGATTTCAAATGCTGTCTTCTCTAAAATGGAAAACCCATGACTTTCTAGGCTATGAAAAGCAGGGTTTTGTCCCTAACTCCTTGCACGGGGCACACTGTAGCTTCTTAAATATTAGCGACACTGTGGCCAAGGGAGGGCTCCAGGGAGAGTGGGTGGTCCCCTTGAGGATGTGACTAAGCTTCAGGAGTTCAAAGCAGGGTCCTGAGTGCAGCCTAGAGCACAGCTGGGAAGTGACTTTTTGGTTGGATGGGGATTTCCCTCACTTCCCTCTCCACATGAGTGGAAAACATGGCCTTCAACATACAAAATGAGTCTTTCCCCTCTCCTCTAGACCTGGAGATGACTGTTGGGCAGCCACTGTGTCAGGGGTCCCCTCAAAGGTCTGAGTGACTCACTGCTGAGGGAGAACACAGGGTCACAGTTCCTCAAGGCTTTTCTGGAGTCACTGACTAGTAACACTAACTGATAAGCTCTATAGTAATCAAACTAACACGTATGCAGCACACCACAGTTCGGAATGCCTCCCCAGAGTTTTCATTTCAGTTAATTCCTAACTCTAGACATGACTGCTCATTTATGTATGAGCAGACTAGACACTGAATTCTGAGGACCATGCCAGGGGTCTCAAGAGTTGGCACTGGTACCCAAGTTCTTCTGACTCGGGTTCTGTGCTGGGGAGCCAGCAGTTAGATCTTAAGCTGGCATGGCGAATAGTTGCAATTGGTGTGTCTCCTAGAACTTAATTAGAAGCAGGGTTCACCCACTAGCACTGGTCTGATGGGCTTTAATGAAAGGAATAGCCCAAGAATTGCAGGAGCCAGAAACACGTCTGAATGTCTAAGGGTAGAGTCACCAGAAAACACTCCCCAGAGCTAAACTCTGCATCCAGGCCACTGTGAGGAGTCTGGCAACTGGATACAGCTCAGTCCCTACTGTCTTTGCTCCCGCCCTCCTACAAAGATTTGGTTTTCTTACTGTTAATCCCAACTCTCTGGGAGGGGGAGAGCATGAGGAGACTCAAAGAGGTTTCCTTTCATGCTCTCTGAACTCAATTCCAAAGAATTAAGAACATGTACAAATCAGTAAAAACAGCACGTCAAGCAAGTCTGGAGAACCTCCTTCCTGGAAGCTGAAGTGGGCCCTTAGAAATGGAGGGGCCAGGGAACACAGACTTGCTTGCTGGATGGGCCGCCTTAGGCAGGTTGCTGAACCTCCCTGAACCTTGTACTAGGAGACCCTCCTTTTCAGGGTGAGGTTTCCATGAGGCTACATGGAAAGGGCACTTAACATTTTAGCGCATACAAAGGCCTCTAACACGTAGAACATGTGTTATTGTGTGATCCCCTTTCAAGCAAAGCCACCCAGATTTTCCAGGCATTCCTCCATGTGGACAATTCTCTCCACACATGTCATCCATCACCTGCTTTGTATTGAAATCCATCACAACTACAGAACCACTCCTTAAACATCATGTTGATTTGAATCTGTAAGAAGAGGCAATGTACCCCATGACACCTCTGTGGATGCTTACCTCACATTGTGGCTACCTCCGCTATTGGATTTCAGGCTCCTGCCCCTCCCTCCCCAAAACTCTCAGTTCTATGTGAGCTCTTCCCCTCTCTAAGTATTCACCCCAATGTTCTTCTGCTTATTTCCTATAGTTTTTTCTTCTTAAAGGTATCCATAACAATCAACTTCTAAACAGTAGCCACTCACTGCTTATTGTTAGCAAAACAGAAACAGTGGTCCCTATCATCCAGCAACTTTTCCTAATGCAACAATGTAGACAAGAGAAGGAGGCTTGAAAGAGGGAATCTGATGCCTCCCTGAACCTGTCCCAAATGACTTCGTGTACTCCTGCTGCCCAGTCAAAGGTCACTTGTGTCCTGCAGTCCAGCACCTTCAAGTTACCCTCTCCCTGCTTCGCCCCTTCCCACCATGCCCATGCAGCCAGTCTGGCACCCAGGCACAAAGCATGTCTTGTTTCCTTCCTTCTACCTTTCCCTTAGTCATGTGTATACTCCCCATCCCTTTGGGAGTTGCGCTTTATCTCCAGTGAGCTTAATGCTTTGCTGATAAAACCAGTTAATCCTCTGCTGCTCCTCTTTTGCAGAGATGGAGGAGATTAGAGGAAAAGGGCTAGGCCATCTCCCCTTCAAGGGCACTCAGGACATGCAGCAGGGAATTGGATCTTGTTTTCCACCTGACGCTATAGACAAGGGTCCCCCCCCACCCCCCGTGTCTCACGAGCCTCCCGATGAGACTCTAATGGAAAGGGATCATGGGTAATGGTCCAGCAGCTGGAGACTCACCAGATTCCTCTGACAAATGGCTGATATGGTTTTGAAAAGCAAAGTGTGGAAAGAAGGCAATGCCTATCAGCGAGGGCCACCCTCTAAACCACCCTGAGCACACAGAGGCATATTTCCTATAACAAAAAGGCAAGCACTAGCTAAGGGGGACGCGACTCAACCAAGCATGACCTTTATGTCATCATTCCCACAAATCCTGGGATTTACACAATCACTGGTTCAGGTGGAAAAATGGATCCAGGGTTTCTACACCATTGCTTCTTTGAGTGGGTACTGACTGCCACTTTCTAGCAGGTAGGTGACATGAGAGTGAGGGTTCAGCATTTGATGAGCAGGACACAGTCGGGAGATGGAGGAGGTGAAGGATACAAGCCACACACTGAGAAGCAAACCACTCAGTAAAATCTAGCAGAACAAAATGGACACCGAAGCATGGGGCATTTAGGCTGGGTGTTACTGCCAAGCATTCCCTGGGATATCAGTAGTTTTGTGGATTAGGCTGAGGGTTCATATGAAAAGCTAATTTTGAAGAGACATGATCTGTTGACACTAGTGATTTAAAGTGATAAAAATGGCTCATGTATTTAACAATACCACATGCTTTCTGAGTATCATCTATGGTTCAGGCAGTTTTCATGGAGGACACAACAGACATAATATCTGCTTTCGTGATATGTGTAGCAAGTGAAACAAACCATTACACACCCCCTAGCTGTAGGTATAGAAACAGGGCATGATGAGAGAGCAGAACCGGAGAACCTCATTGAAACTGTACAGTCAATGATGGACTCTGAGGTGCAGTTGAGATTTCAATGATGAACAGGAATTAGGTAGAGCAGGGTAGGCAGGAGAAGCATTTCAGACAGAGGCCATCCTGGGGAGAAGCTCTGAGCTGGATAGAGCCAGTCCCACTGGAGACAGCTGACATGGCTTAAGAACAGAAATCCAGAGTAGCAAGTGGTTTATACATTGTATACTCACTGTGCTAAAAGTCATTAAAAAGTTTAAGGAGGAGAATGGTAATACCTGTGTTTACAACCTGTCACTGCTGTGTAGGGACTGGTGGGACAAGGATGGGTGGGGTGGAGGAACAAGGACGGAGTGGCAAGTTTGGGTGGAAAGCACAAGATGTCAGCTACCAACACACTGAGAGAAATGGCTGCATCACAGATATGGAGGGTGGGGCCAGTGGAGGAATATCTGAAGCCATACAGAGATGTTTTAGCTTGTTGTAACTCAGGGGGTGGAGCTATTCTTTACTAAGATGGGCAAGGGGTGTGGATGCAGAAATTTGGTGAATGCTTCAGCGGAGATAAAACACTTATGAGTGAAGCTGGGTGTGGTGCAGCCCTATGATCGCAGTGTGCAGGAGGTCAAAGCAGGAGGATTGCCATGAATCCCAGGCTGGCTTGGGCTTCACAGCGAGCACCAGGCCATGGAGAGCTACATGGTTCAATATTTCTCAAAAGACTAAACAACAACAGCATCAAAAGAGATAAACAGAAAATAACTTAAGTGTGGAAATCTTAAGCCTGAGATGCCTTTCCAACAGTCAGGCAGAACAGCACAGAGACACACATACCTTGTTGCATACCAGAGAGACAGAGAGATCATCTGATGCTGTTGGGATGGATGGAATTGCCCAGAGAAAGCACGGGATGAGAAGAGAAATATGTATTTTGGATAACATAGAGTAAGATTTATAAGGTAAGACAGAGGCCAGAACAGCTGGAGAGAGCAGGGAAGCTAAAATATGAGAGTAGTTACCTATGACAGAAAGCTGTCAGTCACATGGGAAAGTGTCTTTCAGTAGCAGGTCTATTGGAGTTAGCAATATGGAAATTAAAAAATCAAAATGAGTAGGTTTCTCAATGGGATGGGAGCAGCTTGGATAGGACTGAACAGCTCTCAGAGGTGAGAGGCTAGGCGGATGCTCACCAACGGCAGCAATGATAAAGCAGAGAGCCAGCAGACTCTCACTTGAAAGCCAGGCGTCAGATAGGCCCTCCTAAATTTCACCCAAGCCAAAGTTCTCCGGATTGGCAGGTCTGAGCTGAACGTGGAAGATTCCCTTTACAGTCCTAGAAGACAATGTGGGTAAGAGGCTCTATAGCCATAGCCTTTCCCCTGTTCACCCCAGCTTCACCTCACCCATTCCTGGCAAGAGAGCTTCATTCCTGCTCAAACCTTACCCAGCAAATCTCTTGGGTGTTGTGTTGAGTGTTTGGGGCTGTTCTTCTGCCTCTGCTGAACAGCTTCTGCACACCCAAGAGGTATGAAGAAGGCACAGAGAAACCCCTAACATCTCCATTCGATAAAGAGCTGACATTAACTTTCCCTTCTCTAGACGTCATGTGATGCCTCCCAGTAGGCCTCACCTACCCATTAGACTTCAGCTACTGTTCTCTGGGCGCACTCAACATATCCTAGTCCTTGCAGTTTAAAATGCTCTTTTTCCCTCTCCCCCTAAACCTCCTATTTTGGAATCCTCCTCGCCCCCCATTTGCCTTGGTGGATGTTCTTCATATTATAGAGACCAACTAGAAACATTGTACCTTCAGAAAACCCTTCCTGGCTCCCCTTCTGGGCACTTCTCTTACTTGCTGCACAGCACTGGTTTGTCTGCTGTGAGGAAGTAAGGCTACTACAAACCCCACTGTTTTCTTTGTGGTGCTTTGTATATCAGGACACTTGGTAAGTATGCGTTCACTGCAGGCTGACTGAGAAAGCAGCGACTCTTCTTGATGGAGGAGGAAGACTTTGGACATTCTGCTGAAGACTGCATTAACCAGATTCACCAGACCCTCGTTAGAAATAAGGAAGTGATGCAAGTAATCACCAGCGTGGTTCCTCACAGACTCTTTGAGGAAATGCTAAATCACTTGAGCGCAAGTTCAAACGACAACATCATGGCCATCAGTGATTTAAAATATTCCTTTAGAAGAAAGCTTCAAAATGGAAAGTAAACCCACTTTGGGATTTCATCCCACTCCAATGGGAATGGCTATAATCAAGGTAGAAAATGACAATAAATGCTGGCAGGGACATGGGGAAAGAGAAACCCTTATTCAGTATTGGTGGGAGTGTAAACCTAGTATATCTGTTATGGAAATCAGTATGGTACTGTCTAAAAAGAATTAATATAGAACTACCAAACCATACCATACCAAACCACCCCACCCCACCCCACACTATAGAACTACCACACCACTCCTAGACATATGCCCAAAGGGTTCTATATCCAACTACAGAGATATCCATATTTGTTGTTACAAGAAGGGAACGGAAGTAGCTCAGAAGTTCACCAATAAAAAATGGAGAATGAGAGTGTGGCACATTTATTCAGTGGAATTTTACTTAACCATAAAGAGAAATAAAATTATGGAACCTGCAAGAAAATATATGGACCCACCTTAAAGTAAGGTGACCTGGACTCAGAAAGACCAAAAACAAAATAACCCTTCCCCCCAATAACAACAACCCCTCACTCCAAATTCTCATGTTGTCTCTTACATGAAGATTCTAACTCTTGGTGTTTGTGTGTATGTACATGGAGGTGTGTGTGAGAGTAGGCACAGACTATAAAACTAGGTAGGAGGCCACAAAAGGGGATCAAAAACTATTGAGAAAGGGGAAAGGTCAAGAGGTCAGATGTAACAGGAAAGCAGAAAGAAGGCTACAGGGGTCAAAGAGCACAGAAGGGAAGGGGACTGGGGGTAGGGGTGGGGTGAAGAGAAACAACAGCAAAAATTTTGTTTGAAAACTGCTGTCATAAAACAATTTTTTGTATGCAAATAAAAAACCCTATGCTCTCCCTCTCTTGAGGAAGTTCAATATTTAAACCACAAAGGCATGTTCTCTTTCAATTCTGAAACTAGTGGTTTCTTGCTGTTTTAGTTGTGGATTTAGTATTGCACAATTCTTTCCAAACCACTGAAAAGGCACCCTGCTACCCCGAACTTCACCATGCCATGCTTCTATGACAGAACACTGTATAGAAGTGAAAACCCAGCCTTCAGTGTCGGCCACTCATGGTACTGGCTAAAGCAGACAGGACAACCAACCAATAGACTACAAGGACTTCCATGCAATTTGAGTTCCCATTATAAAGTTTGCATTGGACAAGTTTTCAGGGCATAAATATTCTGAAGAAACTGGCTCATTAAAATCTAGGCTCTAAACACATAATTATTATAACCACAAAGAGGTAGGTCGACTCTGGATACAGACCTATAATAATGCAATTTATGATTTCTTGGGGACTGTTCTTGCTTTCCTGCACCAACAACACAGAAACCAGCAACCTTAAAATATTGAAAATAGAAGTTACATGAAACAAACAAAATCTCTCCAAACCTCAAATGCAAGAATTCAGTAGGGTCTGACAAGAACTATACTGTAAAGAATTCATGACTGTGTAAATTGATTCCAAGGTAGACACACCCTCCCCTAGACACAAGGAAGTTCCACTATCATATCTGTTTATAGCTCAACTTGACTTCTTTAGTACAATGTATTCTATGGAAGGAATTGGTAACACACACACACACACACACACACACACACACACACACACACTTTGTACTTACTGATTTACAAGGGACTTAAGCCACAGAGGGTTCTCCTGTGTGGTCTTGGGAAATATGAGGTTGTTCCCGCTAAGTCCCTCAAGGCTTCCTTTACTAGGGGATTCAGGTTTTGTTACTGCCCCTCATCAGGGTGAGGCCAGGGGCATGAGATGGATGCCCATCCCTAGCCAGGCATTCTCTTACTTGGATGAAAAGAATGAGTTCCAAACAGCCCCAAACAAAACAAACAGCTCTAACACACATGTGTAAAGATATAACCACTCTTTTCAGGTTGTGTCTTTTTAGATGGCATGATTCACCCAAAATAATATGTCCCCCGTTTCTCTCATTTCCAAAGACAAGAACACAGTGTGCCCAGGCATATTGCAAAGCAGGGCTCACATCTCTTTTCCACCACCAACCAGCTTTCTCTAGAGCTTTTATGCTTAAAGAGCAAAGTGCAAACTCCGGGAGGAAAAGGAAACAAAACGATCTGTCAAAATTCCTTTTAGCACCTATGACTAGTGTTAACTTACATGCTCTGAGAGTGCAAGAAAAAGCCCAAAAAACTGCTGCTAAAAAGATGATTTGACCTTTTAAAACTAGAACTCCCCCATCCCATATCCATTTTAAATAGGTAAATCTTGGGAGCACCACAATTTTAGATTAAGAAATAAAATGAGGTTGGTTTTCCAGAAAAAGGGGTTTCCCTAAAGACCACAAGCTAATTAGGGTGTTCTAGACCGACAATAGTAGGTAGAATGCGGGCCCCAAATCTCCTAGCCATATATAGTCGCCAAATGCACAGAGGAGCCTAGTTATGAAAGGGACAGGAGGGCAGATGAAAATTTAGTAAGTAGAAAAAAGTCCAGAACGAGACCTCCCAAAGCCTGAGGTTCCAGGGCAGGATGTCCACCCCTGGTGGCAGCAAAGCCCAGGCGACCTAGGTGCACCGCAGCTGCCAAACCCTCAGCGCGCACTAAAGGGCGCTGCTGAAGGAAGTTGGAGAGCTCCCAGCCAGCTGACTGGATTCGGCGGTGGGCGCCTGGGAATCCCTTCCAGCGCCGCAATTAGGAAAGTTTTGAAAAGTAAAGACCCCAGACAGTTGAAGGGACTCATCCTTTCTTTGAGCCTAAGAAACATCTCCTGCGGCACCAGCCGGCTGCTAACACAGGGCCATCAGTTCCGCTTGGCCCCAAGCATCCTGTGCCTTCCAGCTTCCCACCACCCCAGAACTGGTCCTTGGGGTGCACTGACACAGAGGCGCTCTGCCTGGCTGGAGGTTCCAGACTGAGAAGCCACAAGCTCACTGGCCTGGGTGGCGATGGCAGAACCTCTAACTCCCACTCGGACGCCCTGTGCCTTCTCTTCTAAACCGGCTTGGTTTCTCCAAAGGACGCACAACATAGACCATGCGCCCCCGGTACTCTACTCCTCTCCCCAAACTCTTCCCAGGGAGACCCACAAACACAGACTGCGCCCCCAAACTCCCATGACACTCGCCAACCACCCCATCTTTGCCTCTTGAGCCCTCCCAGTCGCGTTCTTTTTGCGCCTCACTATTCTCCTCGCCTTTCTGAGGAAGTCAGAAGCAAAGCACGAGAAAATGCCTTCGCGAGGAGCCTCCCGTCACCCGCCCTGTCACTGAAACAAAAGCACAGGGAGGAGGGAGGTGGGTGGGGAGGCGGGAGGAAGGTTCAGAGAGAGATGGGGACAACGGTAAGAGGGGCTGGGGAGGGGGCCGGAATGGACAGGGTAAAGAGAGACCAGGACCCCGCTCCCGCGCCGCGTGGCGTGGCCGGTCGCTTACATGCCCAGGTCGCTGTAGGTGTTGAAGAACTCCATCTGGTTGCACGCCTGGATCCAGCCCACCACCCAGGTCTCGTGGCGGGGGATGGGGGGCATGACCACACGGGCCGAGGCTTTGAAGTAAGGGGTCTTGTAGCGCAGGACGATGGGCGAGGTCTCCTCGATGCGCGTGGGGCACTGGTCGATGGTGGCGCACACATCGTACACCACGATGTTCTCGCGCCGGATCCGCGCCTTGCAGGTGATGCTTTGGATACAGCCCATCCTGCCGCCCGGCGCCGGCGCGGCGCGGCGTGGGGCAGCGCGGGGGCCCAGCGCGGGCAGCCGCGGGCGCCCGTCACGCCGGCATGGCGACGCGCCGCTCGCTCCCGGTCCAGCTCAGCTAGCGCCTAAGAGCGAGGAGCCACCGCCGCGGGGCATCCTCCGGGGAAGCCCCCTCCCCTTTCCGCGCGCTGGGTCGCGGCTGCCCCGACGCCCGCCCACGCCCGCCTCCTCGCTCTAGCAAGGGCGCGCGGAGCGTGCGCTCCTAGGAGGCGGCGGGAGCTCTCGCCGGCTCCCGCGCCCCGGCGGAGGGCAGGGAGGGGAGCGGCGCTGCGAGGAGTGCTGCCCACCCCGGGCCGGAGCCCCCCGCCCTTCGCCGGAGAGGAGGCGACGGTGGCGGCGGCATGGAGCTGCCGGAGGGTGGCGGCGGCAGCGCCCGGTCTGTCTGTTTCCGCGGCGGCAGCAGCAGCAGCCGCCGCCGCCGCCGCCGCTGCATGAACCTCTGCACCGCGGCTGCCCCCCGCGTGCAGCGCACCCAGCGGCGGGCGAGCGGGCGGCCCGAGCGGCGGGCGGAGGCAGGCGGCGGAGATCGGGCTCCCTCCCGCCCCTCCCCGGAGTCGCACAGCGCCCACACTCCCGCACCCGGCCTCGGGGGCGTGGGGGGCGCCGGGGGCTCGTAGCCCTGGGTGGAGAGCCCAGCGGGCCAGGGCTGCGGGGGACGCACTCCGCGGAAGAGACTGGCTGGCTGTACGCCATGAGTTTGTCCCTCTTCGGCTGCCGTCCGGGTGGGGGGGGTAGTGTGCAAGGGTGGGGGTGTTTAAAGGGCCGCTAGCTCCCGGGCGGGGCCCTGCACGTGGGGCTGGGCGGGGTCGGGACCCCGATAGGTGGCGCCCCGCAAGTGGTAGTGGGGTGCAGGGACCCTGTGTGTTGGGTGGGGCTGAGAGGGCGCAGCGTTGTTCAGAGACTGATGGGAACCACAGGGGTTGGTTAGGGACTCCTGGAGGCATCCTAGGGGCCAGAGAGCCAGCTTTATCTGACCTTTTTTTGTGGTATAGTTTGTTAGAGTTGGGCGTGCCCTCCTCTGGTGTCCTACCGGGAGGAAGGCTGAAGTGTGGGCTCCAGCAGTGGCCCTGAATGGGTTTACCTCTTTCCCTGGCCCGCCTTTTCCTCTGGTTACTAGAGTCTAGTAGAAGCTTTTCTTTGCACCACTGTATTGAGAGTGGGTACCTGAGAAATCCGGCTGGAGGCTGACACAGAGTCACCAAAATGTCAGTGAGAGTCGAAGCATGAGCTCAGATTACTCGTGGCCTGCTTTCATCCAACCCCTCCACAACTCCCGAATACACATTTTCATCAGTACAACATACAGGGGGATTGAAGCTCCTAGGGAAACATGGCCTTTTTCAGTGTCTTGCATCCCGATCCCTAAGATATGAATGCTTAGTTACCTTCCCAGTGTTACCTATGACCTATTATGTTCAGGACGTGATGGAACCAGGGAGGATTAAAGAGTAACTAAGTGGCCATACAAACACCAATTTGTAGTAAACTATCTATGCCACAGGAATCTGGGCATTTCAGGGCTCCTTTCTCGTCTTTGCTTCTCTGGGAGCTGCATAGTGACTAGCAAGCACATAGTCAATTCCTAACAGTGTGATGGAAGAGCAGCTTGTCTACAGTTCTGATGGATACTGCCCCCATAGATGTGCAGTACATTTCTTTTAGTGTATCTGCCATGTGTGTGTGTTAATGTGATCTCAGTGTCAAAGAGGAAGAATATTTAACAGATAATTTTTTTTTTACTGTGCATCTCACATCATTTAGAGCCAGCAGATTCTTTTAGTTCTCGTCCTTTCTCTCTCTCTCTCTCTCTCTCTCTCTCTCTCTCTCTCTCTCTCTCTCTCTCTCTCTCTCTCTCTCTCTCTCTCTCGATCATTGAGCATTCGCTGTATCTCGTACTCCAGTGAACTTTTCTAACAGGCCACAGTTGCCCTTCTTTGTTGACACGGCTCATTTTATGATGTAACTACAGACCTCAGTCACGGATCCTTTTATTCAGCAAAAGCTTCCTGATGGCTTGGCAGGAGTCAAGTATTGTGCTGGGTAATGGAGATTCGGAGTTGAACAAAAGCTCGTGGTTCACTTGACAAAGTAAATCCGGTAACAAGTTGTTACAGTCATCTGTGACACCACTTTAAGAGGAACACATACCCAGTGCCATGGGAAGCCAGACAGATTTCTAGATGGTTCTACCAAATCAACAATTGAATTAGATCCTGAAGGACTGATGGAGGCTGGCCAAGAAGAGACTAGGGTAGCATCAAGAAAGAGACAAGTGTGTCAAAAGCAAAATGCATAAATATGCGATAGGGATGTCCTTCTGTATCTATGTTTCTCTTGTTTGTTGATGAGTAAATGAGGCAGGAAGATAGGTGGGACTAGGATGAAAAGAATTCTGGGAAAGGTAGGCAGAGCAGGCCGACCCCAAAGGAGTAACAGGTGTAGACCCTTCTCCAGTAAGATAAGACTTCGTAGATTAGTAATTATGGGTTAATAATTAAGACAGAGCTAGCCAACAAGATGCCCTAGCCACCAGCCCACAGTTTTATAACTAATACAGCGTCTGTGTGTTCTTTGGGGTTGAGACGGCTGCAGGACCAGGCTGGCGGGATGAAGAAAATCCAGCAACAGAGATGTGAAAGAATTGGGTTATACTGGGAGAAAGAAAAACTGCTGGAGGTCCTAGTGTTTCTCAATGTTATATGTGGGCAGTGGGCTTCAAATCTCTGTCCCCAAGCCAGTTGTTGATGCAGAAGCTGATCTTCAGAGGAAGCTGATGAAAGCAAGTTCACAAAGTGAGGGGGCGGGATGACTCTGCATAAACATGGAGACTAGAAATAGGTAAGACTTCAGGATCTGCGGTGACACATGATTAGGCCTTGAGTTAGGGTAGAGCTATGGGCCTCTAGAGACCTGGCTGTGTCAGAGAGTCATTAGGAGGCAAATTTGATTTACTCAGTGATTGATTAGTGTCAGAGGAAGGTCTGGGCCACCTATTGGGTTTTCCAGCTTTGGTGATAAAACTCATGATCAGAAGACAAAAGTAATAGTATATGTAGGGTTTATGATGAAATCGTGTTGGAGGTCCTCAAGAGCTTGTTTGGGGGGGAGGGCAGAGCTTCAGTTTCAGTGGTTAGTATCTTCTAGGAAATAGACTGAAAGAAAAACTTCCAGCTGGACAATCAGGTTATCTTTCTCATTTGAATAATTTGTCAGTCTGGGGTTGTGTGGATAAATATCTCCATTGTCTTCTGGTAGTGCAAGCCAAGCTGACTTAAATGGGAATGGTGTGTTAGCTGTCTTCAACTTGTAGAAAAAATTTGTAAGGGAGAAAATTTTTATTTTCAAAATTCAAAGTAAGATTTTGTTGTATCTAGTAGGAGTGTCAATAAAATATATTATCTACAGACTTTGATCCTTGACTCTCTTGAAGCATTCACCCATGACCTTGGTGAGTTTCCAGAATCATGAATGTCATCATGACATATAATTTCAACCATAAATGACAGTAAGTTGTAGCCATAAAATGTGAGGAGTCCTTTCAGACTCTTAATGGTTCTACAAATATGGGATTATGATAATTTCCAATGGTATTTAAATAAGATTTGCCGTTAAAAATACACTTATTTCATTACATTGTACTGTTACCTTATCAATTGCATCATTACTTGAGTCTACAGGGGAAAAAATGAATCAGTATGAGATTTACTGTGTAAATGTCAATAGAAGCTACACTATATGAGGACACAAATGCCAGGTGCTGAATGTGGTCCAGGCACTGGATATGTGGCTGGCAAGGACTCTCATTCAAATTTTTGTCTCAGCAAACTGCTTCATGACATGAACCTTTTAGGTCATTCATTGGGAACTGTTGGCCTTCCCAGATGCTGGTTGTCAAATGCCAATGTACCTAGCCATGGAGTGCAGATGCAGGCCTCCCACGTCCAACAGCTTCTCTGTGAGACTCTCCTATGTGTCTCTCTTCTCTTCTGCTGGGGTTGGAGGTTCACCCTAGGACTGCTGAATTCTAGGCAAGTGCCTCCTCCGGCTCTACACCTAGGCACTCTTGGGTTTCTCCTTCCACCTTTTCACACCTTACCTCTTGCAGTACCACACACTTGCCTTTGCTAGCTGCATTCATGCTGTATATAGTTTGCTCACACTGATCTCCTGAGGTAGGCAGTTTCCTCTTCAGGAGAACGTGCCATCATACTCTGTCACTCAGTTCAGTGTCTGCTATTCACTAAGCATTTACAAAATGAATCTATTCTTGGGAATATGAGGAAAACTTATTTCCCACCCCTCCCTGAAAAACTCTGCAAATTGTCTTGTTGCCTACAGTAATGCATTTGGATCCTGATTCTTTCTCAATGGGTTTCCGGTATGTTTGCCTGATGTTGATTGATGCCCTTTATCTTTAAGCACTGTACATTGTCTGAAGGATTATCAGTTCTGGGTACCTAAAAAAAAAAAAAAAAATTGGAAAAACTCAATGACAAGACCTTGACAACAATCATTCCTTATGTACAACTCCTTTGGAGCTTATTCTCTGACTGTGGAACACAAATGCTTCTTTGTTTTCCAAGCATTTGATGTTACTGGGTAGGACAGAGGTCCTCAGTTCCATAGCTGGGGCCCTCCAGCATGTTCTGAGGGATTCCAGCATGGGTTCCTCAATTGCTGTGACCCTGTGCCCTGACTTTTCACAGGGAGATCTCTGACTTTACTTTTCCTATTGATTGAGTCATTACTCATTGCCAAGCCTGCCTTTTAGTAATTATGGGTCACAAAGGCCTATCTTCTCATGGACGTTAGCAGGATTTTCCAGAAACTGGAGAATAGACTATCAAAAGTTGAGGAGATGGATCCCAATCTGGCTGAGATGGCCTGAAGACAGGCAAGGGGCTAGATAAAGCCTCATGTTCCAAGGTACAGAAGGAGAGGCACAGTTCCATTTAGGTTTATTATTTTGTGGGCTATGACTTTAGGGCCAGAGTGACCAAATTTTATTTCAAGCAGGTTAAGAAGCTCAGTAAGGACTGTCCCACAATCATAGACCCAGGCTTTACAAACTGTCTGACAGCTCCGTGTTGTGCTAGCCTCTGTAAGACTTGTGTAGACGTGCTCTCCCTGTGCTGCCAAAGGTCCTGTTTATGACATACTTAAAACCTTCTTCTTGGTTCTTATCAGTTCAGCAACATTATTTCCTTCCTCTAAGCCCAGGATCTCACTTCCTGTTGACAGTGATGTTATTTCCTTCCTCTAAGCCCAAGTTCCCACTCCCTCTTGATTTCCTTCAGCTTCAGACCATTTCCTAAAGGGTTCTCCCAGAGTCCCTCAGGGCTTTCACTCACCATATTGCATTTGACTGTTATTGTCACAGGTGTCTTCTTTGCTTGTCCCTCCAGCCAGACATTTCTTTTCAATTCAAGGCAAGTGTTCAATCTACTTTCTAGGTGTTTCTTTGAGTGTCCTGACATTCCTGCTGTATCAATGAATTTATATTCTCTTCCAGCAAGCCCATGTCTCCCCTGACAACTGTTTCTGGCTGAAGTTCCTAGTCTCCTCATTAGGAACATTTAATCCAACCTAGATTCTCCCTTCTTCCTTCCCCCCCCCCCTGTTCAAGCCCATCAGACTTTGTCAGGGACAGACAGTCACAGGTTGATTGGGATCCCATCATAGGGCATGGAGAACCCAACCTGCCTTTCTAGCCTTCTGTCTCTGCTTCCCACCCACCCTAGCTTTCAACTTGAGCAGACAACCCACCTTTCCTGCAAGAGTCCTTTTCTCCATTTTGGCTAGACCCTGTCCTTTGACTGCCTGATCCCATCCTACCAGTGAAGATTGTTTGACTGATTGTGTTGGGCAATGAGAGGTGTGGGAAAATGGAAAACGCCCAAACCCTGCCTGTAGAAATACCAAGACTGATCAGATCACCACAGAGAAGAGGCCTCCCAACAGCAGCCCCTTCTCCTCCTCCTCCTCCTCCTTCTTTTTTTCTTGTTGTTTTATTTCCAAACTTGAAGGGGTTAGCTGTAAACTGGGTATACAGAAATCCCTGGTGGGACTATCACTTGCAAATAGACCCAGGGTTGTAGACAACCTCAGTAGAAGGCAGATACCTTCTTTAAATCCCCTTTGGCAATTCACATTCCCCACCCTTATTACTCCACCCTTTGTCCTAGACCATTAGGTTTTTTCCGCCAAGCTAGTTGTGAACGAAGAATGCATCTCCATGATGGCTCTTCATAGATCAGGTGGTGAAATTTAGCTTTAGGATTTTCCAGCTCAATACTCAGCAATGACACCTCAGTATTTGTTCCTCATTAGCAGAGGAGATAGCAGGCCACCAACTCCTCTGAGGCTCAGCATGCCAGGGCAACCTCAATTTCAGGCTAAACCTGACCTACAGCCTAAAAGACCCAGTGTTCACTTGAGTCTCTGGTCCTGGCCAGTCTCCATCCCCACCTCTCACCCTTATGTCTAGGAGCAGGCTTCTTTATGATTTTTCTGAGCCATTTAGTTGGTTTTCCCAGATTTCTTTCTCCAGTGTCCCACACTATTACATATGTATACAAGTGAACATGTGCCTACAGATACATAAATGTCCCCATGCATATACTTGTGTACATGTGGATAACAGAGGTTCACTAGGGGTGTCTTCCTCAATTTCTCTCCATTATATATTTTGATGCAGGATCTCTTACTGAACCCAGAACTCACTCAAGTGGCTAGACTGGCTGGATAGCAAACTCTGGGAATGTGTCTCTGTCTCTATAGGACTGAGATTAGCAATGTGTACCTATATGCCCACCTTTTTCCATGGGTTCTGGGGATCCGAAGGGTTCATGATTGCACAGTAGGCCCTTTACCAATTGAGCCATCTCCAGTCTCCTCCAAACTATTTTTTTATACTATAATTGACAAAGATCTTAAAAAAATCCAATAAAATTATATCATATATTTTGAAAAAAAAATGGACAAATAAATTTTAACAATTTTCCACTGCTTTGGGGACCTCAGAGAGCTGTGGCTATGATGAGATCCTTCACATGTGGCTCCTGGCTGCCTTTCTGCATCTCCAGGCACAATCTTCTGTCACATCTATTCTATCTCATGCCTCTTCCTCACCTCAGTATCCCATGAGTAGTTAATCATTGGTTCGATTATTTAATTATGACTTGTCTTTCTTGAAAGATTAGAAGCTCTGTGATGGTAGGAAATATTTTTTATCTTCTATTGCTTCTCTAGCTTTCAAAACAATGATGGACATATAGTAACCATTCACAAATACTTAAATAATTGAATGAGTTGGGACCTGGCTTTGACAATCCATTTAGCATCCCACACCTTCTAGAGATGTGACCCCATCTCTCTTTTGACATTCTTTCCACCATCTGGATGGATAAAACATCTTTGAACTTTCCCTTGATCCTTCTCCCTACCCCCAGACTTGGCATATACTGCCTGTTTGTTTTTATTTGTGGGCCCAGATCTCACACTCCTAGGCTGCCCTACCCAAATTGTGCCTAGGACAAGTGTCTGGGGATACCACCTAACGTAAGGTGATCCATAGGAACTCTTGGCCTTGTTTTCTTAGAAAATGCAACACTGAGAGTCATGGCTCACACCTGTAATTCCAGCTCTTCAGACAACAGCACAAGAGAATTGTCATGAACTTCAGGACAGCCTAGGCTATAGCATGAGACTCTGTCAGGAAAAAGAATCTAACGCAGACCTCAGTCTAGGCTAAGTAAATACAGCATAAAGGCAGCAATCTTTGTGACCCTTTATCACCGATGTATGCAATTATATTTTATTACTGCTGCAAACTATTGATTTATGAACAAAGAGAAAACCCAAATCACATTATAATAAAGCAGTGTAGGAACAAAATAATACAGCAGAGAAGAGAAAACCTGAGATTCTCTTTAAATTAAGTATTGTATTTACTGGAATATAAACTAATTTTTTTTTTTTCTGAATCAGTTCAATAAGTATCATCCACAGTGGAGGCAACATATCATTAGTGTTCACACTTCGTGAAGAAAGTGAGGACAACGCTCAGAATCCTGTACTGACACGAGACAAACCCGGAGCAGGTCACACATCGAAATTCTATTTCACAGGCCTCCCATGGAGCTGGATGGAGAAATCCATGCTGTTTCCCTAAAATGTTCGAAACACAATTGATTGTGTCTTAAAATAGGACTGCAGCCCCAGCATTGGGAGCAGTAATGGAAAATTATGTCTCAGAGGTTTTGTGTATACAGTTAACAAAGAGTCAGCAGGGACATGAACTCCTTCAGAAGACTCAGTTTCCCTGTTTGTATTCACAATTAAAAACAGCTATCTTTGTGATTGTCTCTGGATCCCCTCCCCCTGCTTTTGTCATGGGAAATGCCTTGGCAGATACTTGTTAACCTGCTAAGGGTCCCAGCTCTTCTTTTCTCACCTGTAAACCACCCTCATTCAGTGATGGTTATTGGGAAGAATTTAAGACCCAGTTTTGTTTGTTTTAGTTTCTTCAAGATAGAGAAATGGACATGAATTTAGAGAATGGGAAGAGAACAGAGCAAGGAGAAGACAAAGAAGAGGTCAGAGAATGGACTGGTACTCTTTGTGTTAGTCGGCCCTCTGGTACTACAGCAAATACCTGGGGACATCAATTTACAGAAAGAAGAGGCTTACTTTGACTCAGGATTGGTTAGTTTTTGCTTTTGTGACAACGCAGCATATCCTAGCCGGAGTGTATCTTGGAACAAAATCAGGAACCCAAGATTTTGGCCTTTGGAGGGACAGTTAAGATCTAAATATAGCTTCTCTCAAAATGAATGGGGAAACCTACCCCTTGCAAGGCAGTCCTGAGGCTCAGTTTTTAGAGGTTTGTACGCACGCGCCAGCGCCGCGCGCACACACACACACACACACACACACACACACACACACACACACACACACAGGTGCGAGCTACTCTGTTTCTTCAAATTTGAACCAATCTTCCCTACACTAAAAAGTGTTTTCCCACCTCTCTTTATCTTCCTTCTGCCCTCAAGCTTAAAGAATAAGATTGAGTTCATGTCTGAATCGATTTCAATTCTAGGATAAAGATGGAGGAACAATTATGACTGGCAGAAGAGTTCAAGTGTTGAGAAGTGACATGAAGACACATTCAGAGAAGACTAGAGAATTGAAGTTTCCTAAGAGTGGCAGAAATCTTGCAAAAGGGGAATGGATGGGTTTTCTGAGGGCTTGTACTGGGCACTTGAACTAACCCAATTCTTCTCCAAGAAGGGACACACACAAAATGGGGAAAGAACAAAACACAGCACAAAAGCAGAATTCTCTTGGAGTAAGTACCTGCATTACTGGGGTAACTGCCTTGTGGTAGTTTCTTTATATATGACACATGTGGAAGGCTTTATAAGGGCTACATATCACTGTTTTAAGGAACTTCATGCACTGTCTGCTGTGTCTCCAGACTTGGCTGTCAGAGGGGTGTTAATTCTGGTGTCACCTGGACCCTTCTGAGTCCTACAGTACATTCCTGAGGGGGCTTTTCTTGACCAGGGTATCTGAAGCAGGAAGGCCACCCTAAATGTGAGAGGTACCTTCTAATATCTTTCTAGATAGAAAGGCAGGAATTTTAAAAAAGCTTTGCTCTTTGCCTTTTGCTTTCTGCCTACTGACCCTCACTCTCACTGGCAAATTCATCTGTCCCATGTTGTGAAATTCATTCACCAATACTAGAACAAATTTTGGGGGACTGCTAAAATAAACTGAAGCCAGAGGCTCTCCAGGAGCCTTCTAGGCCTTTATGCCAGCTTAGGAGTTCTGAGGTGTTCAGCTTCACGGACTGAGCAGTTGATTCCTGGTCATTCCTGCCTGGGGGAGCCAGTGTTAGACTACCCAGACTATATCTTGTAAGCCAATCTAACCAATTCCTCATATATGTTTTATCTGATATCACTTCTATCCCCTTAGGAAACCCTGACTAACACAGGACTCAATTTCTGATTTGCACTGTAATATACAAAGGTGCTCCTTTGTTCTTCATGGCTGTTGGAGATCAAGGACCACCCACCAGGAAAGCATTTCTTCTGAAGATGTTGTAGTACTAGTCTGAAAAATGCAAATCCGAGGAATTTGGCAAAGGTCTGAAGAGATTAAGCAATGTGATGGCTGTAGAGGAAGAAATTAAAATATGACATCAAACAAATGAGAAAATGAATAATCATGGAAGGAAATTTAGATCATTCTCTAGATGACAAAGAGTGATGGAGCCTGAATAACAGAACCCTAGGACAGTTCTCAAGGTGAGAAATAGACACACAAAAAGAAGAGGACTTCTCTTCACAGGAACATGGGTGCACAAGGGAAACTAGTACAGTAAGATACACACCAAACAAGAACAGAGGGACCACTCAGGAACACTAGACAGGATGGATGATTCCCTACCATCACGGAAGTGGGCTGTGTCTAGAGATGAGATAGTGGCTAGGCTGTGAAATAGGAAAGACTCAGTGGGCTGTTGGCCCATTTAGTTATACCTAATCAATTCTCAATTCAAATACTTTTTTTTTTTAAATTAGCATTTAAGAAGGAGAACAAAAGAGGTAACCCACTTGCCTGGAAGTAAAAGCAATGCCCAGCAAGTCTAGGGACCAAAGGGTTAACTGGGGTTGTTGTGGGCCGAGTGGACTTGCTGCAATTCAATTGTTGCAAAAGTCATGCAGAGGGCAGAGAACAAAAATAGAGATGGAATTACAGAGCCCAAGGCAAGTGCAAAAGCCCTTTTAATTTCTGCTTTCTGTAGGCAGGGGTGGGGCTGCAGCACATGCCAGAAGGAGCAGACAGAGCAGGGGACCAGCAAATGAGTCAGCTGGAGATGGGTCCAGCTGCTCTCCTTCATCCCACATCAGACTCTTAGGCATATATTTCTTCCTTCCTGGGCCTCAGTTTTCTCACCAGAGAAATGGGCTTAATCCCAGCCTCCCTAGTGTCTCAGACAGTCTCAGACTTGACATGGTGAGCCTATGAACACAGGCAAAATGTAGGATGTATTTTCTAGTGGAAAGGTGATATGCTTGTTTTTGGAACACTTTCAGTCTCCATGGAGGAACATTTATTTTTGGATTAGTTCTCTCTGTGTCCCAGAACACTGTATTTTATCTCTAGGAAGTATCACCTATTCAATAGATACAAATCAATAGATACGAAGAGTATGTGCTAGGTATTTAGTCTCAAAGATGCCTTGAATAACAAATCCATTTTATTGGAATTCATAGTCTAGAAAAGAAGAAATAATTAATAGAAAGTGGTGTCTTGGTACAGGAGCCCCAATAGAGTGTGGTGGAAAGGTGGGGCAGGTGGAGAGGAGGAGGAGCCTGACATTTATGCCCAGGACTATGCTCCAGGATCAGTAAGAGATGGTTTCTAGGAGAGGGCAAGAGAAGACTGCCCGCTGTCTCAGAGCCTGAGCTTGTCAAGGCATGCAGGGATGCTTCGCAAGTTAGAAAACAGAAAGACAGCTACTGTGGGTAAAGCCTGAGTTAAGGCCAGAATGCAGAAAGGTAAAGGGTGACCCATGACGGTTGTTGTATGTCAAACCCATTAGAGGAATTTGGGACACGGGAAAGCATTGGGGTTTGAACACATTATAGCTTTCCCGGGATAAATTGCACTTAGTCGTGATGACTTGTCCTTTTTCCACATTGTTAGAGTAGGCTTCCTAATATGGTAATGGTTTTGAGGGTTTCTTTACTGTAATGTTAAGGTCTGTTTGGGGTTTTAAGATACTGCTGGCCCCACGGAATAAGGTGGAAATGTCCTCCCCGGGTATTAGTTTTATGCTATTGCTTCTAACAGATTCACACAAATTTAACAACTTCAAACCATGAAAACACATTAGATGTGGCAGCATGTGTCTATAATCTAGCAGCGGGGAGGGGACTGAAGGAGGGCAGCTAGTTCTGGGCCAGCCTGGGCTATATTCTAAGTTCAGTCCAGACTGTAGTGAGCTTGAGTTCTGACTGGAATTAGTGAGACATTTTCTCAAGAAACTCAAGCCCAAAACCATGGCCACCAGCACCACTAGCAACACCACCCCGGTAACACCACTACCACCAGCACCACCAACACCACACCAACATCAGCACCATCAGCCCCGCCATCCCACAGCACCAGTACCAGAACCACACTTAGCACCAGCAACAGCACTGGGATTAGCACCAGTAAAATAAAACAGTAAAAAGAAAAACATGTTATCTGAAGTTCTCGGGGGCCAGACTTTAAAGTGATTTTTATTGAGTGAAATAATGGTGTTAGCGGTTCCCATTAGTTTCTCCTGTCTCACGTAGTTTTCTCATGTATAGGTGCCAATCAACATGGGTGGTCCTCTGTAGCCTTCATTCCCGTGTCTGCAGATTTACTTACTCATCCGTGTATGAAGGATATTCTTAAAAAGCTGTGTTCATACTAAATTTTGTAGTGACCCGTTGTCCCCCTCTCATTACTCCCTCAACAACTCAACATGATCATGATTCATATAGCATCTGTGCATAAGTAGCCTAGTAATGAGTCAAGTATATCAGAGTG
Organism: Cricetiscus sungorus; assembly: GCA_030556225.1. Classification (NCBI taxonomy): domain Eukaryota; kingdom Metazoa; phylum Chordata; class Mammalia; order Rodentia; family Cricetidae; genus Cricetiscus; species Cricetiscus sungorus. The sequence continues at coordinate 24,765,354 of JANBXA010000730.1, forward strand.
TGTGTGTAGGCTACATATGCCGTCTTACATACTGGACTTAGGCATCCATCAGATGCTGGTGTTCATGGGCTTTCCTGGAACCAATTCACTGTGGAGATCATGGGGCAACCATATTCAGTAACCTATCCAAGACAAGTCCTTTGTCCATCTCCACAGATCTCTTATCAGAGCAGGTAAGTTCTCTTAGCCAGTCACCTATCACTATAACAATAAACTCGAGATAAATCACTCACCACGAGGGATGGCTCACTTTCACTCAGGGTTTCGGTCCACTGTCTTTTGGTTCCATCATTTTTTGGGCCTGGGCAAGGCAGAACATGTTGGTGGGGAGAGTTGTTGAGTAAAAGCCTCTTAGCTCATAGCGGCCAGGAAGGACGCAAGAGGCTGAGTGAGGCCTCAATGCCCTCCTTCATAAATACAGGCCTTTGAGGAACGTTCCAAATACAAACTCTACCAACTGTTCTCTTTGATACTTCGCTCAATGAAATCTAGCTGCCTTGGCCTTCCTAAACACACAATTCCATCTCTTCAGTTCAGATAAACCCCTTTACCCAAGGGATTTCTATTTTGAGTCCAATAAACTTTCCTGGGCTGGATCTCAGACATACTTAGTGCCCATTTCTTTTGTACCTTCTTTTTTTTTATTTTTAAATTATATGATACCTAAACATTTTCTCAATAGTCTGTGTTTAGTTTTGTTGTTTCATAAGGATGCCAATTTGGTTTCTCTTTATTCTACCTTGTTGGAAGTGGAAGCTGATATAAAACTTCTTAGAGTGAGATTACTAAAATACCTTGCTTAAAAAGAGTCTTGAATTCAAAAGAACAATGTCACAGCTGTAAGTAATGAAACTATGGAGGCCTGGAGTAGGTAGGGAGCATTAAAATACCTTCAATGTGCCTACACTCTGCATAGTCAGTTCTGCCTATCACATGCCACAAGTGTACACTGGGCCGTGCTGAAAGCTTGTCTAGAGCTTGACACGGGAGTTAGCTACCCTGGAAGCTGCAACACTAATCTTACTCACAGTTACAGGGAACCAAGTGCTCATGGACCCCTGATCATGGTGTGCGTACCTGATTCCCATGAAGACCATTTCTGCCCACGTTTCCAGGGAAACAGACCTAAGCCCAGGAGACCTCTTCACAACTAAACATTAGCCCATGACTGAAGCATGAAGCCATTTGCCATGGCTCACAAATGCCTCTTAGGATGATGCTTAATTCTGCAGCAAGATGGCTTCCTTTCCTCGGGATAATTTGTATTTTCCTAGTGTGGAGAGACTCTCAGGATGGGATACAAGGGCCAGGAATCTCCCTATGCTGCCTAGGGACTGAAAGTCCAGTGGGATGATCCCTTGGTGACTGCCCTTGGGGAAAAGATGGAAATGGTTATCAGGAAGTGAAGCTATCTCCCAGGCCTGGGACCTTTATTTGAAGAGTCTAGCCCAATGGCCCAGAAGATGTAAACCTATTTCCCCTTTGATCTTATGTCTTTTCCTTGGAGGCTTCTTTTTACTGAGGCAGTCTCTAGTAGCCAACTGGAAGATGTAGCAAGATGGTCCTGCTGCACCTGCCAAGCAAGCTCTCACATCCCCGAGTGACCATGAAGGTCTTTGTGTCATGGCAAACTGTAATTGCTTCTATAACAATGACAGATTGTGTCAGTGATGACAGACTCCAGGTGTCATCTCTGTGAACATGACATGGAATGATACGGGCACAGATGTCTCCAATACTTCTGCTCAATTGACTTTAATGGCAAATATAGGTCACGGCACACAATAGTCATGCAGTTAGTATTCACCGAATGCATAAGCTGAGAGTTTCATAATTGCTATGGCCTGGGAGTGGACCACAATGACAGAGCTTGTGCTGACTGCATGTACCATCAACACACCACATAAAACTGAAAATGCTTCACATGCCACAAACCTGGGGAGAATTAGCCTGCAAAACACACATGTAAAGTTTTTAATTATCCCAGCTCTCAAGTTATAGGAACAAGGGTTTTCTTAGCTCTAGCTTTGTCTTTCGTAGTGGCCCTCTGAAGCAATAATGATTTTCCTATTTTGGGGGTGTTTTCTGACTTGTGAATCTCACCTCCCCAAGAAAAAAAGTCAGATATGTGCATTTTTACCTTCTGGACATATCTGTAGATTCAAGTTCTACCAATTATATGCATTGATGGGAGAAAGGCAAGAGAGGAAATAAAGCCTAGAAACTATGTCCTGATCCATCAGCATGACTTTTCCTGATAATTCTGCATGACTTTTGAGCAACAGAGGTAGAATTTTAGGCTTTCAGAACCCAACATCAGTGATCTGGTGTGGTCCAAGTATAAACCTGGCCATGATGCTTCCAAGCCTGGCCTTCTGGGTGATTTCATGAGCCAATCATATATGTTTTTTTTCTTCCTTGACTAAAGTAGGCAGGGCATTCTGCTGTGAGACCCTGACAGACACAGCTGTCAATTGTTGGTTGTTAAGGGCTGATGCTTCCTGTGGCTGTTGGCTGTAAATGGGCCTCGTTTCTACTCTGACCAAAAGTAAGATTTCTGAAGTCAGAATGAACGAGCTGGTCCTAAACCTGCATGCAGCATTGAGTGGGGATGTAACTCCTAAACATCCCCTTTGAAGTTTCTGAACTCTCTGATCTCTGGAAATCTGTCACATTAGCTTGTTCCTTGGCCTGTGCCACCTCTTGCCCTCCACCCCCCAAGGACACATGTATGCCAAGGCCAGAGATGCATGGTCCTCCAAGATCTCCTTTTCTCTTATCTTACACTCATCAACTTGTAGGATTTTACTTTACCACTATTGTGTAAATCCTTTGCCTTTTCTCCTCCCCCACAGATGCTGTCCTGGGATTGTATTTGTCCTTGTTTCAGCTCCTTGTCCTCAACCCCAACAGATTTCAGGCCATTTTCAAGGCTACCAAATTCCATCATGTTCTTTCCTTATTGTAACTGTTTGAGTAAGAACGGTCCAAGTGTTTGAATATTTGGTCACCTGCTGTTGAAACTGTTTGGGAAGGATTAGGAGGTGTGGTGTGGTCTTACTGGAGGAGATGTGTCATGAGGGCAGGCTTGAGGTTTCAGAAGCCTACCAGCGCTCTCCTCTCTCTCTCTCTCTCTCTCTCTCTCTCTCTCTCTCTCTCTCTCTCTCTCTCTCTCTCTCTCTCTCGTGGTTGTGGATCAGGATGTGAGCCCTCAGCTACCAGCGCCATGCCTGCCTGCTGCTGTGCTCCCCACCATGATGGTCATGGATGGATTCACTCTCTGAAACTCTAAGCCTCAATAAACTCTTTCTTCGGCAAGTTGTTTTGGTTGTAGTCTCCTATTACAACAATAGAATCAAGACATCCCTCTGGGATGAAATCCTTCCCTAGCAAACCAATGCCAAAGTAGCACTGTGGTCTTGACACCATGAATGTTTCTAACTATTTTCCTACTCATTTCCTGAGTCTTGCCACCCACCAGCCACCAGGATCGCATCACTGCCTCATAGAATGTATGACTGTCTCTTCTGGAAAGGTCCTGTATGACATCACACATTTGACACACACCTACTCATTCTTCAGGATTTCGTGAGAATGCCACCAACTCTGGGGAAATGCTTCTTCATTTCCAGCAAAGTGTGGCACTTATTGTGTTCCCAATGTGTCTTCCTATAATACTGTACTTTCCACATTACTGTGGTTGTTGTTTATACTTATATCTTCTCAGTGAAGATAGAACATGTGAGAGATAGGGCCAGAGTTCTCTTCATCTTTGTATCCCTATGACTAAAAGCAGCACCTGACACTTGGGGTCTCTACAGGTGTTTGTGAAGTTAATCAGTAACAAAAGCAACAGCAAGAGAGAACCATGAACACATCGGTAACTTTCACTCCCCAATGTTATTAAAGATTATTATGTACAGAGATGATTTGTCTGCATGCATGTATGCACACCACATGCATGCCTGGTGCCCAAGGAGGCCAGAAGAGGGCATCTAATCCTTTAGAAGTTGTGTTATAGACATGTTAACTGTCATATATGTGCTGAGAACTGAAAACAGGCAAGTGTTCTTAACCTTGGAACCATCTCTGTTGTCCCTAAAAACAGTTATTAAAGTCACACAATTAGTCACACTGTTAGCCATAGCCATCCCTTCACACCTTTGCCACCAGAAGGATTTCTTCCTACTCAGGCAGCCAGAGGCTGCCTGACTCAGAGAAGGAAAGGAAGCACCTGCAGCTTTACACATACCTAAGGCCTCTGAAACAGTAATTAGTACAGCGCTCACTAGTAGTTAGGGAGTAACTAATAACTCAGTGTTGGCATCTACAAAATGATGCTTTCCCCCTTTTCCTACACAAGCAATGGTTTTTAAGCTGAGGATGTTCCAAATGGCTGAAAATGGGGAGAGCCATTTCAAACACCACGTGTATTTAAAAGGTACTGTTGCTTGTGGGCGGCCTTCATTTCTGTCATTAACTAGGATGGCAGAGGCAAGCATTTGCCAACCCCCGCCAGGCAAAGCAGAGGCACAGAACTGAGGGCAGGCCTACTTCCATGCATACACACAAATCTCTTTTAAAAAAAGGAAATTACACTTAGAAAGCAAACAGATTCAGAAGGAAGCAGGTAATCATTCACATTGCAAAAAATACCCTTCGCTGTACAAAAGGAGCTCCCACAGGGCACTTTTAAATGGGAAATGCCTTGGGAGTGCTTAAAATACCATTGAGTTTATAAGGAATTGATTAAGAACTAATTCTTTTAGAAACCAATCTATTGCACAATTGGGGGCACCTTCGAATAGCAGCTCCAGTCTTTGCTTCGTTCTTAACGTTCTTGTTGTTGCTAGAAATGTCTACAGAGTAAGGACATGCAACTAGGTGCATAGTTAGTTAGGGTCAGGAGACTGGGCTTTGAACTGGTTTTTGGCCATGCTGGCTGCATCCAGTCAAACATCAGCCTGTGTTCATAGATGGAACTGGAGCCAGCAACCTTAAGAGTAAGAAGCAAAAAAATGGAGTAAGTGTGCAGTAACCCACAACACAGGTGATTATTCACACATATGCACATGTGCTCATTTTCTAGGACTGCCATAATAAATGGCCACAGGTTGGATGGCTTAAGAAGTAGGAAGGCTTCGTCTTATACTCCTGGAGAGTAGGCATCTGTGACAACTGATCTATGCCTCTCTTCTGTCTTCTGGTGGTTTGTTGACTGCCCTTGGTGTTCTCTGGCTTCTGTTGGGCCACCCCAGTCTCTGACAGCATCACTATATGCTATTCTCTTTGAGTGTGTATCAGTATAACTCTGTCTTAACAGACTGCATTTGCAATGACCTTGTTCCCGAGGTGGGTCACATTCTAAACTACCGGAGTTAGAACTCTGGAATCTAAGTTTGGAAGCAGACCGACTGAAACTAAGTCTTAAGTCTGGTCTTAAGTCACTGAAATGTGTTATTGCTGCTGTTAGACATTTTGTTTTTCTCGAATGAGGCATTGTTAAATGAAATTTTGTTTTTGTAGAAACAATACGCTACAAAAAGAAGCCCTTGTATATAAAAACTAAGGCAAAGAGGAAGGAAGAAAACCTGGGTATGAGCTTGGACAGCAACATTAGTGATTTTTTTTTTAACCTTACTACCTTCCTGTATTCCTCTCCCTTTAGGGAAGGGTATACTGTACTCAGCTGGGCTTTGATCACATCCTCTGTTGTGTGACCCTATTCAGTAGAGATGTAGACAAACATCCACTCTCTCCCATTAGGGAATCAAGGACAGACCAAGGTAAGGGAATCACCAGAGCCCAACGTGGTGTTGTATGATTCAATGGGTTTTACTGGGTTTATTGAAAAATATGGGCAAGGGGTTACTTATAAGAGCAAAATTGACTTAGATGGTTACATCACCAAAAGTCCACCCCGGCGTATGTGACAGCTAACAGAAGCTGGAAACCTAGAGTGCATGCACAACCTGCAGGCAGTTCAATGGGTAGGAGGCTGTCCCTTTCAGGACCCTCAGATTGTCTCAGCTCCTTCCAGGTAGCCTGGCTGGTCTGATCTTCTTTCAGGCGGGTCAGCTTGTCTGACAGTCTGTAGGCAATTTAGTTTATTTGCGATGGTCTCTCAGCAGTTCTGACTGCTTATATATGCTTGGGGAGGTAGGGGCCTAATAAATCTTGTCAGTTCCACCAGTTTCTGGCAGCCTGCGAGTGGTTCACTTCCTCAGCTTGATGAGCTTCCCTCCAAGATGGAGGGCTCTGTTTCGGGAAACAACACCTTTGCCGTGTAGAGAAGTGCAAGGAGGCAGGGTGCTCTGTACACCGCAATTCGTTCTTTGCATGAAGATTTCTTACATCCTGTGGAAACATGCTTTGGCCAGGCGGAGTTAGTGCTCTGCCTCCAAGGGCCCTGCCAAAGCAGTCATGAGAGCAATGAATTGGTCACTTCTTTCCAAGTGTGGTTTCTAATACACACACGCCAAAAAAAAAAAAAAAAAAAAAAAAATACTAACTGGCACTACCGTCATGAAAACTTTGTTACTGCTGGTGCTAGAAGATATGACTTGGAGACATAACTGTTTGCACTTTGGTCCCTACACAATGATCCTGGGATACTGCAACTGCAGCAGATGGCTTGTGGTAATGGCCCCATTTATTCTCCCCTGTCCATACACATGCATTTGATAATGGCGTCCCACACTTTCTTGGGATAGTCATTGAACTTGCTTCGACCCATTAACTTGGAAACATGCAGTATTGTCCTCTTGCTGTTCTTGCAGCTTCTGCTATGGCTACCAAGCTATCAAGCTCAGCTAGTCTACTGGAGGAAGAGACTCCAAGCAGAGGCAACTGGTCCAGTCATGCTTACTTCATCACCCAACTCATGGCTGACCCTCAGGTGTTCACAGATACCTGGGTGAGTCCAGCTGATATTAGCAGAGCATGGCTTAGGTGGGCAGAACAACCCAGCTAAGTCCAGCAAATACTGCAGTTTCACACTTGTGCACTAAAATATATTTTTTTGGGGGGGTGAGGGATGGTATTTATGTGGGGTTGTTTCATTGTAAGCTACTTGGTTTGGGGGTGGCTTGTTATGTAACAAAAGCTTTCCTGTGTGGGTGTTTCCCAAGATTTTTTTCTAGTAGTAGTGAAAGCATGTATGTAAGGTGTCTTAGGGTCAGCTTTCTAAACATCCAGGTGACATTGGGAGAACTTTACTAGAACATGGCATTCATCACCAGTCTTGGCTTTCTGCCTCTTGAAAGAAGAGACTGGAGTTAATTAAAAGTACCAGTGATAGCCATGAAGTAGTGGCACATACTTTTAATTTCAGCACTTGGGAGGCAGAGGCTGGCAAATCTTTGTGAGTTTGAGGCCAGCCTGGGCTACAGACTGAGTGCCAGAACAGCCTCTAAAGCTACACAGAGAAACCCTGTCTCGAAAAAAACAAACAAACAAACAAACAAACAAACCAAAACAAAAAGTACAAGTGATAATGTATAATACAAAGCTCACAGTGTCTTCTCACAATAAAGATGTATTTTTCTCCCTTGTAGTCTGTGTAATTTTTGTGTCTCACACATCTGTGGCCAGCTGCAAAGAGGGCTGAGGGCTGGCTAAACTTAGCTGGCTCAGCTGAGATGGCTTATTTCAATTCCACGTGGTGACTCATCTTTCAGAAAATTAGTTTGAACTTGATCATGCTTACATATATTCAAGGAGAGATGCAGGAATTGTGATGGTTAACTTTATGTTGTCAACTTGATTGGCTCACAGGATGTCCGGGTATCTCATTAAGTATTATTTCTGTGAGAGTGTGTCTTGAAGAGAACAACAAAAAGTTTTGGTGTACTGAGGGGGAAGTTCACCCTCCCCAGTGTGGGAAGGTCTTACCTAACCCACTGCGGCCTTCAGTAGAAGAAAAGTATAGGGAAATGGAAGATTCTCTGGCTTTACAGAAGGCTTGAACAGAAGCATCAATCTTCCGCCCATGGTTCTCTGGCTCTCAGGCCTTTATACCACCAGCTTTGCTGGATCCCAGCTTACAGGTCTTAAGACCCCTCAGTTTTTTGTAACTCTGTGAGCCAAGACTGCATAACCAGTCTACTTATATGTGTCTATGTATGTTTCCAGTTTATGAATGTGTGTATTCATTTACATGTAGGTTTACATGTGTGTATCCATCCTATTTCATGTCTCTATAGATCCTTAGTACACAGCCCAGGCTCCTTCCTTCAAGTCTTCCAGCAAATCCCCTGAATTCATCCCACAGACACAGGAAGAAAACGAGTAGGGACAATCTTCTGGGACTTGTTTCAGTTGAGGGTGACATTAATCACTTTCTCTTCATTCCGTTTGTGACAGTTAGTCTAGATGCAATAGAGTTAAGCTCATGATCTAGCAGTATGTCAAAGGAAAAGAGAGAGAAAGGGATGGATACTGTGGAAAACCCGTAGTCCAGACAACAGTGTGTTCACTCAGTACTTGGGTGACTTGCTCAGCTTCTCCAAGCTTATTTCACTTGCTGACAAGGTAGGACAGATGGATGAGCTGAGGATGAACACTGTAAGAGCTGAATGAGATTTGGTCTGCAAAGTGCCTTGTGTGAGACCTGACCCAGAGGAAGAGGTAAAATGATAGTTCTTATTTTGATTATTGTATAAAAGTGAGACTATGTGGGGGAGGCAATGGTAAGGAAGGCAACCACACATGGGTTGTTCGAGGATGACTAAGAGTCTCCAGTCTGTCTCTTCATTCCAACATGTAACCATTTACTCTGGGGAAACGGAGACATCTCAATGTCATCTCACAGCAAGGGGCAGTGAGAATGGTTCACCATGGGAATAGATAATGATTGGGTACATTTCCGAAGAGAATTTTGAATTTTTTTATTTGCAATTTTTATAATAACGTTTATCTAAAAAGAAAACATTAAAAGAAAAGTGAAGCCAACTGGAAATTGGTATATTTAAAATGTATCACTATGTGTCACAATAGTTATAAAATGGTCTTTCCTAAAAGAAAACATTTTGTTGTCTGAACACCAAATAATCACTAAAGAGATATAATGGTATAGTATAAACAATAGTTGGCTCCTAACAGAAGAGGTATCAACTATATACTTTGATTTTGAAAGTGCATTAAAGTAGATAACTGTGAAGCCAGCCTAGATACCCAATAATAGAAAACAGACAAGGAAAAAATGTGTTATGCATATACAATGGGATTTTCCCATAATCCATAAAGAACTTAGTCCTTCTGTTATCAGAAAAATGGATACAACTGTATATACTCATATTAAGTAATTTAAACCAGTCTTGGAAAGGTGTATATCAAGCAGAGAACATCAAGAAAGAGGGGGTAGAAAGATTTTAAGAGCTATTGGGCCAGAATATCTGTTGTAGGATAGAGTCTTCTATACATAACAGGGATGCTGGGCTTCTAGGATCTCAAATATATGGTCATCTAAATAAGACTGTCTCCTTTGGCCAGTTGACATGCCACCATTATTGAGGGAAATCTCACAAGGCCCTACACATAGAAAAACAGATATAAACACACACACACACACACACACACACACACACACACACACACACACAGAGTACATAAAAATAATTACAGAAGAAAAGTTCATAAATTTGAGATCAAGTGAGGGGGACACAGGAGGAGTTGGAAGGAGAAAGATGGATGGGCAGAAATGATGTAACAACACTCACATATGAAATTCTCAAAAAATTAAAGAGTTAAATGTTGAAAGTATTTTAAAAAACAAACAAGTAAGACAAGTATTATATATCTTGGTTCCAGCATTTTATATAAATACACAACCCCTCCAACACAAACACATTTTCATATATGCACACCCACATAACACATCATGGAAGTAGAATTAAAATGGTCTGGGGGAACAAAGGAAGCCAACAGGAAGAAGGAGGGGCTGAGAGAAGTGGGAACAGAGGGTGCAAGGTCACAATATATACAAATAAGCAATTTGGATCAAGCAAAAGTAATGATAAAAATATATTAAAGCTTCACCCAGAGTTCAGATTCATTTGAGCATGATTTTCGAATTCTGTTCTATTGTTTTAAACTCTTAAGCATAAAGCAGTGGGTCACACCGAATGTCAGAACTGAAGCCATCCATGCATGGTTTCATCGTCACAGTATTATTCATTTTCAATTTCTGGCTTAAATACGGGATATCTGGATCCATGAGTGAAGAAAGAAGCTTCTTCAAATGGCTTGAGGGATGCTGAGATGTTACTAAGCTGTTGGTAGGGCACCAAGTTTCTTTCCATGTACAATGTCTGTTTGAATCATATGTAATGGAATTTTATTACTTTGCTTGGTTAGAAGGTAATAGTGAATCTCCTTTGGGTGTTAAATTAGGCTTGGAGTTCTGTCTTGGTAGCACCTCCTTTCTACTGTGATTCTTGGGTACTCTAGAAGTACGATACCATCCTCTGGAAGAAGTCTGATGAGGCAGCTGTAGCATGAATAATAAAAACCCCGAGACTGATAGTGGGTTTCAGCTGAAGACCATGAAGGCAGAACAGGCAAGCCAGTAGCTCTTAGCTCTCCCAAGGCTGAAATGGAGATCCTGTCTTCCCTGTGACTGAAAACTGACTCTCCACTGTCCTCAGCATGGTTGGAGACTAATTTCCAGCTCTGATTCCCTGCTCCTATCTTATATTCCTCTCTGGTGCTAGGATTAAAGGAGTCTTTCTTTTAGTCTAAGTCGCTCTTGTGTAGTGCAGGGTGTCCTTGAACTCACAGAGATCCATCTGTCTCTGTTTCCTGAGTCCTGGGATTAAAGGTGTGTGCCATCACTGCCCATCTTCTATGGCTACTAGTGTGACTAGCTTTGCATTCTGGTCTTCAGAGGTTGTATAAGGTTGTATAAGATCATAAGCAATATATCACCATAGGGAGCCTTCTGGAATTCTCAGCCATTTATCAGATTTTGGAACATGAAGTCATTTGGAAGGTGGGGAAAAACAATGGCCAATTCAAATGGGACACACACTGAAGCACATGGAAGCACCCTGGATTTGTACTTTCGTGGTTATCTATATGCTTCCCAAACACTTATTTGCTGCCAACAGTCCATATAATAGCCCTGTTCAAGTTATTCTCTGATCTGAATGAATAAGTGTAATTCTGGGTGGATCTACCATCCATTACTGCTTTTCAAGTTGCCTCACATTCCTACATTTTTATGTAAACAGCACCATTTTTTTTTCTCCCAATCTCAGTATTTTTCACATTGTACATTTCACCCAGCTTTCTCCTTTCATGTCCACCTTGGGTCAGACTCAGATCAATTTCCATTCCACTCTCCACAAACCATCTCCATGCTCCTGCCAAACAAACCCCTCAAACATCACTTTATCGTGCTGATGGTCTCGGAGCAGAGGCTTCTCCTGGCTGTTGCATCAAGGCCATCTTGAGGGTGCTGGAATTAATAGTGTGGAGATGCCCAGCTTTCAACTAAAACTATTTTCTTGTGTCTAAGGTTAAGCCTGATTCCCCAGGGTGAAACATATAAGTAGATCCAAAGGGGCTTCATTTTTTTTTCTCCATGTTAATACAGGGGCTCAATAAATATTCCCTGAATTGAGAGCAGACTTTAGGCTAGCATTGACAGTGACGCTGAGAGATGCACATCAGTACTGATGGTTGTAGCAGCTGGAGGCGTCATTTCCAGAGACCTCTTGTGAGGAGAAACTGGAATGATTTAACAGCACAGTAAAGAATTTCAAAATGATGCAATTGCTACAATTAATTAAGAGACCATTTTAATGTAGATTTAAGCTCACTATTGGTGGATAATAGTAACGGTCCTAAAGTGGGCACAGGTTTTTTCAATAGAATTACATTTAAATATCACACACACACACACACACACACACACACACACACACACACACACACACACACAGAGGCGAGTACAGGTCTAGAAGATGATGAGATTAGAACAAAAAACAAATTGGAAAAAGGTCAAAGGAATTTCTATTATCCATAGGCCATAAAGAGGTTGAGACATGTTTTGGCTATAAACATGATTCATAATTTATGAGATTCTCCTGATTCTTAGCCAGCACAGATGAGAGGATTCTTTTTCATATCATATTCTCATACATTTCCTTGTATCTCTAAACTGGATTGATGCATGAAAACATAACAACCCCCCTTAAGTATCACATTTTACCCATAATCACCCACTGATTCATTTGGGGGGGGGTTACCAGTAGCTGGGTTAGTAAACTGTCCTAAAATTCAATGGCTAAAACTAAATGTTTTATTGTATTTGTATCGTTATATTTGACCTGGTTGACAGTTTATATGCCAGTCTCCCTGGTATTCTTTGGATAGGGGTAGTGAGTGGAGTCTTAGCTGGGATCTGCTGGGCCTCTTTTTTTGTTCATATCAATATCAGGACCTTTCCCTCTTTGCATGAACTGTCCATGTGATCCTGAAGGGTGGCCTCAATGGTGGCAGCCAGACTTTTTACACAGAGACTCAAAGTCTGAAAAAGTGAAGAAAATGGAGACTCCCAACTATGCACTCTTCCCACTAGCCAGGGGAGAGCCAGTTACTGCCATGTCATTGAACCAAGTCCTAGGGGAAGTGGGGGAGGGATCTGCATAAAGTAGTAGATGTGGGGGTTGTGGCCCATCCAAGCCACCTTCATGATTCATCTCTCCTCATGTAAAACTTCCCTCACTTCTGCAAACCTAATGCAGTATGAAATCAGCCAAAAGTCCAGGACCACAACACAGTAGTTGAGATTTCTCTTAGAAACAAAGCTCAATAAAGAGAGCAATCCACTTGTCCTTCATTCACCACCACAGAGTAGTGAACACAGCATCCACTGTTCTAAAGAAGGAAGGGGGTTACAGCAATTCTGCAGTTAGACTGGCTCAGTCCCTGATCTCTTCCCCTGAAGTCAAGGGACATTCCGAGTTCAAACTCCACTTTTGTTTCCTGGGATCATTCCTCTCAGCTCTTGGTTTCAACCTCTGGGCTTTAGGTCTTGGATCTGAGTCATTCTTCCTGTGTCTAAAGAACAGTACGTGCTTGCAAGTGCATGACTCTAAGCCTCCTTCTTGCTCCACAGGAAGAGGGAGGGCAAACTTCAATTAACCATGTCTCCTCAGAGTCATATTCTTTTGTTGTTGCCTCAGGCATGGAGTCACAGGTTGGCCCTGTGATCTGCTTTAACCAGTGGAATTTTCCAGAAGTCCCAGCTCTAGTCCAAAAGCTTGAGATGGCTGATGACTTCTGATTTTGTGCTTTGGAATACCTAACTCCCATCTGAGGTGTCTGTCCACCTGGCTGGACTGACTCCATGGAGAGTCCACATGGGATGGTGGTGGTGGTGGCTGAAAAATTATAAGGAAGAAAAGTTATCATAGTCCCCTGGTCTGTAAGTAACTTACCACCAACTGACATATGCTGGTTATCACACAGGAGAAAGAACCCCCAAAGAACTTCCACAGTCAACATATGGAATTATGAGAGAAGAAAGTAGCTGTTGTTTGAGACTATTAATCTGGGATGCTTTGTTCTGTAACAATGGATGCTCAAGATTTGTGCACTTATTCAAAGCTACTGTGCCTGATGCTGTTAGGCCCAACTGCATACAAAATTCCATATAGATCCTGAACTCCATCTTGTTGATGCATGCTAGTGAGAAATCTGGGCAAATAGAATTATTTTAATTTCATATTTTAAAGACAAGGGGTTTCTGCACAGAATGTCTTTTTGGTGACTCTTTTTGTAAAAAGCAATAATCACTCTGAGATTTGTTGTATTTTTCATTTCCTTCAAGCTAGGGTTTTAGAATAGTAAAGCACACCTGAGCCTTTGCAAATATAATTCAATTTAACAAATATTTTCTGAGTGCTTACTATGTGCTTCTTCTATGTATATTTTTTTTTCAAATCTGTCTGCTCAAGTGAGATTGGTTTGAAAATCAGACGCTGTTTCCCACCTGACATCCATTAGCTTGCCTGGGCATTACTGTCCTGAGTTACTCAGGGATCCTGGTTTTGCCTATTAGCATATATTCTTGTACTATTATGCCTCCCCTGGCTGTTTTCTTAATGCTTCAGGAGGAATTACATTCAGTTGTTCAGTTTCTAAATGACCTAATTAGCAATACTTTCCCCACTCTTTCTTTATAATCCCCTGTCTCCAATTGGGCTCCCTCCTCATCAGCCTTCTCTTCCTCTCTGAGTCTTACTCAACATTCTGCTAATGAGTTCACGTTCCATTGTTGGGCCTCCATGGATTGCTGCCCAGACGCTTGGAAGTCTTTTTGCTTTAATTATAGGGGACGATGTGTCTCCTCATCATTCCCTGCTAGACTTTGCTAGCCCTGAAGCTTCAGCCACTTACCTCTTGCCTTGTTTTCACAGGGACAAAGGCTGTAAAGCAGGAAGTCACCCTGGAGACCACAGGTTCCACAGATGAATAAACTTTGGACTAGAAAACCCAGAGACTTGTTCAAAGAGTGACAGCAGGGGCAAAACCACATCTCCAAACCAAGAAGTCTCAGTTTCACTATTTCAATGGGTTCACTATGGAACTGCAGCATACCTAATTTGACTGACCAACTGGAGATTAATAGATTGGTTAATTAATTGATTAAGCTTTAATTAATGAAGCACCTGCTCTGTTCTTAATCTTGAGATTAAAATATGGATGAAAATATGAAGAAAAAAGGGAAAAATCTAGTGCATTCAGAAACTGTACTATGCATAGCAATAAGCTATGTTCTTAAGATTTAGAATTTTGGTCAACCCTCTCAATGGTTCTTGTTAATTTATGAGATAAACAATTGTTTAACATCAGCTGTATACATATATAGGCATGCACATTCACATTGTGTCACATCCTTACAAATGTCTTTATTGTGCATTCGACTGCAAGTTTCTTGTGGTTTTGGAAGGAAAATAGTGGTGTCATTTTAGAATAGAAACTTATCCTCACACTGGCCTTGTGGTCCCAATTCTTAGATTCATCAGAGCATATTCCACAGAAGAAGTTCTAAGACTCAAATGCACTTGGGGGTCATGAAGGTGAATAAATGAGGCTGAGTGTTACACAGAAGTGCCAGGGTCTGTGACTGCCTGGAGACCACATAGCTCCTTCAACAAATGCAGTTGCTAACACGTTAGGTGACTATTGCTATGTAGGAATTCCAAGGCCAATAATTCCAGAACTTCTGGATTTTTAAAGAAATGCTAGGTATTTCTATTTAACTTTTCAAAACATTGGCAATGATTTGGAAGACTTAAAGCCACTGTATGTTCCACGCTAAAGATTCTTACTAGATTCACGCCAGGGTAAGCAGTCTGTCCACTACTTGGTGTATACCCATCCCCTTGTTCATAGATGCTCTCATCTCTCAGTAATTTTGCAAGTAAATGACATAGGGGCCATGGTTCAGGCAATGCTCAATTATTCACCTCATCAGTCCCTACCGGACAACTGTTAGAATTCAAAGTTCTTCATTATAGTCCAAGAAGAGACAACAGCTGCCTTTGAAGGGAACCACAGAAGGATTGACTTTGCTCAGTTTGTGTCATTTGAAAAAATGTATTGATTGGGGCTGGAGATATGGATTAATGGTTAAGAGTACTATCTACTTTTTTAAGGACCCGGGTTCAATTTCCAGCACCCACATGGTAGCTAACAACTGTTTGTATCTCCAGTTCCAGGGGATTTGATGCCCTGTTCTAGCCTATGCAGGAGGCAGTGCAGACATGTGGTGTACAAGACATACATTCAGGCAAACATCCATACACACAATATGTTTGAAACAGCCTCAAACAATGCATTGATTATGCTACATACTGTCATATTCATGCAATTTCAGCCTCTAGGAGACCGAGGAAGGCTAGGAAGGAAGATATAGACTTTGGGCTACAGAGGAGGACACAGTATCAAAACCAAAACAGATAACAGTAAAACAAAAGGTCCTACCACCAACAAAATTATCTATTCTAGACATTAAAGCTTAGTATTGGCTTTGCCTTTTGATGAGTGTTCTAGATACCTGTTCTTGCATGGACCATGCTAACGAACAGAAATCTTTTATATTGAATCATAGTCATATTTTAAAAATCTAATAAGAAGAGTCTGGTGTCTGTTCAAACTGTACAGTTTAAGGTTGTCAATTGTCTCTGGCACTTTGGGTCTAATTTCACGGTCCTATTGCTTGTCTTACTTCATTTCCTTAATTGTCAAATATTTACAGAGTACATTCTAGGTGTCAGAAAGGCTTGAAACACTAAAAACACAACAGCAAATAACAGAGATGGTCTGTTCTTTCACAGGACCCACTTTCTGCTTGGGGCTAGAGAGACAATAGCTAAGCAAGGAAAAGAATGAACTACTTGGTTTCAAATGTCGATAACACGATGAACAGAGTAAAATACAGAAGTAATGATTGAGGGAAAGCTTTTCTGCAAAGTCATGGGGTGGAGACCTGCATGATGAGAAGTGGAAAGCAATTCCAAAATATCTGGGCAGAGAGCTTTAATCAGGGGAAAGCCCTGGAGCCATAGGCTTGAGGCAGCAATGGATGTGACATGCTCCTGGGTCAGAGAGCAAACCAGTTTGAGTGGAATGTCTAACCCGCCCTTTTGTGCAGCATTCCACAGTGTTTGCGTCTCTAGCACTGACTCGCTTTTCTGATCTTTGTGCTCCTAAACCTGGGGGGAGGGGGTGTGTGGGGTGCTGCTTCCTCTCTCCAAGGTGCTGAAAAGGGAAGCTCCTTCTTGGAGATCTTACTGGCTTTCAGAGTTTCATCAGTTACTTGTTGCATTCATGAGAGCACAGTCAGTGGCTTACAGTTCCTTGGAAAAAGTGATATATATATATGGAGAAAACTTATAGCATTTGTAGTTTTCTTTTTTCTGGGACTCAGGGATGTTTTACAGTAGTAGTAAAAAAGATAATTAGCTGAACTGGATGGACGTTTCTCTCCCACTTACCAGTTCCTGAATAACCATTGAGAGGTTTAATATTAATTACCAACTGTTTGACCTATTAGCTCAGGCTTATTATTAAATAGCTCTTATAACTAAATTAACCCATTTCTATTATTTTACAATAGAAACAAGCCTGTGGCTTGTTACCTCACATCTTGCTTTCCCAGCTGTTGCTGGCATCTCTTTGATTCTGCCTTCTTTCTCCCTATATCTCTGCTTGGATTTCCTACCTGGCTCCATTCTGCTGGGCTATTGAGCCAAATCAGCTTATTTATTAATCAGTGGTAGTAAAACATATTCACAGCACACAGAAAGGCATTCCATTATCAAGGTGACTAAGTTTCTCATTGATACCTGATAGCCTATTCAATGGATGGGTAGGATGGATTATATATATATATATATATATATATATATATATATATATATATATGAGAGAATGTAAGTGTCAGGGTGATGATTCTAAAATATCAGACTAGAATAACTGGGCAGGTGGTACAATTTACTGAGATTCAGAAAACCAGTAAAGTGGGTGGCATTTAGATGCAAAGAAGGGTAAGTGGGGACTCAGTGAAAAAAAAAGTTAAGGAATTCTTGTATTCAAAGATTGATTCTACCAGGAAAATTCCTCTTAGTGTTTTCTGAGTTTGGAATTCCAAATGAAAGTTCCCAATTAGATATGATTACAATGAAAATATGGTCCTAAATTGTATTAGGCTTTTCTAGAGGAACAGACCTGATAGAATGAATATATATGAGATGTATTAGACTGGCTTCCAGGCTGTGGTGCAGCTTGTCCAATAATCACTGTATACCAACAGAAAGTCCAAGAATCCAGTAGTTGTTTATGCCACGAGGATGGATGTCTCAGCAGGTGTTCAGTATATGTCAAAATCCTGAAGAAGTAGGCTTTGATACCTGTAAAGGAATGAACTTGCCAGTGAGAGAAAGGGCAAACACATAGGGAGCAAGCTTCCTTCTTTAATGTCCTTTACATAGGCTGCCAGCAGAAGGTGATGCCCAGGCTAAAGGTAGATCTTCCCATTCAAATGACCTAATTAAGAAAAATCCTTCACAGTGTACCTAGCCACTTGGGTCTTAGTTAATTCCAGATGTAGTCAAATTGACAACTAAGGTCAACCATCACATAAATGGTATTGGCTACTATCATTCTTCAGTACCAGATAAAAGGATTTTAACACTTGATCTAGAAACTTATCTATGCTAACAGGATTACTTCTTAAAGTCAGAAGGCTCCAAAATGTATTAAAGTTAAATGTTTGAAATGGTAAAAACTGAAGCAATTCCCCCGAGGCATGTAGATCATTATTATCCAGTTAAGTAGATTTTGTGAGGATATCTGGGTGTTTTGAAGATTGGAGTACAAGTGGTGGATACAACCATCATTATATAGGATAGTGTTCATCAATCATTAAACAAATGTCCTGGGCATTTACCATGTGCCAGACATTGTTTTGGGAAATGGGGATACTAAGATAAATGAGACATAATTCTTTCCTTTGATTTTGCTTTAAAGTAGTGAATTTTTCCCTAACTGATAGACATTTAAAAAAAATTGTTAAGGTTTTAGGAGTGTGTGTGTGTGTGTGTGTGTGTGTGTGTGTGTGTGTGTGTGCTCATGCATGTGAGCATGCACATGCACACACTATTAGTAAATCACTATCTTATTAGAGTGTCCTAGGATTTGTCAAAGGACAAAATTACAAGTGTCTTACTTACTTTTCTGTTGCTGTGATAACATAATGATAACATAACCTAATGAAAGCAACTGAAGAAAGTGAGGGTTTACTTTGGCTTACAGCTCACAGTGAGGTCCATCTTGAAAGGGAAATCAAGGCAGCAAGGGTTTGAAGCAGCTGGTCACATTACATCCCTAACCATGAAGAAGAGAATGGCAAATGTTTGTGCTCATCTCCCATTCTCTTTTTCATAGAGACCAGGATCACATCCACAGGAATGGTGTTGTTCACTTTTAGGGTGGATCTTCCACATTAACTAAGCCAATTCAGTTAAACTTCCCAAGCATGCCAGAGACCATGAAGGCAACAGTCACTACTAACTGTCATGAGTTAAAGGTGCAAATTGCATATATTTTTATTCTGGAACCAGGAAACCATTTAACATATAAAATAGAATGAATATTCAGATGGGAGAGAACAGGGTTTAAAGAAAGTCGAACCCAAACCAAAAGCAGATTGGATATTTCAAAGTCATTTTACATATAATGAGAGGACAGAGACTTGAAAATTGGGAAGTAGTGGTAGTTCATACTGGATTATTTCAAGCAACCTTTTGCTGGGTTTAAAGATTAAGAAACAAATGATTTCATTACCATAACAACTAAAATTTCCCTATATGGAAATGTTCTCTCTCTCTCTCTCTCTCTCTCTCTCTCTCTCTCTCTCTCTCTCTCTCTCTCTCTCTTCTCTCTCTCTAAGACAGGGTTTCTCTGTGTAACAGGTCTAGCTTTCCTGAAACTAGATCTGTAGACCAGGCTGGCCTCGAACACAGAGATCTGTCTGCCTCTACCTCCCAAGCACTGGGATTAAAGGTGTGTGCCACCACCATCTGGTCCTGTATGGGAAATTTGACTGTTATGTCTCTAATCTAAGTTTCAGCCTGGTGCCTGAAAACTTTAGCATTAGTGACTCCATCTTTATTTCCAGTCCTGCCTAAAACAATGGCCTGAAATTTCTACTTAACTGATTTGAAGAGGCTTACTGTAGGTCACTTTGAAGAGGAAAGTTTAGCAGCAGCCACAAACTGCTTTATATTGCTAAGAATTTGTTCCCGTTGAAATAGTTTTCCTAGTTATTACTTATGAGGCCTGTCACTGGGATCTCTGATAAAGCAGCTCCAGGGCCCATGTTCTGGCATTTTGATGGAATGGCTTTATTTTCTCCTCCCTGGGCACCAGGTGCCACTTGCTAAAAACAGCAGAGGATTGAATCTCTCTTGAAGGCTCCTGGTAACCCTGCAGAAAACATGACCAAAGCTGGCCTTGACTCTCCTTCCGTGTGTGTGTGTGTGTGTGTGTGTGTGTGTGTGTGTGTGTGTGTGTGTGAGAGAGAGAGAGAGAGAGAGAGAGAGAGAGAGAGAGAGAAACTGACACACACAGAGAAACACAAAGACACAAAGGAACACACATACGTACACACACACACACACACACACACACACAGAGAGAGAGAGAGAGAGAGAGAGAGAGAGAGAGAGAGAGAGAGAGAGAGAGAGAGAGAGAGACTCCAAGGAGTCAATTCTTTCCTCCCACCATGAAATACAAGTGTCAAACTCAAGTTGTCAGGCTTGTAAAACACATGTTCTAGGCATGGAGCCATCTTGCCCATTTAAGTCATGATATCTTCATACATCACTAAGCAATGGCATTAAATCAGGCTTACTCTGCATTCCTATGAGATAGTAGAATGGACTCAGATCTGTTCCTGGTTAATTCTGTGGTTTTGGAAAAGTTAATTTATCTCATTGGATCTTGGTTTCTTTACTTATGAAAGAGATACAATAGCATTGCTTATTTCACACAATTTCTGGAGGAGCAAATGATTTACTACCAGTAAAGTGCTTCCCCCATGTTTATCATATAGAAAACATGTGCTCAATCAAGAGTTTGCTCCCTTATTTTGGTGATGCCTATGTTATCTTTGCAGCTCTTTTCAACCTTGTTTGTGCAGTCATGGCGTCTGAGCCCACTGAAAATTCTAATCAGCAAATGGAGATAAAGCATGGACTCATATGTACAAGGAACTGAAGGACCTGATTTTTTTTTTTTTAAGAAAAGGTGTTGTGGTGGGGGTTTGTGGGGTGTATGTGTGTGAGGATGCCCTTGCACATGTGAGTATGCACACACACATGTGTGGAGGTCAGAGGACAGCTTGCAGGAGTCTGTTCTCTCCTGGATTTGTGACTGATACTTTGACCCCTTGACTAATTGATCACTTTGGATGGACTCTTTGTTGGCTTTTGTATTAGTGATGCCACTAAACAGATGAACATGTGCAAGTCACCATTCAAACTCACAAGCCAAATAGAAGCTCTCAAGTTTCCCCCCACCTTTAAAACCAACAACGAGATAGTCAACAAAACATTTCAATAAAGTTTTTTTTTTCTCTTTTGGGTAATAGTCAAATTTCTTAAGAGTTGTTCTCACAGCCAGATATGATGCTATTTGCCTTTAACCCCAGTACTTGGAAGACAGAGGCAGGCAGATCTCTGTGAATCTGAGACCAACCTTGTTCACATTGAGCATTCCAGTATAGCCAGGGCTACACAGTAAGATCATCTTTCAAAAAATGTTGCTTAATTAAGTTTTAATATATTCCCATATATGTTTACTTAATGCAGCATAGGCATATCTCTCTGACCTGTACTCTTTATTATATCAGCTGCTTAAAGTCAAAGTTACCCATTTGTTAAAGAGAAATGGAGACCCTTTCCTTAAAAAGAAGACAAATAACCTTCACGGATGATGAATAATTCTTCCAAGTTTGAGTCCAGACAGTGATTCTCAATTCTGAAATCAAAATCGCCATTCAAAGAAGTTTTGCTCTGCTGTAAACATCCCATACTCAGATACAAAATGTGAATTATTCAAGTAATCAGGGAAACTAGGTCTACTAAAATATCTTGCTGTGACACCAGGAACCGAAAAGTGAAGTCTGATGACAGGAAAACGGTGAGTGCATAGAGCAATTTGTTGCTTTGTTCTCATGTGAAATGCCAGTGAAGTGTACACCTGCGGCCATCTCTACCTGATGGGTCCTGATTCAATTCAGACCATTGGCTAACCCTTCTGTCCTTGCCCAATCAAAATGCATTTGTCCTGTGTCATGCCTTTGTTTAGGATCTTCTGCGGAAGGTAGTCATTTATATTCTAGCAGACATGTTCATGGGTCAGTCTCAGGGACATAGGCAATGTTTTTGGTAAGGAAAACATTTTTCTTTAGATGCCCCCCTCCACCATTGGAGTGTACCACCTTGGGATAGGATTTGGGGTGAAGTTGCTCCCCTGAGTTGAGATGGATCATGGAGTTTTATTGCACACAGAGGATGTCAAGATCACTAATCGAGGCTGCTGTCCAATTGGTCCCAAACAGCAGCAGCGGCAACAGAACAGAGCAAACACTTGTTTGGGAATTAGCGGGTTTGGTTTCCCTAGATTTTGTGACTCAGGGCAATCCTCTTCTTTGTAACTGTTAGCAGTAAAATGAAGGATTGGGTACTGGATTAGATTTCCTTCCTTCCTTCCTTCCTTCCTTCCTTCCTTCCTTCCTTCCTTCCTTCCTTCCTTCCCTCCCTCCCTCCCTCCCTTCCTTCCTTCCTTCCTTCCTTCCTTCCTTCCTTCCCTTTCCTCCCTCCCTTCCTCCCTCCCTCCACTCCCCTTCCCCCCTCTTCACACTTCCCTTCCATGATATGGATCGGACTTAGGCTCTATTACATGTTAGGCAGGTACTCTTCTACACTGAGCTGCACCCTCCCCAGCCTAGACTAGATGAAGTCTAAGGTCATCTTCAGTGAAGTAATTCTAAAGCCATCCTTTAAAAATCCCTCCTGATTGTAGCTCTTTCCACCTCTGTGACTTATTTACCTTGCCTAGTTTTCTCACTGCTTTGCTTCTCATCTCCTTGCTTACTTTCTGGCTGGTTCACTCTGAAGTAACTTCAAGAAATATGTATCTTAAGAGCAAATCATCTTTTCCTTTGGAGATAGCACATCTCCCTGCTAGGTCATGGCAGAGTAATTACATGGCAAGTTCAAGATGTGTCTAGAATATTTACTTGTACAAAGCTAAGCTTTCTTTGGTTTGAACCCTTGGCCCCCTTCAAAGATTGTTTACAGATGCTTGTGTGAAATGTCAGTTGGGTAGCCAGGTTTGAAATCAGGTAACTTAACTAGGCTATAGGGCCCTATACTGAGTGGGTTAGTTTTCTCAGGCCTCTGGTCTAATAATTTCTCTAAAGGCGTTCTGACACTATGATACTATTTTTTTTTTTCTGGCAGCAGGTCCTCAAATCCAAGCTGACAGGGAGCTGGGGCCTCTGCCAGGCAAAGGTGATCTTCCAGTTGAAAATGTCAACAAGAATAACACTTTTTTTCTTGGTGTTCAATTAGCGCTAACACTGAGGGTTTTTATGAGAGAGAGAGAGAGAGAGAGAGAGAGAGAGAGAGAGAGAGAGAGAGAGAGAGAGAGAGAGAGAGAGAGAGAGAAGAGAGACAGAGAGAGAAAGAAAGAGAAAGAAAGGAAGGAAGGGAGACAGAGAAAGAAAGAAAGAAAGAAAGAAAGAAAGAAAGAAAGAAAGAAGGGGGAGATCCAAGATTAGAAATATTAAAAATACATAAGTAAATTAACAATATTGCAGTGGCAGCCTCCATAGGGGTCTATAGGACACCAATTACATTTAACCACAGAGACACTGGGTGAGTCTTTGAGTATGCCCCAGATATTTCGCAAGGTACCTGAAAAGAAAACTTAATCAGGTGTCCTCTATTCTCATTTGCTAAATGTAGCTATCCTATTTCTCAAAATAGAGTTAGTTCACCCAAACAGCACATCGGCAAAGAAGATGGTAAAAGGTAATTTGAGGGTGCTTTCAAAATCCTAAGATGTTGTGATTTCCAACCTCAAGTCCCATATCTGCTCAATTCATCAGAGAAGTTCAAGGGGAGAGATGAAAGCATTTAAAGACATCCAAGGACTCAGAAAATATTTTCTTTATCGATTTCAAAGACAGTTTTTCAGGATGTGTTCCAATTAGAGCACGGAGTGACTCAAAGGAGACACAGGGTTTGTGAAAGGGCCATTTGGGTTCAGAAAAGCAGAAAAGTGGTCCTGTAAAACAACCGATCCAAACTGAGTGTGCCTGTGCATGCTTACAACCCCAGCACCAGAGAAGCTGAGGTAGGAGGACTGATATAAGTTTGAGGCTAGCCTGGGCTACATGGCAAGAACACCAAGTCAAACCAAACAAAACAACAACAATCAAAACAAACAAAAGGAAGTAACAAAATCCAACAGGAAATGGCTTACGCTGGGCAGAGCCGAGATAACAAGTAAGATTCTTTAGTTATAAATAAATGAATTAATTCAAATCAGCCTAAATACAAACCAAAGGTGGGGAGTGTTCCCTGCTAAATGGTCCATAGATTAACAAGGATCCATCCTTCCTGGTCTGGCCCCCTGGGCATTGAGTTTGTCCCAAAGCTATGCCTTTCTCCTAAGGTGACTGACAGAAGCAACCCAAGTAACTGCTTCTTTTCTCACATTTCTGGAGACTGGCTGACTGGATTTCCTTTTGGGTGGACTTTCATCACATCTTGTTGGTGCTGTTGGCCTTGCACTCATTACTTGCTCCTGGAAGATCCTCTAGCAAAGGAGATGCAGTAGCCTGTCTTTTGCACCATCCTAGGCACTGAGAACAAAGCAGCAGGTAAAAAGACAAAACTGCCCAACTCAGCAGGTGAGTGGCACTTGTTATAATCACAGCATACCTGAGAGAGGCAGAGAGAGCACAAGTTTGTAGACATTTTTGTCTATTTAGAGAGTTCAAAGTCATCAGGGCTATATGAGACCCAGAGACAACAAAAGAATGAATGAACAAACAAGTTTGAGTGAACATACAGGAGTACACACACACACACACACACACACACACACACACACACACACACACAACACACACGCACGCACGCGCACATGCACGTACACAGGTATGCAGGCACATACCCAACCCCCTCTCTTTCCTTATAGAGATTACATTCAGATTAGATAATAAATCAGGTACGCAGGTGAAACGTCTGCATATGGAGAGGTGATGCGTGCTAGTTAGCTGAATCATCAGAGGGAACTGGCGGTGCTGGGAGAAGGGCAGACTCCTCAGTGAGAATGTAAATCTTGTGTCACTCTGTTCATTGGTTACAGATGGGACCCGGGAGCCAGTCACACTCTCCTCTATGCCTGCAGGACAAGGCAGTTCAGAAGCCAGTGGCTCTAGGAGACAGGCCTGGGAGAAAAGGAGGACTTGGGACAGTCCTCCATATAAGACAGAAAATTTAGAAACTGGGTTATGATCAGGAAAGACAAAAGCAGGTGTGATGAGTTGTGTGTTCATAATCATTTAAATAATGATGAAAAAACTGTCATTCCAGAAGAGAAAACATAGAAAGAATATGTTCCACACTAAGATTTTAGTTAGGAGCCAGCCTAGAAACATCTATGTGCTTTTTGTAACCAATGGAACGTTAGGGGTGACTATAATAAGCGAAATAAACATGTACTACTTTCAAATTCTCAAAGGTAAAAAAACTACTGAGCTATACCCTTTGCCTAAGGCTTGCCTCTAAATGTTGAAAAATAAATACCAGACTGTAGAAACTAAGTAGAGGCTCATGACTATATCAGGAAGTGGTGGAGGGCAGAGGGAGATAATGAACCTGAGCTGAATAATCTACTACACTCATGTTGACTATCAAACTACAGAAGAGTTGCATCATGTCTGTGTAATTACAAAAGGAACATTCTGAAATGTTAGTGGGTTGAGAAGACTGAAGATGGAAGTAAAAGGCAAACTATTATTTCTTAGTTAGTCCCTTGGCAAAGGTTTTGAACTGTGTATACCCATCACTTTGACGTTGATGAGGCGTATGCTCTCCGATCTAGAACTTTCCTCAATTCTAAAAGGCAAAGGTTCATTATGGAAAATTTGGGCTTTTCCTGGCACTTAAAAGGTCCTGGATTTGACCCTTAGCACAATACATAAGTAAACAAGCAAACAAAAATAAATGTAATTCTTAAAATGTTGGTGTGTTTTACCGAGACTTTAAAATGGATTGTATTCATGCACAGCTGTGATGATGTGGGATGATGACACATTTTGAGGAACCCAGATTCACCAGTCTAAACTAATTAGCTTAGGTTCTGGAGATAATTTGTATCACTTTAAACCTCCCTCAGGATTGAAAATCAGGACGCACACAAATCTGGTGTTGCAGTCTTTATGTCAGGGACGTGAGAAACACAAGGAGCAGCAATGTGAGCCCATCCATCTAGGAAACTAGGCCCAAACACAGCAAGTCATATTCAAGCTGGAGTGACTCAGGCACCAGAAGCTGTTAACTATGAGACAATAAGATAGACTTAAATTATAGATGTTTCACATCTGGAGGTAACCACATTGATACCTCATAAAATTAAGGCATGTGTTCTCAAAGTGTTTCCATCTCCAGCCTTGTCTCCTATCTCCCTGCCATCCTCACTTTGTGGCCCAGGCTACCCTGATCTGGCAAATTCCAGAGGCTGCCCTGAGCTTCCTCCCATCTTTGTGTATTAGCCAAGCCATGCTGATCCCCTTGCTTGGAAAAACTGCTTCGAATCCAATAGATTGAAGCTAAAATGTTCTGGTTCTTGTGATATGCAAGTGATTCCTTTGCAGACATTTGATACTTCTTCCCTTATGCTGCTATTGAACTTGACCCCACTACGACTCGTGGTATGAATGAACTCTAGCTTGGCCCAGATATTCACCTCTAAATGACCACATGACCCAGGCAAGTGAGGGCATGAAAAGTGATTGAGAGTGGTTTCAGCTGCCTTTGTTTTCAGAACAACACTCTTCCAGGATTTGAGTTCTGAGAGTGGACCTTAGAACCATGCAAAAAGCTGGCCAGCGTTAATTCGGGGAGTCAGTATTTTTCCAATTAAAAGAGAGAAAAAAAATTTCCCGAATACATATACTGATTTTAAGTTCTGAGTAAGAACCAAAACTGTGGGAACAGTGCAAAACTTGCTTCTTTTCCATAATGTTTCCCAAGTCCCAGGATGTTAGTCTTCAAAGATTTGGGACTAAATGGGAAAATGCACTTGAAAGAATTAGGACAGGAATCCTAAACTACCATTCGAATGGTTAGTTTATCAAAGTATTGTTGCTTATTTGTTTTCCTCTATAAAAGCATGACTAATTTTATTTTGCTTTTAATACAACATTTTTAATTAAAAAATAATCACATCACTTTCCCCTCCTGTTTCTTCCCTCTAGCCCCTCCCAAGTCTCCTCCCTCCCACTCCTTACATGTCTCTGCCCCTCACTCTCAAATTGATATTTTTATTTTATTATTATAAAATGTATATGTATGCATACATTTTCACAAATATATAAATACAGCCTACTGAGTCCATTTTTTGTCATTCATGTTTATTTGGTTCCAGGACAGACCACTTTGTTTTGGGGAGGTAATTAGGGCCCTCATCTTTGGGCAAGGCTAATTCTCCCTCTCTCAGCAGTCACCTGTTGCCTGTGGTTCCTTGTCCAGGGATGTCGCCAAGGTTGCTGGGCAACTCTAGTGAGTGATTTTTATAAAGCACAAAGCGAGTCACAATATAAGGGTTTATTATTATAAACTTTCATGGACTGCCTAGATAAAGAAATGTTGGGAATGATAAAAGATAAGCTAGGAAGGGAAGAAACATTAAAAAAAAATAATTACTAAATATCCCACCAATACCACAAAGAGGGTGGGAACTTAACTAATTAATGACAGGAGCTCCATATTTGGGTATTTCAGTTTTACTGACTTCAATCCTCTTTGCCTATAAGGATTTGTTTATTTCTGCTATCGAGTACCTATGAAACTACTGAGGCCTAACTGATGAGTGATTGATGTGGGCTCTGTTAATTATATGGCTGGGTTTTATGCATGAAGCTATATCCTTGGTTTCTCTCTCTTAATTTACCTTGGTTTAACTGTTGGTCATAAAGCAGTCTCGGATATATCTGCTGAATCCCAGAGCAGAGTTTTCCAACTTGGAAGGTACCTAAGTCAGTTTGGGCATTCTAAGTAGTAAAGTCGACTTGGGGAGCTCTGGGGCTGTAAGATGGATGGCTTGGCTTCCCTTCCAGCCCTGCTGGCTCCCTCTCTGCAGCTGCTCGAAGTACTGCGGCACATCTGTTATCATTAAATGCATGCGTGGCATCAACAGTGACAAAAGGCTTAATTGCTTCCTGACAGTCTATCAGATGGGGCTTTACTCACTCTCATTTTAGATAGCTGGAGATGATAGCATCTGCCTACCAGCCTCCCTAGCATCTGGTCCCCTTGCTAGTAGTAGCACCTGATTTTCTTCTGGGATTGCATTCACCTCTCAGTCTCTCTTTCTTATTGTTCCTGGCAGTTCAATCCCATTCCTCTTGCTCCGGGGAAGGACTTGAACAAATGGAATCCCAGTGGTTGGTTTCCAAGCTTGGCCAATAAACAGGCACTTGGGACTTGGGCAAGAACTATTTGAAAAAGACAACCACCTCTTCCCCATTTAAGCCTTTAGGTCTTGGATTTCCCCTGTTTTACTGTTACTCAAAGTGAGCCCAGCTGAGGGTGAAGTCACCCCTGAGGACAGGAGAGGCTAGAGGTAGAGAGATAGGCTCTTGTCATCAGGATTTGCACATGTTTAAAGATGAGTCCATAAATGCACCCCTGTATTACATGAATAGTCTGAATGGGAGTCTATCACTTAAAGTCAAGAGTCCTGATCCAGATGGTGAAACTTTAACCCACCACCTTTTAGTGCATGCAATGGATGTAAAAAGCCTTAGGAAAACAGAAAGAAGTTGGAGTATATAACACGGAATTCAGAGTCACACACACACACACACACACACACACACACACACACACACACACCATAGAGGAGATTTACCAGGGTCAATTTGACAACTGTTCTAACTTTGTTACAGAGGTGTGACTCAAAGAAATCCATGGCATCTGGGTGGCAGAGAACACACCGTGAGCTCACTGGGTGACCCACCACTCAGTCACAGCTTGCTTGCGTTAGGTGCTGAGGATATGTTTGAAGAGAAAGTCCATTGGAACCTTTCATGGACATGATGATTTAATAGTGAGTCAAGTACAGCACCTGGACAGACAGGAAATGAACAGGTGTTGTCACTGTCCTGTATGGGTATTCAATACCACATGGGGACAGGCCAGGTGCTTGACTGATTGGCCTTCCTTCCTTCCTTCCTTCCTTCCTTCCTTCCTTCCTTCCTTCCTTCCTCCCTCCCTCCCTCCCTCCCTCCCTCCCTTCCTTCCTTCCTTCCTTCCTTCCTTCCTTCCTGTAACCCCCACCCTCACTTCTTTTGAGACAGGGCCTCATGCCACTCAGGCAGGCCTTGAACTTAATTTCAGACCCTCTTGTCTTCGCATCAAGAATGCTGAGATTGCAGGCATTCTCATTGCACAGCAGTCAGTCTTACTAAGTTCTGAGGAACAAAACCAGGACTGCAGCTTTCCCAGGCCAAGCACTTCACCATCTAAACTACCTTCACAGCCACCCCCACCCAGGCATGCACCACCACGCCCAGCTAGACCCTCTGATCTCCAAGGTATCTGATGCTATCACTGGTTATAGAAGCACTCTGCTCTGAGGTTCAGTCCAGTCTGCTTTCAAGCTGAGCTCTTCCAACTTTCAACCTTCTAAAGCAGAGGTTCTCAGCCTGTGGGGGCATGATCACATTAGGGGTCACATGTCAGACATCCTGCGTGTCAGATATTTACATTGTGATTCATAGCAGTAGCAAGGAAATGATGTTCTGGTTGGGGGTCACCACAGCAGGAGGAACTGTATTAAAGGGACACAGCACTAGGAAGGTTGAGAACTGCTGCTTTAGGAAATTGATGTAAGTTAACAATAACTCTTAGGGCTAAAAACCACCAACCATTAATCCATATACTGTAAAATAGTTGGCGTTCTTGTGGTAGGGCCTGCTAAGACGGCTTTGGAGCACTTTTTCTCACTGGGTGGTAAATATCTACCTGTAAGGTTGAACATACTTGGATTTTCCCTAGTTTTTGTAGTGTCCATGGCTCATAGGAGAAAACATCAAGCGGAGGAGGTTATAGGACCTGTGTAGACTATCAAGTTAGAGGAAAAGATAAGTCCCGATGTCAGCTGACCCTTGGGGGAAGCAGCTGTCCTCACACATGTTTTCCTTTCTATGGCATCCCCAAGAGTCTGATGAGTCCTGAGACCTGTGACTTGCAGACCTTGCTCTCTTCTTTTGATTGTTCTCCTGTCACTTTTGCCAGTCTTTCCTGTCCCTGTTGCCAACTAACACACAGCAACACACACACACACACACACACACACACACACTTCTTCCCTGCTAGTACATGTTCCTGTGTGCTTTTGCCTGTAAAGAAGAAGTAGGGGGTTTTGTTGTTGTTGTTGCTTTGTTTGCTTGATCTGGCTGCCATCTGCCACCCTAAGTCCCACTTCCAATCACTCCTCTGATCTTTTCAGGCCAACTTAGCAGACTCCTTGAAGCCAACTCTAATTCCTCATCTAGAGTGTTTGGAGTCTGTCCTGTACTTCTCATTCCCAGCATGCACATTGTGTTTAATTCCCTCCCATTTTCTAGGGCTCCAGGAAAGCCGCCTCTTTCATGAAGCTCTCCAAGATGTTCTCTGCTGGAAGCAATTTCCTTACACCTTGGAATCCTATTTGATTTATTATTGCATTTGTTTTTCAAGCCAACTCTATTTTGTTACATAGTGGTTGCTTTTTCCTAATGGCATGCCAGTTTATTAATACAGAAGGACATTCATGGATCTCTGTGGTCTCTGCTTCTTTGGTCAGAGAACTAAAAAAAATGTAGTTATTGAATGGATGCTGAGTTCTCTCCCAATCTCTCTCTCTCACTCCTAACTCTCCTCTTCTCCTCTACTACAGTTCAGTTTTTAATTTGCTTTCAAAAATGATTCTTTTAAAAATAAAAGAAATGTTTAATATCTATACCTGCATATGTGTTTGGATCCAATTCCTCTTCCCTCCTTTTCCTTCTCTCTCTCTTTCTCTTTTTATGATAACATTTTTTATTTAATGTTGAAACAAGCTTGTTTTACATGTCAATCCCAGTTCCCTCGCCCTCCCCTTCTCTCCTGTTCCCCCCACCATGCCCATACCATCCCCTATCTGCTCCCCAGTTAGGGTGAGACCTTCTAGGAGGATCTTCAAAGTCTGCCATATCATGGGCTAGGCTCTCTCCCATGTATCTAGGCTGAGAGAGTATCCCTCTATGTACAATGGGCTCCCAAAGTCCATTTGTATACTAGGAATAAATACTAATCCACTACCAGAGGCCCCATAGACTGCCCAGTCCCATTAAATGACACCACATTCAGGGGGTCTGGGTCAGTCCTATGTTGGTTTCCCAGCTATCAGACTGGGGTCCACGAGCTCCCCCTTGTTCAGGTCAGCAGTTTCTGTGGGTTTCTCCAGTCTTGACCCATTTGCTCATCACTCCTCCCTCTCTGCAACTGGATTCCAGGAGTTCAGCTCAGTGTTTAGCTGTGGGTGTCTGCTTCTGCTTCCATCAGCTACTGGATGAAGGCTCTAGGAAGGCATATAAGGTAGTCATCAATCTCATTATCAGGGAAGGGCATTTAAGGTAGCCTCTCCACTATTGCTTAGATTGTTAGTTGGGGTGATCCTTGTAGTGCTAGATTTCTCTTTAAACCTATAATGGCTCCCTCTATTGTGTTATCTCTTTTCTTGCCCTCCTCTATTCTTTCCTGGATTCAATCTTCCTGTTCCCTCATGTCCCCTCTCCCCTCCTCTTCTCCCCTTCTCTTTCTCCTGAGTCCCTCTCCCCTCCCCCCAAGTTCCCAATTTGCTCAGGAGATATTGTCCCTTTCCTCTTCTCTGGGGGACAATGTATGTCTCTCTTAGGGTCCTCCTAGTTTCTTTGGTGGTGTGGATTGTAGGCTGGTGACCCTTTGCTCTATGTCTAAAATCCATATATGAGTGAGTACATACCATATTTGTCTTTTTGTGACTGGGTTACTTCACTCAGGATGGTTTCTTCTACTTCCATCCATTTAACCTGCGGATTTCATGATTCCATTGTTTCCACTGCTGGTGGGAGTGTGAACTCGTACAGCCACTTTGGAAATCAGTATGGTGGTTCCTCAGGAAAATGGGATCAGTCTACCACAATTTCCAGCAATTCCACTCTTAGGCATATACCCAAAAGATGCACATTCACAATAAGGACCTCTTTTTCAACTATGTTCATAGCAGCATTATTTGTAATAGCCAGAACCTGGAAGCAACCTAGATGTCCCTCAACTGAAGAATAAATGGAGAAAATGTGGTAATTTACCCAATGGAGTACTACTCAGCAGAAAAACACAATGGAACCATGAAATTTTCTCTGTCTTTTAAAAGATACAATGTAGCGTGTATGTTTCCGCCAGCCCGCCAGCCCCAAGTAACACTCTGAGACTCTGTATTTGATACAATCCTGTTGGCCAGTTACCATTATTGTTTATGGGCTAGCTCTGCCTTAATTATTAACCCATTTCTACTTATCTAAGTATTTCCACGTGGTCGTCTTATCGGGGAGCAGCTACACGCATCCTGCTTCTTTCCCGGGCTACATCTCGACTCCGCCTTCTACTTCCTCTTTCCTCCTCCTAGTCTCCTAGCCCCGCCTATCTAGTTTTCTATTGGCCACAGTGCTTTATTAACCAGTATGAGAAACATATATACAGAATAACATCTCCCATCAATACAATACCTACTGAGTCTATTTAAAGCTGGAATGTGAGTAGCCTCTCAGGGATTGTGTCTCTGAAGAACTGATTCTTCCTCCAGCAGCCATCAACCATCAATAGTTCTTCAGATAGGGGTGGGACTTCACTAGCCTCTCCCCTTTCGGTGCTGAGATTTTGTTGGGCAGGATCTTGTCCATGTAGCCCCAATCTTTGTGGATTCCTGTGTACAACCCTGCTGTCACAGCTGGCAAAGACTGTTTTGCTACAGTTATCTGCTCCCTGTGGCTCCTAGAATCTTTACATTCCTTCTTCCACTATGATCCAGGACTCTCCAAAGACAGTAGTTGCAACATTCTGAGTAATTTCCTTGACTTAATACCAACCAGGCTTCAAGAAACAGTGGTCTCTGGTTCCCAGTGCATCGTTGACATCTCTGCTTATGTGCTTCTTCTGCAGGTGAGCCCTTCTTAACCTCTAGGGCTCCCTAGAGAGGCTCTCGTGGTCCCTTTCTTTCCCGTGCTGAGTCATGGGTGCTTGTGGAGTTTGGCTGTTTGTTCTCACCAGGCTGTACAAGGGCAGAGCTTCTCTGTTTTTTCCATTGTCATGTTCTCAGCGTCTTGCAGCTCTATATACATCAGAGCTTTGTGTAAGCCTCAGACGGAGGGTTTGTAATTAGAGGACTGGAAGCTGACACTGTTAGATTTATACTTTAAATAGATCACTTGGACACATTCATTCTTTACAAGGAAAATTCCAGGACAAATAGGAGTGAAGTGGGGAGCATGGCAGGACAGGGGATTTTGAGGCAGAGAAACTAGCTTGGGGATCTATCCAGATCCAAGGGAGGCTTCTTAGGGAGCGTAAGAGAGTTTAGTGCATTGCTATGAAGAAAAAATTGAGTTCTTCAGAATGCTTTTCTGGAATTGCCAAGGCCATGTTCCAAGTTCCCATGGGGCTCTCTCAGGAACTCCAAGTTGCTACTGGGTTCCCACACTGAAAATTTTCACCAGAAGGTCCTCATGCCCAAGAGGATGTGGTAAAGTACAATATCAGGTGGAGGAAAGATGATGCTCAGATTTAGACAGCTTCTTCTGGATCCACTGTTATTGGTCCCCAAGGCCCTGTTTCATGTGCTAATTATTCAATAGCTCTCTTTGTTTTCTCCATTGATGCCAGTGTTAAGCCAATTAAGATGGTGAGCCCTTTCAAGTAGGATTGCCTCCTTATTGATCTGCAGTGTGCCAAAGCCTTAGTTCTTAGCTGTGAGGACTACGTCAGTCCTGTCTAGAGACACAAAGTCTCCTGAGGTGACCTGACTCAACAAAAGACAAGAGGCAGGCCCCTATTAGGGGCAGTGTAGACACACAGACACAGCTAAGTGTCCCTGCTGGGCTACAGCATGGTTTGGGCAGTGGTTTGGGGGACAAAGGTGACATGTATACTATATTACAGAGACTTTTCCATTTAGGAGATGTAGTTCTTGTGTTTGTTTTCATAAGGGCTAAGTATCCTGTAGAAGTTCAGTCTTCCTGTATTTTTTCTAATTTGGTTGTTAAAATTGACTGAATAGTGATTAACATAACTGGCATATGTGTGTGTGTGTGTGTGTGTGTGCATGCAGGATCGCATTAGCTGCTTTATCATTGGTCTCTATTAGAGCTGGAAATCAAAATCAAGCAGACATGACTGGTCCACAGGAGGAGATGCTTGTCAGTGGGTTCCTCCACTGGCACCACTTCCCTGTGGTCATGTTGTGTGGAGAGAGACACTGACCAAATCCCTACACACTATCCTTTCTCATCCTGTACTCCAAGGTCTACTTCCCTCAGTGTGCTTCCCTGTCTTTTCAGGTTCAGTAGATATTGAATTAGTTCTTTCTAGATAATCAAATGTCATTTTCCTGCCTCCTTTGTGTGCTGACTGGGTTTTTAGCCAGCTGAGTCCTTTGGTGTTGGCACATGGCCTGGACGGTTGATCTACTTCTTGTTCACTATTCCCACAACTTCTGAGGACAAGCAAGGGGTACACTCTTGCAGAGAGAAGAAAAAGATGGAGAGAAGAGTAGGTGGGGAAAACCAGTGAGAAAATCTAACAAGTAGAAAATAATTTCCTTACTTACTAAGAAGGTTTATGTGATGATTTTGGGCACAATTTTCAACAAAGAGCCAGCCAAACAAATAATAGATGACAAAAGTCTTAGATGCATTTACTCTTTCAAGCCTTAACTCACTCCATGGGGTAGGTATTAATTATCATGAACTCATGTTTGGACGAGGAAATCAAAGCAGAGAGTAGTAAATGTGCCAAGTGCAACACATTTTGCAGATGTCAGAGACTGGATCCTATTGAGTTTACATTAAATTACATACTTCTTATATCTTAAAAGTTTAAAAGCTTTCTGATTAAGTTGAGATGTGAACATTTAGCTAACCTGCGTATGCATTTAAAAAAACCCATCTAGGATCATTTGTTTTTCACAACTCCTATAACCCACATACCTTCATATGCTCAGATGATTAAGTACAACATTTGTGTGTTTACATAGGTGTTTTTATACACATATATTTGTGTATCCATATGCATATGTACATCATACATATGTATTTATACATGTGTGTGTATGTGTGTGTGCCTAGGAAACACATTTTGTAATTTATATGAAGATGGAATCCTATTATAAACAGTTATATACTTCATCTGTTTATTCATAATAATTCATAGAGATCCCTTCAAGACAGTGGTTAGGGCATGAATTCATTCTTTTTAATGGCTACATCATACTTTACTCTATGAAGATATTATATTAATAAAAGCAGTCTTTTATAGGTAATCACTTCATTTCCATAATGTTAACCACAGCTCTAATTGTCATAATTATTATATTACTGTGAGCAATGATGCAGTATTCGTGAATGTGTATTCTTTTATAAGTGAGAATTACAGTTCTGAAAGAAATAGTTCAGTGGTTTTCAAACAATCCCAAGATTGTTTTGGGGTATTTATGATACCCATAGAGAAAACCCCTATCCAAAGTACAAGTACAAACTTCATTGAGATTCCATCACACCCCAATAAGAATGGCAGTTGTCAAGAAAACAAAAGCCACAAGTGCTGTGAGAGTGCAGGGAAATGGGCCCTATACATTATGGTTTCTTAAAACACTAAAAAGAGCACAGCTCAGTGGATAGAGTACTTGGCGTGTAAGCATGACAATCTGGGTTTGGATCCTAGCACACATGTAAAAAGCCTAGCTTGGCAGCATGATCTTGAAACCTCAATGCTGGTGAGTGGGTGGGCAGACATAGGCAGAGCCTAAGAGCTCTATGACCTGTCAGTGAGAAACCAGCCAGATTTAGTGAGGGATCTTGTCTCAAGAAACAACAAGAGGATGAAGAGATTGCTCAGCTCACAAAGGCATTTGTCCTTAAGCCTGAGTTCAACCTCTGGGATCCACATGGTGGAAAGAAAGAGCCAACTCTCCTAAATTGTTCTCTGACCTCTACATGTGTGGTGTGGCATGCACACACACACATAAATAAAAATGTTAGGCAGATAACAATAGAAGAAGATAACCAAAGTCTATCTCTGGTCTCCATGCATGTATGCACAGGCAAGCACATTCTTCACACATGTGTACAACACCCCCCCCCTCTCTCTCTCACACACACACACCATTGCTATCATACACTCCTGAGTATATGCTAAGGAATCTATAACAGTGAACCTCAGAGATACCTGTACACCACAGTTATAGGTTATGGGTGGATAAAGAAAATGTGGTGTAATAAAGTATTATTCAACTATATAGGATGAAATTCCAACATTTGCAAGAAAATAGAGCTAGAGAACATTACGTTGAGCAAAATAATCTGTACTTTGAAGGGCAGATGTCACACATTTTCTCTCATACAAAGAACCCAGGGGTTGTGGGACAGTGGTGAGGAGATGTGGAAGCAGAAGAGAGACTGGTAGGGAGGAAGAAGAGAACTGGTGAAGGTAGAGAGAGGAAAAGAGAAGGTAAGAGGGAGGTTAATATGATCAAAGTGTATTGTGTACACACATGAAAATGGCACGTTGAAGGACAATTAATGGATACTAATGAACGTTAGGTTAAAAGATGAAATTCCTTACTTGGTGAAAGCAACTTCCCACATCTATCCTGTTGTCTACCTTTGGGCAAAAATGAGTCTACTCTGTCTCTACAGAATTACTTGCTCTGGACAGTTCATGTAAATAAAGGCATTCAAGGTGGTCTTTTGTGGGTGGTTTCTCTCACTTAGCTTTCCTTCTGCATCCACGCATGCCTCAATCAGAGTTCTATTGCTGAGAAGGAACACCAAGACCAAGGCAACTCTTGTAAGGGAAAGCATTTCACTGAGGCTTGCTTTCAGCGCCAGAAGTTTAGTCCTTTATTGTGGCAGGGTGCATAGTGGTGCACATGCAAACACGGTGCTGGAGAAATAAGTATCTGAGAGCTCTACATCTGAATCTACGAATCCACAGGAAGCAGGAAGACAAAGTCACGGGGCCTAGCTTGGGCTTCTAAAAACCTCAAAGCCCACCTCCAGTGACACACTTCCTCCAACAAAGCCACACCTTTTAATACATTCTAATAGTGCCACTCCCTGGTGACCAAGCACTCAAATCTACGAGTCTTTGAGAGCCATCCATCATTCAGACTACTATATTGCATGTTCCCCATGCATTGATACTTTATTCCTTTTCAGATCCAAATGGCATTAAAATATCAGTTAACTGTGTGGCTATGACAGCTTTAGTTTGTTCAACCATCCACAAACATTTGTCAACTTCCTCCCTTCAGCTATCATGTTTATGGCTACTGTGAGCATGGTATCACAGCACCATTTGAGTGTGTGTTTTCAGTTATCCTGAGTCCAAACCTAAGAAGTGAATTGCTGGCTCATATGGAGACTCCCCCCCCCCCCACTTTTTAAAAAGAAATTTAAATTAGAATCAAGCTTGTTTTACATGTCAGTCCCAGTCCCCTCACCCTCCCCTCCTTCCCTGCCCAGCACCAACCCCCTATCCCATCCCCTTTCTGCTCCTCAGGGAGGGAGCGGCCTCCCATGGGGGATCTTCAAAGTCTATCATTATTTGGGACAGGGCATAGGCCCTCCTCCATGTGTCTAGGCTGACAGTATCCCTCTATGAGGAATGGGCTCCCAAAGTTCATTAGTATACTAGAGATAATACTGATCCACTATCAAAGGCTCCATAGACTGCCCAGGCCTCCTAAATTGACACCCATGTTCAGGGGTTCTGGGTCGGTCCAACGCAGGTTTCCCAGCTATCAGTCTGGGGTCCACGAGCTCCCTCTTGTTCGGGTCAGCTGTTTCTGTGGGTTTCTCCAGCACGGTCTTGACCCATTTGCTCATCACTCCTCCCTCTCTGCAACTGGATTCCATGTGTTCAGCTCAGTGTTTAGCTGTGGGTGTCTGCTTCTGCTTCTATCAGCTACTGGATGAAGGCTCTAGGAAGGCATATAAGGTAGTCATCAATCTCATTATTAGGGAAGGGCATTGAAGGTAGCTTCTCCACTATTGCTTAGATTGTTAGTTGGGGTGATCCTTGTAGATCTCTGTACATTTCCCTAGTGCTAGATTTCTCTTTAAACCTATAATGGCTCCCTCTATTATGGTATCTCTTTTCTTGCCCTCCTCTATTCTTTCTTGGATTCAATCTTCCTGCTCCCTCATGTCCCCTCTCCCCTTCTCTTCTCCCCTTCTCTTTCTCCTGACTCCCTCTCCCCTCTCCTTTTGTTCCCAGTTTGTTCAGGAGATATTGTCTTTTTTCCCTTTTTGGGGGGACAATGTATGTCTTTCTCAGGGTCTTCCTTGTTCCCTAGTTTCTCTGGTGGTATGTATTGTAGGCTGGCAATCCTTTGCTCGATGTCTAAAATCCATATATGAGTGAGTACATACCATGTTTGTCTTTTTGTGACTGGGTTACCTCACTCAGGGATGGTTTTTTTCTAGTTCCATCCATTTGCCTGCAAGTTTCAAGATTTCACTGTTCTTTTTTTTCCCCTTCTGAGTAGTACTCCGTTGTGTAAATGTACCAGATTTTCTTTATCAATTCTTCAGTTAAGGGGCACCTAGGTTGCTGAGATTTTGCATTTACCTGCTTCAGAAAACACAAGACTTTTCCCTAAGTTGTTTGTAACACATTACTCTTCTACCAGCAGCTTCAATTTTGAGTCCTTGTGGGCATAAAGCACTGTCTCACCATGGTTTCATTTGCATGTCATTGAGCATCATGTTATGCACTGATTGCCATTTGCACACCTTCTTTAGTGGTACCCACTCAAACCATTTTGCCTTTTAGAAATTGGGCCATTTGCCTTTTTGTTGCTGATGTGTATGGATTTTCTATAAGATCTGGATACATATCTTTTGTTTGACACGTACATTGTATATATGTTCTCCCATTCTGTGGGCTTCCTTCTCTGTTTTGTTGATGGTGGTCCTTTGAAGTGTCAGTTTTAATCTTAACAAAAATTTAGTGAATTTGGTGACATATTTAAGAGGGATTTGCCTAACCTCTTCTAAGAATTTTATAGTCTTACCTTTATATTCAGTTTTGTCCCAGTCTGTTTTGACTGTTATAAGAAAATGTCAAGACTGCATAACTTTTAAAAAATGGAAATTTGTTGCTCATTGTTAGTTCTGGAAGCTAGACAGTCCAAGGCCAGGATATCAACAGATTCATTGTCTGCAAGGGCCCATTCCTCATACACAGCCCCCTCCCATCCTTGTTTTGTTTAGTTTCTCTCTCTCTCTCTCTCTCTCTCTCTCTCTCTCTCTCTCTTCTTCTTCTTCTTCTTCTTCTTCTTCTTTTTTCTTCTTCTTCTTCTTCTTCTTCTTCTTCTTCTTCTTCTTCTTCTTCTTCTTCTTCTTCTTCTTCTTCCTTCCTTTTCTTTATTTCTTTAATGATGTAGTACATTATTGCTAATTAATAGTCACCCTACCGTGCATGGGTGTTATCTGTGCAACATGTGTGTGTGATGCCCATGGAAGCTAGAAAACTGTAGTTACTGATGGTTGTAAATGTCCATGTGGGTGCTGGAAATTGGACCCATGTCCTCTGGGAAAGCAGAAACTTCTTTTAACTACTGAGCCATCTCTCTAACACCTGATTTCTTTTTAAAGTTAGTCACTTCATGTGTATTGAAATGACCTATATTCACGATTGTGTTCTTTATTATGTTTCAAAACATTTACATATAGAAGAAGAGAAATCATTAGTAATTTGAAATTCAATCGATACCCCCCCCCCAATTCAGGAAGTTTATCTTCATTATTGCCTCACTTCCTGCTTGAGAATTGGCTTGATTTAGTCCTTGACTTCTCAAAGTAGATAGAGAAAGGAATAATAGTAACTCTTTCTAGTGGAGAAGCCTGGAAAACATCAAGTGAGGGAGGTTAATGTCATCAGTGACTGTGTGGATGCCATGTTCTATGTGGCAAGGAGACCATTCACATTTGGGACCTGCTTTCTTGAATGGTGTAACCCTACTTCAGATTTTGATGAAACATCGAAGGTGTTGGAGGAAGAACTAGTAAGGGGGGTGAGGTGGGGAATAGTGAAATTATACAAGTCTCCCCTTTTTGTGCACACCTTCTATCTTAAGAGACCTTTCTAACAATATATCTCATATTGTTAGGAAGTTCATTATTACGTGTGTTGAGATTGTAGATTAGGGGTAAAGCACTTGCCCAGCATATACAAGGCCCTGGGTTTTTACCATATCAGCCTACCCCCAGGCATGTGCAGACATGAGAGAGTCACACATACATGCACACAGACACATATGTACATAAAATTATCTTTTTTATCAGTCCCTTCTTTTCTTTTTCTATTTCTTCTTTCCTCTTTCTCTCTTTCTAATTTTATTTTCTCTCTAAATCTCTGTGGTACTGATTATTAAACACCAAACAATTGCTCTGCAACTAAGCTAAATCCCCACGCCCGAAGGTACTAATTTTACATTTAGTTTTGGCTTTTTAAAATTGAGACCAACTCTCCCCGCACAGCCCAGATTGGCTTTGGAATTACAATATTTCTGCCTCATTTTCTTGAGTGATGAGATTGCAAGCCTGTATTAGTTATTTTTCTGTTGCTATGATAAAATTTCTTGACAAAAAGCAACTTATGGAAGAAAGGGTTTGTTTTAGCTTATGGTAATAATGGGATAGGGTTTGCCATGATGTGGAAGGCAAGGTATGGCAATAGGAGCAGGAAACTGCCTACCACATTTTCATCCATACAGGAATCGGGGGGGGGGGGGAGGGAGAAAGAGAGAGAGAGAAGGAGAGAGGTGGGGGGGGGATAGAATGTGAGCAAGGCCACAGTATCTGAAGTCCCACCTCCAGTGACATTCTTCTTCTATCAAGACTTCTCTTCCTAAAAGTTTCATAACCTCCTCAAACAGCATCACCAACTGAGACCAAGCGTTCAGCCACACGAGCCTGTTCTAGTTTACCTTCTATTGCTGTGACAAAGTACCTTGGCCTAAAGCACCTTGGAGGAGGAAAAGGGTTATTTCATCTTATAACTCTCAGGTCACACTCATCACTGAGGGGAGTCAGGACTGGAAGCTGGAGGCAGGAGCTGAAGCAGAAGCTGTGGAGGAGCGCTGCTTACTGGCTTCCTCTCCATGGTTTTCTCAGCCTGCTTTTCTATAGGGGAGTGTTTAGAGACAGGGTTTCTCTGTGTAACAGCCCTGGCTGTCCTGGAACTCTCGTTGTAAACTAGGCTGGCCTCAAACTATCAGAGATCCACTTGCCTCTGCCTCCTGAGTGCACCCTCACGCCTGGCTTCTCTTTCTGTTTTGTTGTTTGTTTATTTTTTCCAGTCTGCTTTCTTATACAACTCCATCCCACCTGCCCAATGGTAGCACCATTCCACAGGGCAGCACATTCCTCATGGGCTGTTCCTTCTCTATCAATTGTCAATTAAGATAATGCCCCTACAGTCTTACCTGCAAGCAAACTGATGGGGACATTTCTCATTTTTTGAGAAAATTGGGGTTTCTCTTCCCATTTTACTATAGCATATGCTAAGTTGACAAAAACAAAAAAACAACAACAAAAAAAAAAAAACAAAAAAAAGCCAGGACAGGGTTCTTTCTTATTCAAACCACCACAAACATATACCACCACACTCAACTTGAATTTATTTTTAAAATATCTCTGTTAAGATATAATGCACTTAAAATGTATCATTGTGTGAGATTTGGTACATCCAATTATACAACTATTGTTTAATACATTTTAAAAGACTTTTGTCACACCTCAAAAGAAACCCTATTTCCATTAGCTGCCACTTCCCTTCCCATCCAGTCCACCCTTGCCAGTCCCAGGAAACTACTAATGTATTGAGACTCAAGAGAATTGCCTACTCTGGACATTTTGTATGATGTAATCAAATGGCATGTGACCTTTTGTGGTTGGCTTCTTTGACTTTCCAGGTGCATCAATGGTGCATGTAGGACATGTAAATCATACTATTGTAATGTTTGAATTTTTTGCATTTTTGACTACTATGATGCCTGTGTGCAAACATTTGGATGAACAATATTTTTACCTTTCTTTGGTGCATACCTATATGTAGAATTTCTATCTTTAACATGTTGAGAAACTACCACACTATTTTCTGAGCAATCACAATATTTTGCACTTTTTCTTCAGTTATGTGTGAGGATTTCTGTTTCTTTTTTTCCTTCCTTCCTTTCTTCCTTTCTTTCTTTCTTTCTTTCTTTCTTTCTTTCTTTCTTTCTTTCTTCCTTATCTTTTTCTTATCTTTTTCTGTGTATCTTTGGAGCCTGTCCTGGAACGCACTCTGCAAACCAGACTGGCCTCAAATTTACAAAGGTCAGCCTGCCTCTGCCTACCTAGTTCTGGGATTAAAGTCATGAGCCACCACTGACCAGCTGATGTGTAAGAATTCCAACCTTTTCTACCCTCATTATATTTGTTGTTGCATGTTTTTTTGTTATAGTCATTGTAGAGTCTGTGAAATGAAATATCACTGTGCTTTTCATTTGCATGTCTTTAATGATTTATTAATACTAATGAAGTCTTATCCATTAGCATGTGTATCTGCTTTTGGAGAAATGCTTATTTTATGCTTTTGAATTGACATTTAAAAATATTTTGGCTCCAAGTCTCTTATCAAAATATATTTTCAAATGCTTTTATTCTGTGTATAATTTTTTTATTCTCATAATTAGTTGTGTATTTGAGCACGTGTGAGCTCACAAGCATGCACACACACACATGAGTGTGTAGCTCAGAGGACAACTTTCAGGAGTTGGTTCTCTCCCACCATGTGAGCCCCAGGATTGAAATCAGGTAGCGAAGCTGGGGAAAGTCACTTCTGTCCCTGAGCCCTCTCCCCATCCCTCTTTTGATTTTGTCAATAGTGTCCTTTTAAGTATGAATGTTTTCAGTTTTTTACTTGTTGCTAATGACTTGATGTTATTAAAGAGACCACTGTAAATATTTACTCCCTTTGAAATGTTAAAGTTTTGATTTTCACCTTTAGGTCACTCAATTTTGAGTTAATATTTTTGCATGCTGTTCTGTAAAGTTCAACTTTGTTTTTTGTTGTTTGGGTTTTGTTTTTTTTTTTGGTTTTTTGTTTTATGTTTGTTTGTTTTTGCTATGATATTAGAGTTTTTCTTTTTTCTTAAGAGGATAAAGGAGGATTTCTGCATGTGCCCAGTTCATTTTTCTTTCATTCAGGTTAATGTTTTTGCCTAGTGCAGGACCTCAGCTGTAGTCTTACCAAAGTCTAAACAGACAGCACACTCTTTTTGTCTTATAAGGCTGCACTAAAGAAATTTGGACAGTTTGGTTATTTTACAGTCATACATCTTAAACTCACTTTGTCTCAATGCTTGCCAAGTCTTTCTTTAGCCCAGTTTGGAATGTTACTAGCATATTCCTTGTTATGGCCCTTTACTCTACAGTCTTGTGAGAACAAAAAGAAGCCTAAGCTATAATTTTGCCCTCTGGAATGCCTGTAGTTCACATATGTTGCATATATAGTTCCTAAGTCTCTTATCAGCATTTACATTTTTTTTATTTGTATTTAAAATTCATTTCATATTGGATCATCCTGCTCTCTAAGTTGGATTTTAATAACAATTGCCCTCTGCTTTGATTTCCTTTAGTTTTCCCTCCCTTCCTCTCTCCTTCAAGTCTCAACCCTGAGCTATCACAAA
The DNA here is from genome assembly GCA_030556225.1 of Cricetiscus sungorus. Taxonomy (NCBI): domain Eukaryota; kingdom Metazoa; phylum Chordata; class Mammalia; order Rodentia; family Cricetidae; genus Cricetiscus; species Cricetiscus sungorus. The sequence goes on from JANBXA010000730.1 coordinate 24,809,187, forward strand.
TGCAAAACATTTGCTCTGCCATTGAGCCACATTTCCTTTCTAAGGGATGCTCTTATTGGTTTAAGGTACCAGGAAACTATTTTGATCTAGTTATTATTATATGTTATAGCTGAATCTCAAGTACACATTAATTTTTGTATTCAAAATGTTGTCTATCTCTCTCCCTTTTCCCCTTTCTCCCTCTTCCCTCTCCCTCTCCTGCTCCCTTTCTTTTCCTCTCCCCCTTCCTCTCCCTCCTCTCATCTGATTTCTCTATCACTAACACTGCACTCAGAAGCTTAAGGGATCCTCCTCCCTCAGCCTCACACAGGCGCAGACCTCCACACCTGGGGAGAGACAGATAACCTTAACCAGCAGCCTTTTCATTATGCAAATGTTTGGTGTCTTCTGATAGACATTTCTTTCTCTGGAAGCCAGATGAAAGATATTTGAACTCTCCCAGGGACTAGATCTGCCTTACTGTGGTCGAAGCTTCCTTTTTGTAGTACAGGAGAGAGAGTGTGTGATGGGTCTGGCAGATCTTCAAGGCTCTGGAAGAGGCCCTCCTTTTCCCTGGTGCTCTCAGCTGTCGCTGCCTTGGGGCCTTAAGCCCCACCCCTGTAGAGACCCCAGCTCTTGTGATCCTACTTGGCCGAGCTTCAACCCTGGCTTATCTGTACATCCAGCCCTCTGTGGAGACAATTTGAGTATCCTGCCATGCCTACATCCTCATTGGCATGGGCCGTGCTCAGGCCTCAGAGGCCAGTAGGCTTGGGAAAGGCAGAAATGAAAACAAAAAAGTGACTACAAACTTGACATCTTCACAAAACTCACTACCTGGGATCACTCCACTCCCATTGTAATCTGAAGTGCTGTCATTGGTCTTTTTTCTCCACCACCCCCAAAAGAGCCTTCTTGGCTTGTGTTTTGGTCATCTTTGTGTTTATGTATCCAGCTCCTGGGGTTTCATAACAGTACCCGGAATGAATGACTGCAAATACAAAATAGCAGTGAATGACTTGATCAGGTTTTGGGAAATGCATCCAGATCCCTATATTGCAAACAAAGCCTCTGACCCTGGTAATTGAACAAAAAGGGGATTTCATTGTAGTGATATTGAGTGAGCCAAGGAATAGAGAAGATTGACAGGGAACTAAGCTTGGAAATGAAAATCCAGCATGTCCAGAGGGTCGGGGATTAGCAGTCAGAACTGGTCAGGGACCTAACACCTTTAGTTTCCTAAGTAGAGGCAAGCACTTGGACTCCCCAGTCTACGATGGGTTCACCCAGCAAGAAGCTAAATTTCTCTCATAAAATGTAAGCGCTCCAGAAAGTGGATAATAGTGTGGAATAAGTGTTAAACAAGTCATGCTCATGACAGTAAGCATCTCCATGTCTCACATTTATAGCCTGCTACAAGTACTTTCTGCTCTGGAGTGGGACCCATTCCACTTGGGAGCCATGAGTATTCCCAGAACTAGCTTCAGAAGGAGGCAAAAGGGCCATGCAGTCCTAAAACCAACACCAGTTCTTCCCCTCTCTTATACAAAATGTTTAGGTTCTTAAATCGAACAAGACTTGGTGGCTTGGCTTGAGATTCTAGTCCTCTGTCTTAGCTATAACAGGATATCATAGATCTGGTGGTTCATGCATAATTTAAATCTAGATCTCACAGTTCTAGAGTCTGGGAGTCCAAGATCAGTAACTGGCTAATTTGGTGTTTGATGGAGGCGGTTTCCTCACATATATCGTGGTGAAAGGGGTGAGATAGCCTTTCTGAGATATTTTTTGTACAGACTCTATTTTCATTCATGATGGCTCAACCCTCATGGAGGAACCATCTCCCAAAGACCCCATCTTCTCAACACAGTGAGGATGGAACCTCAGCACCCAATCTGAAATAGGAACACATCATTCTACTTCCTCTGTAAATATTTATCAAGCAGTGGTCATTGGAAACAAAACTTGGTGGTGTCCCTTTTCTTCATCATACTTACAGTCCGGTGGGAGAAAACTTGTATTAAACAGATAACCAGGCAGCTAAACATGGGTTTGTAAGCTAGTGTCGACCAATGCCCAAGAAGCCAGAGGGTGTCGTAAAAGGAGCAAACCTAAGCAGAGGACATATGAAAAGGATCCTTTAGGGAGTGACATGTAGCCTGAGTGATGGTAGGTTTGCCCAGGCAAAGTGCCTCATGCTCAGCTTTGTTTCTCTTGGCCATGTGTTGGGCACTGGGACATTTTATTGTTGCTGTTGTCACAGAAATTCAGAATCATGCCTGGAACATAATGCAGAAAGACAGGGATGTTAAATGCTTGCAATATGCACGGGGTGTTTCTCAACAACCACGATAATGACAACAGCACTGTCCTGGCTAGGCAGCTGCCAGCATCCTTATCTGAGAAAGTCAGCTGGCTGAAGACAGTCTTGTAAAGGCGAATCCTCTCAGGGAGTGGTTGCTTTAAAAGTCCTGGGATTCCAAATGGAACAATTTGAATTCCTTGTCTGTCCAGCACAGTGGCTAGGGATGAAATGGTGGCTGACTCAGAGTGGGGAGGAAGTGAATCTTCAGGGAGATTTTTGGTGCTGTTGGTTAGATGGTTAAGCAGGGCCTGGTCATTCTGGAACTTGTTAAAGATTTGAGACTCTTTAAAGAGCCCTGAGGAGCCACGGACAGGATTTTGGCAATGGAAGATTGTGACAAACTCTATTCCAAACTTCAGAGGTTTTCTACATTTAAATATTTTGCCCAGGTTCCTCCATGGAACACACTCCATCTTTACCTTCTTCTGCTTTTTCTCATACTTAATGCCTGCATGCATCTTATTGTTTACTTTCAAACTACATGAAGGTCAAAAACAGAACTATGCCATGGGAAACACTCGTTCTGGCTCCAACCAAGGATGGCCTTATGAACCGCATTCATCGCATTCTGGGATTTGCTTTCTGATTGGAGAGAAGAGTTGAGAATGAGCAAATGTCCTTATCCCAGGAAGTCATTGCTTTAATCTAATTAAATGCCTAGTGGAAAATCTCTCTCCATCCCAGCGATGCTTATGCTATTATGGTCAAGTCCAGGGCATTGCCAACATATCTTTGCAAATTTCATTAGCAGTAGCCGTTTCCGCCTTTCTCGAGGTCATTAATGAGTTTGTTAAACAAGGACAGTTCCAGTACCAGCCTCTGATGTGCCCCAGAGGACCTTTTGCTTCCAAGCAGCACAGTCACATTTACTCCTGATTATACAGTCTTTGCACCACACCGGCATTCCATTCACATGACAGCATTCAAACACTGGCCAATTTAATCCCAAGCACACATTTTACGGAAGTTGTCGTCAAATGCTTCACCAACACCACCATGTACAAATGGACCGTTCAGTGGACTACACTCCCTATTGTTTTCTTCCCTCCAGTCCAACAGCCACCATCCTGTTGTTTTTCTCTATAAATGCCACTCTTCTAGGAACTTTATGTAACCAGAACCTTACAACACTTGTTCTTTTGTGTCTGGTTTACTTCAACAAGCATGCCCATCTTTGTAGCATGTTTTATAATTTCCTTCTCATGTTAAAGACTGGTTGCTATTCTGCTGTATGTATAGGACATGTGTTTATTCATTCATCTGGGGATGGGCATATGGGTTGTTTCTATATTTTAAATTTTGTGAATAATGCTGCTAAGAATGAGGGTATATAAATATCTATTCTCTTCATTATTTTAATGTTTACACAAGGTTGGAATATTGATCATATGATAATTGTATCTGCAATTCTTTGAGGAATTACCATAACGTTTTTCACAGAGCTGTACCATTTAGTCTCCCACTGACAGTGCACAAAGATTTCCTTTTCCCTACATCATCTCCAACACTTCTTAGTTTCTGTTTTGGATGGTAGCCATCCTAGTACATTTGTGCTGATGTCTCCTGGCAGTTTTCATTTGCATTTCCTGATGATGAGCGATGCCAGGCATCTCTACATGTGCTTGTTGGTCATTTGTGTATCTTCTTGGAAAAGTCTATTCAAATCCTTTGCCCATTTCTAAATTGAGTTATTTGAGTCTTGTCATTACCTTCTGGATAGCTACTCCTGAAGACATGATTTAAAATACTTTCTTTCATTTCATAGGTTGCCCCTTTCATCCTTTCATCTGTTAATTAAGCCTGTGGATCTGTAGAGGCTTTACATTTTGACTTCTCAGCCATCTTTACAATTTGAGAAATTATCACTTCATTTTTAAAAAGTGTTATACATTCCCTGTGGGGATTTTTTTCCATACAAATCTGAATTCTCACTTTACTTAGGGTTAACATTTTTGAACCAACAATGTCATGCTTGACTTTCAAAATCTGAATGATATTCTAGTTATAGTTCATAAAGAGAGAGAGAGAAAGAGGGAAAGAGAGAAAGAGAGAGAAAGTGAAAGGACTAGGGAAACAGCTGTTAGTAAACTGCTTGTGTCAAAAGCATGAATCCCAAATTCAACCCCCAGAACCAGAGTGAAAAGCCATTTGTGTCTAGCTTTGGAGTGAGAGAGATGGGTGTCTTCTTGGGCTTGTTGGCAAGCAGTGTTGGGTCCCAGTGAGTGACCCAATCTTAACAAACAAGGTTGAAGATGTATGAAGAATGACACTTGAGGTGGATCCCAGCTTCCACATACGTATGCCCCCCACCCAGCACACAGAGACATGCGCACACACAAGCACTCACATACCTATACAAACATAAAGAAAAGTAAAAATGTGAAATAAATGTTTCATTTAGAAAAATCAAGTCAAAGGATTGGTGGAAGCAAGCTGAAATAAAAGTAGTTAGCAATGCATAGCATTCTGCTGGTAGTCACTTTCTTCCAGAAACTTCTATTCCACTTTTCAGACAACAAAATGGAGATCACAGAGGTATCTTGCTCAGATTCACAGGCCTGGTAGGCATGTGGACACCAGCAACTCCTTCCTCTTCAGCACCACTTCTCACAAAAGCTGTTTTCAAATTCTTTTAGAGTAAGAGGATTGTTTTTTTTTTTTACCCCATTTACTTCACACCGTGTCACGAAATTGATATCAAACAGGCATTGTATGGTAAACTCCGTGAGCATTATTTTATACACCCATGTTTCACTGTGCAAGGGCAGCTCGAGGCCCAGAGAAATTAGAAGTCATGGGTGTAAAGGATAATAAAATGGTGTTCCCAACTCAGTCCCTCCCATCACTTTCAGGGCTCCTCTGCCTATAGTTCAACTATCAAAGAGATAATTTGAGACATCCTTAGGAGAAGCTACACTCTGCTTAAATTGTCTTTACTGAGCAGTAATTTAAAAATCCCTTCTATTGACCTCCTTGGTCCCTTGGTCCTGCTCTAGTAAGATTGTTCTAGAGAAGACGCATGGTTTTCAATTTCTCTTCCCTAAATAACTAGCTAAACAGTTGCTAAGAGTCATTAGCTCTTCTTGGCCTCAGTTGCCTCCTCTGAAAACTACTCATTGTATCCTTTATCTCATGTTGTTGACTTCAGCACCGATGAATAATTTATGTACAGATACTTAGCGGATAGCCCTCAGTCATCGCTCATTTTATAAACCTAGTTGACCCAGATCATTACAATTGTATGTTCATATCCTAGTTTTTCACAGTTCATTCTTTCTAAAATGTAACACATAGAGAGTCCCAGTGGAAAATGATGCTGGGAACTATAACAGACAGATTCTGCATATTTAGGACTTGAATATGGCTATTGCATATTATGGAAATATAATATATAGAAAATTCCAAACTGTATCAAACATACAGGACTTACTCTCTTAGCTCAAGGAAGTCCAGGGACAGGCAGCACAGAGCTGGCAGGACAGAGGCACAGAGGTTTTAGAGCCAGACTCTGATTTGTCTGTCTGACCCCATTGCAAAATAGCCACTGAAGCATATGGCACACCACAGAAAGGCAGGGGGAAAGGCAGACAGAATACACACAGATTTATGGACTCTTTCTTGGAATTCTACTTTCCTTTTTTTTTTAGAGATAAAGCCTTTCCACGTAGCCCTAGCTGACCTGAACTACAAACTCTCAGGTGCTGGAATTATAGGTATACATCACCAAGCCTGGCTGGAATCTCATTTAACACTCCATTAATATTGTCTTTGGTCAACATTTCATCACAGACCTCAGTGTACTTAGCAGCAATTCAGGCTGGGAAGTGTAGTGGTTGTTGTTGTTTGTTTGTTGAGGCAAGGCAATATCTCTCTAAGTAGCTCTGCATTCTTGGAATTCACTATGTAGACTAGACTGATCTTGAACTCACAGAATTGTACCTGCCTCTGTCTCCTGAGCGCTAAGGTTAAAGGCCGTGCCCCACACCCACCTACCGTGTGGAACTGTCATGTTCTAGCTGGTTTTGTTCCAGCTCTGATTAGAACTTGTCACAAAGGGCACAGGAAGTAGGGCTGATGGATAGTGATGTTCATTCTATTCCACTTAGGTTTCAGGGTAGTTTGTGAGGCTGCACAGGGTCTTGAAGAAGGAGAATCTCAAAGGTCTCTCTGTAAGCTTAAAACACTGAAATTTCTCAGGAGGTTATTTTGCTGACAGGATTTTACTGTCTAACTCAACTCTGCAAACCCTAAGTCCTCACTGTCCCATCCTTTCCCCTTGGACCAGAAACCTGGCTGCTGACACCTGGAGGGTCTGCTGCCTGGTATTTGGTTTTAATTTGAGCCTCATGGCTGCCTCCAGAATCGTGTTTTGAACTCCATTCCCTAGTAGTTGGCGCTGTTTTGGAGGACTGTGAATTTTTAGGAGTGGGACTTAGCTGTTGAGAGTAGGTCACCAAGGGAGACCTTTTGAAGGTTGTATCTCATCTCCTCCTCCTTCTCCTCCTCCATTTCCACTTCCAGATCTGCTTTACTGTGAGTAAACACAGGTACTACTTTAGTAAACTGGGTTGCTCTTCCGTGACTTCCACACCTCAGTGGGCTGAAACTTTCTTAAACTGAGAGTTAAAATACATTATTATTCCTTAATTCGTTCCGTTTGAAATTGTGGCCATAGTGACTTAAGTGTCCCAGAACCCTTTTGTTACTCATTGAGCATGCCTATTGGACATCTGGTTCCTGTAACAGATGCCACTGTAAGGCTATCCCTTTGTTCCTGCTTGTGTTCCTTACTTAGAGACTCTTCCTAGAGGTTTTATGGAGCATATTTTTCCTGCCTTCACCCCCCCCCCCCAGTTTCTATCACATTTCTTTATTAAAACTAGCTCTGGCATAAGAGTAAAGGGAGGGTCATAGAGAAACTGTTTTAGAAGCTCTAGCACACAGGGCTATGAGAAGGAAGATGAGACCCAAGCCCACTGGGAATGCATTCTTAGTCACATACCACCGCTAACATTTTCCTAGTGGAGTCCCATGTCGGTATGCTGTAAGAAAGATCAAACACTCAGCCGAAGAAGGGATGGCTCATGTGGGCATGCTGGCTCTGCAGCTCAGTTCTAAGGCCTTTGAGAGATAAAGAGGTGCCTCAAAGCCTGGCTCTGCCTGGGAGTAATGTGGAAAGCTTGTTAAAAATGTAGATAGACCATTGGGTCTTATCCTAGGACCCCTGATTCAGAGAGACTGGAGTGGGCATCAGACATCTGTGATTTTGAGACGCTCCTTTGAAACAGCTGTTGATAATAGACATCAATATGCAAAGAGAACAACTTTGGGTAAACAGAGCATGTTTGTCCGTTGTGTGGTGTTATGGGAAAGTGCTGACTGAGCCAGAGGTCTATGTCCCAATCTTGGTGAAGTCGATACCGGTAGGGTATGTACTCTGGCAGGTCAGTGGTCTCTGGGGTCCTCGAGGAGGTTAAACTCTTCAACTAATTTAGCATCCATGGGGCATGAGGTCTCTGTCAGAGGGAAGGAAAGAGCCCAGAGTAAACTGGAATAGGGACCTGGCAGGGTTTCTTTTAGGAATTTGGAATCAGAGGAAATCAGGGGTCTCTGAAGCATGATACCACAGAAAGACCTTAGGAAAAGATGGAAATAAATGAATCTCAGTTATACCCATTGGGTAGATGGGCTGGCCACTGAGTCCCTGGATCCCCCTGTCTCTGCCTCCCCTCTCTGTGCTAAAATCCCAGGTGTGTGCTGCTATGCCCAGCTTTTGATGTGAGCACTGGGGATGTGAACTCAGGTCCTCAGGTTGCACAACAAGCTCTTTAGTTCACTGCATCGTCACCTTACTCAGCCTTGATTTTATTTTATTTTTTGTAGTTTTGATGCAACACTATGTGAAGATGAGCCTAAAAGGCAGTCTAGCTTTCTTCTGATTACAAATAATATTCATGTCCTCATCATAAGATTACTGCGAGGAATTGGGGAGCCCTTTGTAAGAGGAGCCACTGCCAAACAGACAGCTGTTACATGCTTGCTATAGTTAGTTACTGAGTACCTTCTATGTACCACACACTGGACTCGGCATTTGAGAATACAGAAGCTGTGTATGAAGCCCACAGTGACTCAACATAAGAGATCTCAGAGAAGAGAATTTGGATCACACTTGTTATCCCAGAACTCAGGAGGTAGAGGGTTAGCCAGAGTCACATGATAATCTGTCTCAAAAAACCAAAAACAAAGAAACAGTCTATGAATTTACATGATGCATACATAAATTGGAAATTGTCAAGTACTATATAAATTTTCCATAGAGTATATAAGGGCCAAAAATTGCCAGGTACGATATAAATTTTCCATGGATATATACACAGGTCAGGAATTGTAAGGCCTGATATAAATTTTCCATAGAACTATATGAGGATCAGTGCCATGTATTTAAGATTCTGGCCAGATTCAAGAGTGTCCAAGCTGGGAAAGATCTTCAGAGGGCATTGATTTAATTTTCCTCACTTTACTAATGAGGAGCTGAGGTCTGCAGAGGGGAAGAACTTGGGACTGTCAATAAGTTCTTACTGCCCTATTAAGTAGTCATTATTTATAGGGCATTGCTGAGAATTACTACAACATAAACTTTAGTAGACCAAGTCTAAGATGTGAGCTCTGAAAAGCATCATCTGGCTCAGATTGCTGAATTTCCTAAAGAGATACCCAGATTCAGTACTTACAGGCAACTTTAGTGTTTGGGGTAGGGAATTGGAAAACAACAGGACACCAACTTTCAACATTCTTTTTGTTTTCCAGAACAATATTGACCAATTGCTGCTTAAATATATGTCCTTTCTTTGCTTGATTGATTAGTTTTATTTGAACATATAGTCATAAATTAATTAGAATTTAGGAAGGTGAATGGTGAGCAGACACCTGTCATGTGTGTACAAACAAATGACAGAGGTTAGAATGCAGCTGAATACAAAGTGTTAGACTGCCCAAAAATGAAGGAACAGACATATAATTGTCCCCGAGAGCAGTGGTTTTCAACCTTCTTAATTCTGCGGCCCTTTAGTACAGCTCTTCATATTGTGGTGACCCCCAACCATGAAATTACTTTCATTACTACTTCATAAGTAGTAATGCTTCTGTTATGAATTATAATGTAAATATTTTCAGAGATAGGAGTTTTCCAAAGAGGTTACAACCCATAGGTTGAGAGCCTCTGCTCTACAGCAAGAAATGTGAAGCCCGGGGATTATGAGAGTAGGTGGTGCCGTTGTTCTGTCATTAGAGACCCAGACTTGAAAAAATGTCTTCCCTGTATTCCTCAGCTACATTATGAACTTATTTACTATATCCCAACAAAATATCTAGCAAAAGCAACTTAATGAAAGCATTTATTTTGGTGCACAGTCTGAGGGTATAGTCATCATGGTGGGCAAAATGTGATGGCAGGAGCATGTGTCCTCAGTTGGGAAGCTGAGAGGTACAAATGCTTGCACTCAGCTTGCTCTCTCTCCTTTTTATTCATACTGGGATCAGTGCATGCAATGATGCCACCCAAATCTAGGGTGAGTCTTCCCATTTCAGTTAACATAGTCTAGAAATTCCTTAGCAGACACGCCCAGAGCTTTGTCTCAGTTCGTTTCTATCTTGTCAGGTTAATCATCAGTGTTTAACCATTACACACAGCATTTGTCCATAGGCTGAGATATCCAAAGTGTTCAATTTCAAGCTTTACAGTTGACATACATTGTGCTTTATTTACATGCTGATATTCAAAGAAAAATGTGATGGAAAACCCTACTGTGTCTTTAATTATGATGGAGCAAGGTCCTCCTAGACATGGCCACTTGAATTTCCCATTTCTCTTTTTTTTACATATATATTTGTGTCAGGTGGCCACTAATGCCCAGAAAAAAACAAATGAAATTGCCTTCATGGCTCAGACTTATCCCAGTTAATATTATAGGTTTGAAGAACTCTTTATCTTGGAGATGTTAGTTCTTCAACAATTTGAAATTTTGTAAAGGAAAATCCAGGACTAGCTGTTTGGGAAGTGTGGTGATCTGAAAGAAAATGGCCTCCAAAGGGAATGGCACTATTAGGAGGTGTGGATTTGTTGGAGTAGGTATGACCTTGTTGGAGTAAGTGTGTCACTGTGGGGGTGGGCTTTGAGGTCTCATATATGCTCAAGCCAAACCCAGTATCTTAGGCTACTTCCTATTGCCTGTAAATCAAGATGTAAGAACTCTCAGCTACCTCTTCCAGTACTGTGTCTGCCTGCATGCCACCATGCTGCTAGCCATGATGCTAATGAACTAAACCTCTGAAACTGTAAGTCATCACCTCAATTAAATGCTTTCCTTTATAAGAGTTGCTGTGGCCATGGTGTCTCTTCACAGCAATAGAAACCCTAACTAAGTCAGGAAGGGAAACATTGTGTGTGTCACATTACAAAGTCAACCTTTTGAGGCAATGTACTCTTCAAAAAATATTGCTATGTGTATTGAAGAACAAAACCTGTTTACTTTCCAGAGATGTCAATAGTTAAAGCAAGTGAACTTTAGACAGGTTAAATTTCTCTGCACCAGCTCATGCTATCATCCATTCTACAGTTTTCTTTCCTGTAAGAAAGAAATTACAATAGTGCTTTCCTCATATTTTGGCGTTATTTGTTTTTTGCAATGAGTTAGGAAGCACTGTGTGATTATTGAGTATTTGAACCAGTATTAAGTACACAGTGAACCTGCAACATATGCCAGATGCTGGGATTTTGGAACCATGGATGCTGTGAAGTTAAGTTCTGTTTATTTTTCATTTAAGTAGGAGATGTGTACTCCCTAAGCCTGCAGCTGTCCCTTCCTAAGCATAACGTACAGGGGCTGGCATAGCTGGATCTCCTCCATGGGAGGTGTCTTGAATTTGGCTTGGAGTGAACAGGCAGAATTTCTCTGGTTCTTCCTAATTTTCAGACTGCCCTGGAGAGTGAGTCCTGTTTAATCAGCTTACTCAGTCCCAGAATCCATTTATTTGATCTCAAATTGGATGTTTGCCTCTCAGGCCCAGACCAAAACAACAATGCAATTTACCTTATCTGCTTTCCATTTCTGGCTCCCAGAGAGGAGACTTGGCTAGCACCTCCTCCCTCAGGACACCAGGACTTGCAGCCCAGTGAGCTTTCTCTCCCAAGCCCAGAAAACAGAGCTGATCTGGAAATTTTGGAAACTGTTAAAAGACTAACAAAACCTCCTTGCTGCTATTCACTTTATGACATTGATGGGTGTGTGTCCTCGCTTGGAATCCAGATATTCAGAGTCAGCGATGATCTCGACAGGAAATCAGACTCATTCCAAGAAAACGGCTGTGCGGAGCAGATCTGGGAAGGTCCTTTACACCCACGACTGCCTTGACAAGCCTTGGTACGACGATCATTTGTTCTACCTGACTGAGAGTTTCTAAGCAAGGAGAAACCCCTAGGAAGGGGTTCAGTTCTGGGAAACAATAGCCCAAAGCAGATACTTCCGGTTCTATTTCAAAGGATAACTGGCAAATGCCTAGCTTCTCAGCACGGGAGAGAAAGGATCTCATGTCTTTCTTCACAAATTGTGCATTGTATTGTAAACTCTTCCCCTAGAATGGGGATTTTACTGACCTTGAGAAGTCACTAACTTGATAAACTTGGATTTGGGGAGATCACCTTGGAAACTGGGAAAATACAGGAAATGGGTTTTCTTTGTTTAGTATATATGAATTATTCCCTCCCCCTTCATTTTCTTACTTGCAGTTGTAATAATCTTCCTTTTTTGTTGCTTGTTGAAATGTAGGGATTATATTTCTGTCCTCTTAGGAATTACTAAAAATAGTTAAAATGCCTACCTAGTTGTATTTTCCCCCCTTAGTTATCTGGCACTTCCATCATTTTTTCTGAACAATAATTCATCTTAGGAGTGAGGTTATATTCTCTTTACCAATGTCGCATGCTCTCTTGCCTGTGGATTTCCTTCATGTGTTATGCAATGTTTTTTCCCACCTAATTTATCCTTGACCCTCCACACAGCACACCCACCACTCTTTTTGTGGTTACAGCCTCCTGGTCACCTCCATTCATTTCCTATCCTAGCCTTCCTAGAGTTCAGATCAGGCATCCAGTCCACTGGGGCTAACAGGAGAACACTAACCTTCCAGCAGTATCCTATTGTCACCATGAAGGAATGAAGAAACTGGGTTGTGGGAACATCAGTTGTTGACAGATGAAGTACTGTGAGGTGAGCAGTAATCTACTATCAAGTCAACCAGATTAAGAAGCATTGGGAGCTCTAAGTAGGCATTTCCAGAGGGAAGGGACTGTGGGCACCGACATCCAATAGGGTGCCACCCATATAGGGTACTATGGAAAATGGGGGAGGGTCACTAGTGTAGACAATGTCTGCCTTTGTCTTTTTGGTTGCAGCCATGCTGTTTACTGTGCATTCACATATGAGGATGGTCTGGAAGCTCTGAGACTGTGAACTTGAACAAATCTTCCTTCCCAAGAGTTATTTATGCCACAGTATATTTTGTCACTGTGATGAAATATTAACAAAAAGAATAATTAAAGATATTTTTCAAAGTCAGGTATGGTGCCTCACACGTGAAATCACACACTTGGGAAGCTATGGGAAGAATGCCACTGAAAATTGGAGCCATCTGGGTTATGAATAAAGCCCAGGTCACCCTGGGCTCCAAAATGAGTTCTAGATCAGCCTGATTACACTAGAAGATTAATTTTTATTTTTTAACATTTAGAGAAATCATTTAAATCAAATGAAATCTGAGCTTTGAATGCAGATTATAGATTCTGTAAGACTCCAAGAAAACATATGGCCATCACTGTCACCCATGTACTACCAAACTGGGGCCTGACATATTGATAGATGACATCTATTGCATATATATCCTGGTTCCTAGAAGTCTGGCCTTACCTTTCAGTAGCCATTCCTACTTCAGGTGCCGTGGCACCTTTGTGAAGAAGATAAGTAGAACTTGAAAATTACAGTTAAAAGTGGAATTTTTCTTTGTTTCTCTGTTGTTTCTCATGAGTTGGAAGCATTTGTACGTCTCATCCTGTACCTGGAACATTGTGCATCCAACATGGAAATGGTACTACCATTGCACAAAGCATATGAAGTCTGGTGCCTCTTTTTTGTTGTTGTTGTTGAGATTTGAAATTGCTAACATATTCAACCTCCTTGAGCCTTTCTTTCCTCTTTTGTAATATGTGGAAAACAGCTATTTTGCTAAGTGATCAAGTTGGTAAATTATCCTTTAAATGTTTACTTTACAGCCATTGACCCAGACTGCTCTCAACCTTGGTCAAAAAGCAGTGTGTGTGTGTGTGTGTGTGTGTATGTATGTGTGTGTGTGCACGTGCCTGTGCGCATGCCACACACATGTATGGTCAGACTCAGTCAACAGAGAGATGCATAGCTGGTCAAAGGGCTGAGAAAGAGAAACTGAGTTCTCAGCCCTAAATACAACTTCAATATTAACCCTACAACCACCAAGGCCCAGGGAACATCATGGAAAGGGAGATGGAAAGAATGTAAGAGCCAAGAACGATCCTGTGAAAGGCAATAGCAGGTTGTACCCTAAGGTCTGTGGCTTCCCCAGCCATGGCTTTTGACTCAAATTACAGCAGTAGACATGAAACTACCTCCTGTAGAGTAGGCCTCAAAGCAATCAGTGGTGGGGGAGGTGTTTATCTACTGAGAGGTGAAGATTTGTGGGGTGGCCATACTATTGAGAAGCAGCGGTCTTCAGATTCTTGTTTATCCAGTTGTGTTTTACCTAAAATTCCCCTGTACATTTGATAGGAAGGGTTGCCTTACTGGTATGTCTATCTTCACTTTAAGGGACCATCCTTATTTAAAGCTTGACCCTCTTCTCGGGATTACCTAAGCTGATTTTGTTTTATTGTTAAAAATATTGTTGTAATTATTATTATTAATTATTGTGATTATGACGATGTCAATGTATATATGTACATGGTGTGTGTGCGCGTGTGTGTGTGTGTGTGTGTGTGTGTGTGTGTGTGTGTGTACAGGACAACTCTGTGTGGTTGGTTCTCTTCTTCCATATTTATGTGTGTTCCAAAGATCAAACTTTGGTCCTCAGGCTTACGTGACAAGTGCCTTTACTGGTTGATCTATCTACCCAGCTCAGTTCTCATATTTTAGGTGCTAATAACATTGTCTCACCAGTGTTGAATAGCATGCACTAGACCTTCCTGAACACTGGATGTGTTTTACCCCAACCCTTCCAAGGCCCCTTTGAGATGGGTAAAACAACTACTTCCACTTCCAGATGAAAAAAAAAAAAAATGGAAGGTTTATAACAGTACGCACCTCAAGGACATAGGCTTGTAGACACTAGACAAAATGCTGATCCAGGTGGATCTGACAAAGCCTGTGATGTCTTCTACACAGAACTCTTACCTTGTCTACCCAGTAGGGATCTCAACATGATTGCACACAAAGTTGTGTCCTCCAAAAACTATAGTTGGGTTAGAGGAGGGAGGGGAATGATCAGAAGTCAAATGAAATCAGAAAGATAAGAGATAAATCAGTGGAGTGTGATTAGTGACCCAGAGGAGAGTTGGAAAATGAAGAGCCTCATGGAGGAGAGGTGGTTAGATCCTGGAGAGCCCAGGTAGGGATGAGTTTAAGAAAATGACTAAGTGGTCCAGGAAGGGAGGCAGCTGAAACTTCACAGGGGAAATGGGGAAGGATTTTGGATTCAGCAATATGAAGGGCCATGGAAAGAAGGACTAAGAATTTTTATTGTGTTTGGTATGTTGTTGGGAATAAGAGTAAAGGAACGTTCCAGTACTAGGTGGTACATTATTTTAGGGGGTATTCTGGGACCATGTGCCAGTGCATTGCCAGGTGGAGGCCCCTGGGAACCAGCTAGGAGAATGTTGTAAACTCCAGATGTGCAGCTATTCAGAAGCACAGGCTCCTGCTTTTTCTCCCCTCAGAGTCGACTGAATGAAAGATAGGGTGACCAAGTGTCCCAGTGCCTGTGGTGTGGCTGCAGAGTGGATGAAGCTGCATTGCTTCCAATCAAGGGCAGTGTCTGAATTAGCCACAGATGGTTTTTGTGCATAGGAAATTCACAACTAATTAATTTACTTATATTCCTTTCCCCAATCTAATTAATTTTAAGGGTTCTAGACAAGTACTGCCTCCTTTGGCCCCACAGTGGTACAAGCCCATTTTTATAAGTGGACACCCTTTAATTGAAGGAGTTACTTATGGCCTCTGAGGGAAACCTCTCGATGTGTGCACACACACCCTCCACTTATCCATGTCACTCAACCCAGGCTTTCAGAGCTCTCTGCTTTTAACTCAAGAACACTGGAGTGGAGGGCGGGCATTCTACTTGTTTCTATGGGACCGAAATTCCCTTTGACAATTGGCTTTTAATTTTAGGGGTCTGCTCATTTTCTTGAGTTCGTTATTAGCCCAGATAGAAACCCAAAGGATGGATGAATACACATTGAATATACATTACTTCCACAAACAAACAAACCCAAAAAACAAAAAACAAAATATGACCTCACTCAACAACACTGACACCCACAGCTAAACACTGAGCTGAACTCCTGGAATCCAGTTGCAGAGAGGGAGGAGTGATGAGCAAAGAGGTCAAGACCAGGCTGGAGAAACCCACAGAAATAGCTGACCTGAACAAGAGGGATCTCATGGACCCCAGACTGATAGCTGGGAAACCAATATAGGACTGACCCAGACCCCCTGAATGTGGTGTTAGTTGGGAGGACTGGACAGTCTATGGGGCCTCTGGTAGTGGATCAGAATTTATCTCTAATATATGGATGGACTTGGGGAGCCCATTCCACATAGAGGGATACTCTCTCAGCCTAGACACATGGGGAGGGCCTAGGCCCTGCTCCAAATGATACGATAGACTTTGAAATCCCAGTGGAAGGTCTCATCCTCCCTGAGGAGCAGAAAGGGTATGGGATGGGGGTTGGGAGGGGGACAGGAGAGGAGGGAAGGGTGAGGAATTGACATGTGGAGCTTGTTTCAAATTTAAATAAAAAATATTATCATAAAAATAAATAAAAAAATCAAACAGAGGCATGGCGACCCTCTATAGAGAATCTCCAAATATTTCAGCCACCGCTTTCCCTGTTCCTTAAAATGCAGTGCTTCTTGCTGTCTGTTGTTGAGTTGTCAGGGCAGCCAGGCCTTCGCCTGTAGATCCTTACTTCACTTGCATCTTTAGCCTCTTAAGGGGCAATGTCTGGAACCTGGCATTTATGGGAGAAGCTTAGTACCTAGTATGTCTTTGGTACCTGAACAGAGGAGAAAAGGCTGGAGGGAGAACTAAGAACGGTGTGATTTCACAGACTCTAGTCCACACCAGGAAGCTAGCTTGCTGCAGCTGGCTGAGCAGAAACGAATTCCAGCATCTAGGGGACTCCTGGGCTTCAGGGCTTTTGGCCAAAAAGCTTTAAGTTTCCTCGTGGCTGCACATTTGCTTCTGCCTCTGAATAGATTCAAGCCTGCCATCAACCTCTCCCCTCCTTTTCTTCCTATTCCGTTGCCTCCTCTGATTCCACTCACATGACAAAGGGGCCGTGGGAAGGGATACATGGTTGGAGATGGCAGAGGCATGATCAAAGGACAGCAGAGCTGTGAAGCCTTGGAAATGTTTTAATCAGTACCCTCTGGTTCCGCTGGAAGGAGTTTCCTCCAGGCCCGCAGCTGGCTGACAGCACGAAGGCCTGGCTTCACTGCCCCCCTCCGCCCCCACGTTTCACAGGGTTACTAGAAGATGGATGATGCAATTTCTAAGGAAATACTCTGTAAATTGTATCAAATAAGCCTCTATTATCTTTGCGGGTGTGTATATACGTATGCATCATAAATAGAAGGTTCTGACGAGATGGTTAATATGGGGTAGGTAAAACCCCCGGCTCTAAAAATTTATGTCCACCTCCCTGACCCTGGCTCTGCTACCAGCAGATGCTGAGCAGTTTTGAGAGTCCCAGGTCCTTGCCTATAAAGTTTGAGAAACAGTTTTGCTTCCTTGAAGGGGTTCTGTGGCTCAGTTCTCCGCACACAGACGATTCTCACAGAAAGCAGTGTGAAAATCAATGAAGGAATGAAAACACACTTTCTAAAAATATTAGATATTCTCTTCATTTACTACAATTTACATTCTACTTCATCTTTACCTCAGCACAGTGCCTGGTACCTATTGGTTAACAGGTGACTTGAATCTACCCACAGACAAAGCAAACTGCCATTTTTGGTTAACTTGTAAAACCAGGACAAGGTGGCTGGGTACTGACTGCCCGGAGTAGGAGTGGTACTAGGGGCATAGTGATCCTGCCTAAAGGAGGCGCCTAGTCAAAGGCTTACTGTTTGGATGATAGCAAGCAGGGCTCAGTGTCTGAGGGGTAGCCCAGAGATGCAGGGAGCTACTGTGTCAGTCAGAGAGGTTTCTGAAGAACAAGCCTGTATCTCTGGTTTGTGTGCACTTTCCTAAGGAGATAGGAACAAACAACAAACATTAATTCACCCTGGGAACAGACAAAAAAAAAAAAAAAAAAAAAAAAATTGCATCGCATATAGCTTGGTGAACCAGGGAGTTCACATAGGAGGATGAGTGACTTGGGGGCTGATAAAAGCCCCACCCACGCATAGGTGACAACCGGTGAAAGCTCCCTTGCAATTTCTGGGAGGCTCAGCTGTCCAGAGTGGCCTCTTCCCAGACAGTGTTTACTGCATTCATAATCTTAGGGAGGCATCCTGCAAAGCTTGTAACTTTCTGAGTCTTAAAAATTTTCTTAGCTCAATGACTCTTAGGAGACTTCCTCCTTCTTCCTGGAGGGAATATTTTAATTAGGAGGAAATAGTTACTTAACGCCTAAGATCCTTGGATTTCCTCTGGTGTTTTTCCTATTTTAAGTAAATAGCCATGTTATACCTTCCTTTTATTAAAATTTGTTTATTTAAAAAGTTATTTTAATATTTTATTTGTATGAGTGATTTGCCTGCATGCATGTCTGTGTTCTTTGTGCATGCTTGGTGATAGCAGAGATCAGAAGAGGGCATTGGAGCCCTTAAATGGAGGTACAGATGACTGCCAGTCACGATGTGAATTCTGGGAATTAAATCCAGGTCCTCTAGAAGAGCTGCTAGTGCTCTTGACCATTGAGTCATCGCTCAACCCCCAATTTTTGTAGTTTTTCTTAAGCAGTGCTGTCTAAATTGTACAAGCTTCAGACCTTCTGGTACCTGTATCTGACCCTGCTCCCAGCATGTCTGGTATACAGAAATAAGAAGATAAGGCCATGTCTGAACTCTCATTTTTTTTTCTCTCGAGGAAAAAAAAAATGAGAGTTCAGACATGGCCTTTAGTCAAAAGTTTATACAAGGTAACTTGAGTTTCATAGTCTATATTGCCTTGTAGGGACAGACAAGCTCATGGGAGACATGGATATCTCTGCTCTCAAAATAAAAAGGCCCTAAATATATATTGGGACAGAATTATTTTTTATGATTAAGCTCAGAATAAGTTCTTGGAAAAATTAGTGTTCTTAATAAAATGCTCAACTTAGTTCCCAGAAACCGATTGAGTTAGGACTGTTTTGAAGAACACATCACCAATGAGCCAGCTGACTGTCAGCAGCCTAGGTCTTTTACCCAAGATTTGTTTTGTGTTTAGTCTGTCAATGGTTATCAGAACATTGTATTTTTTTTCATGTGTAAGTTGCTCACCAAGAGGGCATCTTTGGATTATTCATTTCTGGCTTTGTTCACCAGAGCAAATTACAACAAATTGTTGCTCTCAGAGGCAGCCTCCCTAGCATCTTTTCCAGCCTCTGTTTATCATCCCTGACTGCATCAACAACTGCCATTCACTATGTACATTCTTTCAGACTTTCATCTCTATCTTGCTTTGTTAAATGTTTCTAGGTATCTATTGTCTTTACCCAACTGACTAGGAAGATTTTAAAAACAAGCAAAAATCTCAAAGGTATAGTCTCTTGCTTATTTCTTTTATCTTTCAATCTTTTTATTGCCTCCCTCTTGGAACCCTAAGCCCCCTCCCCCCCACCTCTCCCCAGAGCCCTGTCAGGACTCAAAAAACATTGGGCGATGGACTGGTTGCTTCATTGGAGAACTGGGAGATGAGCTAGGGCTCCATCCTTTTAATCTACCATAGAGTATCCCAGGTTACTTTGGTTGGATGATTTTGGGGTGCCCACAGCCACAAACCCAAGCTGTGAAGTCAGAGAAGCAAACCCAGAGCCATGGCTTCATAGACACTGAGCAGAGCCATCAATGCCTTCAGACACTCTCATTTTTTAGAAGAAAATAAACTCTAGTGAATCCTCTTTAACTTAGGTGGAGATAAGCTAAGTCACTATTTTATTTTTACAAAGACTTATTCTGACATTTGTTAATTCAGATATAAAGTGTTCAGATTGAGGTTTAATATTTTTGATCACGTGACATTGTAAGGATTAATTACATTTACAAAAATACATACTGTACCTATCTTTTAATAAGCAGATATATCCTGAAAATGTATTTTATAATTGTGTTAGAATCACTAAGTATACATACTTATCCTGGACAGTGTATGTCAATCACTTCATGTATCCCTGATACAATCAAGAGACTATAACAAACACAAGATATATGAGGTTATGGCTAGTTTAACATGCACATTAGCTTCAAGTAACCTTTTAAATGAGGAAAGGAATAAAATAATGATAAATGTATAGTATAGTGCCAAACAATATAGTATAGTATAGTATAGTATAGTATAGTATAGTATAGTATACACATAAGCCAATGACATGGTGGTTCACTGCCATTATAAAGTTTCATGCACTAACTATAATTGTTTGTGCTACACTTTTATATGATGTACAGTATAACAAGTTCTTATGCACAACCCTAACTATATTATGATAGCTATGTTGTCATTTAGGTCATAGGAATTTTCAGCTTTATTATAATCTTACAAACATTGTCACATATGCCATCCCTTCTTGATCCAAATGTTCTATAGCAGGTGGCTTATCTTTGCTACATCCCACTTTCCCCTCATGTAAGGATGAGTTATATCTGGAACAGTTAGTAGATGCAGTTGACAGTGCCTACCCTACAGTGATGTTGTGAAATTCTTATTAGACAAAATGTTTTGTGGTTTGCAAAGTACTGAGTGATTCCTGCTGTTACAAACAGCTAGTCTAGCAAGGGTGTACATATTCTCATCTACCCCTCTCCAAAAAGTTCCTATATCACACAGGGGACTCCTAAAGTCTGGGATGATGTGGCAAAATTGGGTGTGACAAGTGAGGGAGCAAAGCCTCAAAATGCAACCTGTGCCAGGAATTTGCCTATACATTGCTGTGTGACTAGCGGTTGTCTGCATGCAGCTCTGGTGACAGAGTGGCTTACACAGTGTGCTTCTGTCCTTTGACTGTGATATTTTCTGGGTCACAGACTAACTCAGGATCCAGTCCAACGTCTGACCATAGACACCAAGGTCTCTTCTCTTTCTTTGTTTCTCTTCTGCTCATAGTTCTTCTGATTTTAGGGTCTTCAGTACAGATGCATTTATTGAGCTCCTATTTTCCACATTGGGGACACAGATTATGGAAAGGTGACAGTGCCTGTTTGTGGGTTAGGGATGTAGTCCATGGGACCCCAATGGGGGCCACAAATTTATTACCACCTTGTATGTCATCCTATGCAGTTTTTGAACACATTCCTTTAAAATAAATACAGAATTCCTTGTGCTTTCCCCGAAGAAATCCTTTCTATGTCTCATTAGGTATAGAACAAATTTGCAAAAAATGTGGCAGACTGAACAGATGTGGACTATCCCTCCCTGCTCCCCACCCGCCACCTCCACAGAAGAGTGCTCAGGAAAACATTTACATTTTTTAATTGAGATCCATAGCTAAGATGGGAAGACAGTGAGGAAAATTCTCAGGTACTAGAAAGGAGAAAGAACTGAAGGCTTGATTGGCAGATAGGAGCTGATCTTAGGATAGACAAGGGGATGCAGATAAAGGGCTTCAGAGATGGATGCTTTTATGCCCAGCTAGGAACCAGGAGTGGAGATCTCAAGTCTCTGCAGGACAGGGAGTTAAAAGGGAGCCCCCTGCATTGAGCCAAAGGGCTGGCTTTTCCTTGGAGAGATTAGAAATAGGCTATTTACTGGTCTGGGGGAGTTTGCCATCTGTTTCAGACCTTGCTTAGCAATAATGTCACCTCAGAGAAATCAAAACCCTAACTATGAATCATGCTTGGATGTTCAATCAAAATTCTACCTTGCCTTGATTCTGCAAAATGACACTTTGACAAGTGGGAATGAAAATTGCTCTAACCAGGGAAAATCCCGGGGTTGTGGTAAAGGCTGCTGCAGAACAGAATGCTGAATCCACAGGACCCCTGCTCTTGATCAGGTTAATATAAAAATCTAAGTTACCCTAGGAAATATTCCACATGGGAAAGGTGTTCAAGGAAGGAAACAACAAAGTGACCACTCTATGAACTGTATAAATCCAAATGACCAAAAATAAAACAACAACAAGAAAAACAAAACAGAACAAACAAACAAACAAAAAAACTAGGAGTGATACTATTTGCTATGTACTACACGCTGTTCTAGGAGAGCGCTTTACAGGCATTACTTTTATGTGTTAGTTGCTTTTCTGTTACTGTGGTCAAATTTCATGACCAAGTCAACTTACTGAAGAAAGAGTTTCTTTGTTCTCATAGTTCCAGCAGGATAAGAATCTGATGGGGGAGTGAAGGCATGGTGACTAGAGCAACAGCTGAGGGCTCCAGCACAAGGTAGACATAGCATTCTAGGAATGAGGCGTGGCTTTAACTTCAAAGCCCACCCTCAGCGATGAAGTTCCTCCAGCAAAGCCACACCTCTCAAGCCTTCCCAAACTGTGCCACTAACTGTGCTCCGGAGCCTGGAAGGGAAATCTCATTCAGATCACCACACCTTCTCATGGAGTTTGGTGAGTTAGAGTCTGTGAGTATACTTCACAGGTAAGAAAACTTAGGTGGATCTTGGCAAATACAACCACAGTCAGCCAATGGTGAAGCTGGATTTGACAACTGACTCATTGCACAATTCACATCTTAACTACTGGTAAAGAGGCCCCCGCCATTGTTTCCCTCTTCTTCACACAGATGGAATGACACCTGGGGAGATGGCTACCTGATTATTGCACCATCTTTCCCAGCCTCTGTTGCCTTTAGGTAGGGCCCCATGACTTAGTTCTCTCTGACGAATGAAATGACACTTCCTGCATGGAATTGGAAATTAGCAGAGTTTCTCCTTTAAGAACTCATTCTTTTCCAAGTTAGTCACAGCCTAGTAGTCGCAGCAATATAACTTCAAACATGTACTTGAGGACAGCATCCTTCAATAATGGCATAAATCCAAACTACCCGCTAGCCTTCACCATCTACCTCTTATCGTTGCCTGAAGAGAGGCACTATTTCACCTCCTCTAAGCTTCAGGATAGCTGTGGTGTCCATGATACAGTGTCAGTGCTCCTCGGAAGCGGACTGTTAGCCAGTAATCAATTGCTTGGCAGGTGGCCATAGTCTGTACCACACTCTCAATGCATACGATGAATACCACTGATCAAAGGGTAGGAAGGGGAAGACAAAAGTGGGTCAGGATGACAAAGAAGAGATGGGCTTTAAAAAGAACCAAATTGAGTTTTTAGAAATGAAAACTGATGTGACAAATTGTCATACTGAAAGTTTTTGGAGGAAGGATTTGCCTCTGAGGCGCTGGAAGAATAAACAGATTTCTGTTTGAGTCAGGGACAAAGGGAAGGAGTTCAGTGGCTCTTGCCGTGAGCCTGGGGGAAGAGTGGAGGGACGCACGCAGTGCAGAGGGTGAGGATCGGGGCTGTTCTGATTCAGAATCTTTCCAGAAAACAGGCTGCTATGTCTATTTGGCCTGTGTTGAGGGGGTGGGGTCGCCTTGCCTGTTGGTGGACAGTAGAGTTCCTCCAAGCTCTGCTGGTTCCGATGAGCAGTTCTCCTTACTCTTGGTGATCTGTTTGGAAGAGTCTAGAGCAGCACCCGAGGACATCCAAAGGCATCTCTGTCTGCCCAGATTAGTGGGGGCTGCCAGTCTTTGAATCGGGACTGACAAGAGAAAAAGAAAAGGTGCACGCGGCACAGCGAGGGAGAAGGTGGCCTACAGTGCTCTTTCAATTGTTCTTTTTCTGGATTGGGGAAATGGCTAAGAGGGCGAAGGCATCTGTTGGCAAGCCTAGAACCTGAATTATTTGACCCTGTGGGCTCACAAGGTGGAAGGAGAAATCCAGTCCCCAAGTTATCCTTTCTCTCTCTCTCTCTCTCTCTCTCTCTCTCTCTCTCTCTCTCTCTCTCTCTCTCTCTCTCTCTCTCTCTCTCTCTCTCTCTCTCTCTCTCTCTCTCTCTCTCTCTCTCTCTCTCTCTCTCTTCTCTCACTTACACACACACACACACACACACACACACACACACACACACACACACACACACACTTGAGAAATGCCCTTTTCTGTTGCTGCTGTGTCTCTGTCAGCTTTTATGGACCATTTTAGACCATCTTTTTGAAATGATAGACAGCTCATTTCTAATTCTTCCCCTCTTGGGTCTATTTGTGTGTCTTCTTCATACACATGGTCTGAAGAACACCATACAATCATTTTCCAAGCCTCTTCAGGAAGCCAAAAGCTACAGGATAACTGGCCTCAGGAGCCAAACATACGATGTTTGTTTTCTATGCTGCTTTCTAGGACTGACAAATTTCCTGAAACATTGAATTTTCTGTGTGAAATCCAGAACATTGCCAAGAAAATCAGGCTACTTGGTCAGCCTCCTGAGGGAACCTGTGCGGGATCACATTGCATTGCTCCAAAAAATAGCCCATGGTGAGAGAGGAACTGAGTTTAGATTGCAGTCACCAGAGAAAAGAAATATTAGTAGTTTTGACTGACTTTTCCCCAGGTTCCATATTTTTTTCTTTTCCTGAATATGGAGTTGGAGTATAAAAGCTGACCAGTGGGAGCCTGTACATATCACAGCTGGGACAATAATCCCCCACATCTGTAACTTTTGCAATGACTTCCCTTTGTCTAGAAAGCTTTCTACATTTTAGCTTCTTAAATGACCATATAACCAGAGTGATTGAAGTCTAAGTGAATTGCCTATTTATTTCTAGCAGTACTTGACCCAGTGAAAAACTGGCACAGTCACAGGTTCTAGGCCAGTCTTTGGAGGGGAGCAGCTTAGGGTTTGCCCCACCTCATCTTCTTAGAATGAGTGTTCAGTAGAGGATTCCACCAGCTTCTCCTTTAGGAAAAAGATCTGCACTAGATTTTAGCACAAACATTGGGCTTTTATTTATTTGTTCTGAGCAAGTAAAAGACATTTGTGAGTGGTAGGGAAAATAACATTTTATACAAACAGTGGAGTGCTAAAGATAGCTTGTACTGGCTCACAAGAGTCAATGGTTAAATTTCCAGGAAAAATTGAGAGCTTGCTATTAAGCTAAGCAATTATTAAAACATGTAAGATGTAAACTTATAATTAAATTATATTTTAAAGGTAATAAATAAGACTTATCTCTTCATAATTATCTTACTACTACCTATGAATTCCAAGTTATACATAGTTATTGTTTCTGTGTCAGCTGGTCATCATTGTAGGTAATTATCGAACAAAAGCTTTTATGGTGAATAATCTTGATTGTCAACTTGCTGGGATCTAGAATCATTTAAGAGACAAGCCTCTAGGAACACCTGTGAGGGGTTATCTATACAGGTTAACTGAGGTGGGAATGCCCCCCACTGTGAATGGTGGCATTTTATGGAATGGTGCCCTGAACTATTTTGAATAAAAAAGGAGAACGTAAACCAGGCAGGCATCTCTCTCTGCTTCCTGACTGTGGATGCAATGTGGCCATCTATCTTAAGCACTTGCCTCCATGACTTCTTCACCAGGAGAGACTGGATCCTCAAATGGTGAGCTTTAATTGCTTTTGTCAGGGCATTTTATCACAGCAGAAGGAAAAGTAACTAATATAGACTCTTAGGGAAAATGAGATTTAGTTCACGTTTCCAGATACTTTAAGCATGAAATGTGTAGCCCAGGCTCAGTAAAGGCCGATGCCTAGCTGTATCACCTCATGGTATGGATAGTGTAATGGAGTGCTATGTGAACATGCAATTCATACTGCCCCAGGATCAGTGTGAATTTCAGGCTCAGAGAGGCTAAAAGTACAGCCAAAGATGCAGACTTTGTAAGAGGAAGAAGCAAGGTCTGCACCCACAATAGCCCTGCTCCACACTGGTGTATTCCTTCCCATTTCACACACCTGCCTGCTTCACTCCACTTCTGCAAGCACCAGGGCTACTGAGCCCTTTACTCAGAGTTGAATTTCCTACACAGACTCTGCTCAGAGGGGAGCTCCCCTGTGTCCATCCTCTTTGTTCCTCTGTCCTCCACAGCAACTGGAGAGATAGTCCAGCTCAGCTCACAGTGGTGCTCAATGCTGGCTGTGCCGGGGTTACTGAGAAGCCTGCCGGAGTGGATATACAGTCTTAAACGGAGAACCAGCCACAAGCCCCTGCTCTCCATTGCTCACTTAGCCAGGTTTGTTGATAAAAATAGGCTTACTGTAGCTAATCTGGGTCACAGGTGGTAAAGGCCAGGGACTGAACTCAAAACACTGTGCTCCATGAACAGGTATTGCAGGGGCATGCTGGGACATGCTGGGACATGCTGGGCATGCTGGGTGTAAGGACACTGCTTCTTAAGGCACCCTGCATTGCCCCACTGGAAATACTGTGTTTAACGTTAACTTGGCCTGACCTTTAGTTTTGGTGTCATTTACTAATTCTATGAAAGCGGTCATTTCCTGCTTCCCGAAAGCTAAACAGAAAATCAGACCGTTAGTTAAGCCTAATTCAGCAGATGCCGAGGCCAAAGGCTAGACAACATTTTCCCTACAACCTGGGAGCAGATATAGAATGACCTCTGATATGTTGGTTTCTTTAAAATTCTGATACCAGGAAAACCAGGAGGAAGTGGTATTTAACAAGAGGTTAATGTATCAGTTTGATAGTCTAGGAATCCAACAGAAGCCAGTGCTGGCAGAGTAGGCCAGACTCTCTGGAGAGTAGAGAATACTCCCCAGTTACAGATATTTCAGAACTGCCAATCACTCAGTGATAGTCACTAGGTGGATTAGTGTCCACTTGTCACTGTAGCACTCATCAAAATTTTAGCAGCTTAACATACACCATTTTTTGTTATAGTTAGGCTTAAGTCCAGGTAGGTAGGCTTAGCTGGATTTTCTGTTCAGATGTTTAAGATGCTGACCAGGCAGAACTCTTATTTGAATGCTCTGGGGGCGAGTTCATTTTTAGGCTTGTTCAGGTTGTTGGAAAAATTTGCTTCCTTGCAGTTGACAGTTTCCTTCCTAACTGAAAGGTGTTTTCACTCCCTAACTTGTGGTTTCCTTCTCTTCAAGGACAGCAGCGGAAGGTTGAGTGTCCCCACATCTTGAAATCTCATTGCTCTTTCTAATGCCTAATTTTTCTTCCAGCTGGGGTGCTCATGTAATTAGACTGGGCCCACAGGCATAATGCAAGTGTTTCTCTCTGGTAAACAGAGACAGTTCTTTGCTTTTGTCCTGATCTCCCTGTTTCAAATAATCACACAAAAGCTTTCATTAATTACAGAATGCACTACCTATAGCTCAGGCTTATTACTAACTAGCCCTTTCAACTTAAATTAACCCATTTCTTTCTTTTTTTTTGATTTCTAAATTTAAAAAATTATTAATTTATTTTTTATTTTTATTTTACATATCGATCCCAGTTTCCTCTCCTTCCCTCCCTTCCTCCCTCTTTCCTTCTCTCCCACCCTCACATGCACCCTGACCATCCTCTCCTCCACCCCCCCCCACTCAACATGTAGGGTGATGCCCTCCAGGAGGAGTCATCTAAATCTGTCAAGTCATTTGAAGTAGAGACTAGGACTTCTCTCCTGTCTCTAGGTTAAGGGAGTATCCCTCCATGGGTGATGTGTCCGCAAGGTCCTTTTGTGCACCAGAAATACATCCTGGTTCCACTGTCTGGGGTCCCTTAGGCTGCTCAGGCCTTTTAGCTGAGACCCATGTTCAGGGGGTCTGAGTCAGTCCCAAGCTGGATTCCCAGCTATCAGTCTGGGGGCCCATTAGCTCCTCCTTGTTCAGGTAAGCTGTCTCTATGTGTTTCTGCAGCCTGGTCTTGTCCTCCCTCTCTGCATCTGGATTCCAGTTTTTAGTATAGTTGTGGGTGTTTGCTTCTGTTTTCATCAGCTACTAGATGAGGGCTCCATGATGATGGATAAGTTAGTTGTTGATCTCATTATCAGGGAAGGGCATTTATGGTAGCCTTTCTACTATTGCTCAAATTGTTAGTTGGAGTCAGTCTTGTAGGTCTCTGAACATTTCTCTAGGTTCAGTTTTCTCTTCAAACCTATAATGGCTCCCTCTTTTATGTTCTCTCTCTCTCTCTCTCTCTCTCTCTCTCTCTCTCTCTCTCTCTCTCTCTCTCTCTCTCTCTCTCTCTCTCTTCTATTCCTCCCCTGACTCAATCTTCCTAGTCCCACATGCTTTCCTCTCTTCCCCTTCTCTTTCTCCTAGTTCCCTCTCCACTCACGCCCCCCCTCCCACACACACTCCCAATGTGCTCTGGAGAACTTGTCCCTTCCCCCTTCTGTGAGAGACCTTATATGAATCTCTTAGACTCCTCCTTCTATCAATCTACATTTTGTCACATGGCTTTATGACTTTACCTGTTCTCTAGCACATCTGGTTCCTCTGATAGCTGGCTTGCATCTCTTATGACTCTGTCTCTTTCTCCCTATATCCCATTTGGTTTTCCTGCCTAGCCTTATTCTGCCTGGCTATAGGCCAATTCAGCTTTATTCTTAACCAAAGAGGGGAATACATACTCACAGTCACAGCGTACAAAAGGGTTATCCCACAGCACCTCCCCTGCTCTATGGTCTCTAACAGAAAGTTTGCAAAGTTTCCTTTGCTATACAGTAGGCATTCACAGGTTCTGGGGATTAGGAAATAGAACTCTTTGGGAGGGATATTCTATCTCTCACACCTGTATCTTTTTGACCCCAAGCTCAGATACTTGATTTCCAGGATTCTGTAGGCACCTTGAAAGCTGAAAGATGTAATACATATGGGAAGTTCAAGGGAATAAATGTTTTAGAAGTAAAAATGCAGATGTTTTGTGGTTAGATCCAGCAATTTTGCAAGAGAATGGATGCTTCTAAGTATGATTTTGTTAATATTATGGTATCACTTGTAAGAATATCTACCCATTCATTCTTTTCACAGTATTTATTAAGAACTTCCTATATGTGACACTGCTCCAAATTCTAAAAGTATAACAGTAAAGAGGAGACAAAATCCCCGTTCTCATGAAGTCACAGCTCTGTACTTGGAAACACAAGATAAATATATGACATAATAGCAAATAGAAAGTAATATAAAAGAGAATAAAGGGAGCAAGAAGGGGGATGTTTTGATGGAGTAGAAGTTGATTACATTTTTCTTTTTATTGCATTTGTGTGTGTGTGTGATCAGAAGACAAGAGTTTTCTCCTTCTACCATGTTGGTTCTGGGTATTCAACTCAAGTTCAAGTTCTCAGGTTGGAAGCAAAGGACTTCAACTACTGAGCAATTTCACTGTTCCTAGGTTGCACCATAAATACGGTTAGTCAAAGCTGCACTGGGAAGGTAACACGTCAGTAGAGTCTTGAAAGAAAGTTAATGTAGAAGTTATTTATAACTATAAAAGCTGTCCATTTATAGTCAGTTTCTGATTGGCTTCTTAGCCTTGAGATTGGAAGAGTTCCCAGTGGGAACACATTTAGGTGGAGAACAGAAAGAGCTCAGAAACTGGATATGATTGAAAATTAAGCAATGACGAAGCTAAGTAAAACAGATTTCAAGTTGGGCCTGGGATATATAGTTAATTGGAGAGCAGCTTGGGATGAAATGTGGGATACCCTGTCTCTAAAATAAAAAATAAAAAAAAAAAACTTTTCAGAATGAATCTTGAGCTACTACACAGTTGGAGGTCAAGGAAAGGTGACCAGCAGCTACATGTAGTGGCAATCAGGAGTGAAGTTCAAGTGTCTATGACAGTGTTTGTGAGTAGAGGACTTGTTTATCAGTACTAAATATTACTAATGGGCCTATTAAAATGAGATAGATAATTGAGCCCCAGATTCCACAATTCAAGGTCTTTAGTTTCTGTGTCATTAGAACCACAGGAAGCAGGAAGAGAGGATTTGGAGACAGTTGTATTATAGAACATCCAGGAGTTTTGAAGAGAAATAACAAAGGGAGGAAATACCTGGAAGGAAATGTGAGCACAGGTGTTGTAGAATATTATTTTAACCAGGCAAAGATGTGTTACATTTGTTTATGATGTGGAATATTATTTTAGCTATGTAGAGGTTTGTTACATTTGTTTCTGCTGTCTTTGTTAATGATGTAAAAAGTTGAACAGTCAATAGTTAGTCAGGAGAGGAATAAACTGGGCTGGTGGGCAGAAAGAATAAATAGGAGGAGGAATCTAGGCTTAAGAGAAAAAAAGTGAGTGAGGAAGAAAGAGAGGGCTAGGGCCAGAAGGCAGGCAGCCGCTAGCCACCCAAACATGAGAATCAATGGAAATATGACAGAAAGAGAAAGAGAGAGAGAGGGGGGGGATAAGAAGGAAGGAAGGAAGGAAAGGAAGGAAGGGAGGGAGAGGAGGGAGGGAGAGAGGAAGGGAGGGAGGGAGGGAGGGAAAGGTAAAAATGTCTGAGGCAAAATGTAAATAAAAAGAAATGGATTAAAATAAGAGCTAAGAAAGATCAAGCATGCATAATGAATAACAAGTCTCTATTTCCTGATTTAGGAGCTGGTTGATGGCCCCCCCCCAAAAAAGTCTACCACACACAGGTGAATGGACAGCATGTTCAAGTGCTTCTGACAGTAAAGTATAGAAAGAGAAGAGGTATAAACAAGAGAAAATGCTCATTTCTTTAAGTAAAGAAAACAGGACTTGGTGTCTTCCCTATTTACCCATTAATCATTTGAGAGTGGGAATTATTTTGTGATAGGCATGTAACAAGTGCTTGATTTTATAGGATCTTATGGTTAAGGTCTTGAGTTTCAGAAGAAATGTGAACTCTGGACTATTAAAGTGTTGCAACATCAAAGACTGTGGGGGCGTTTGAACTTGAAATGAGTGCATCTTGCATTACAAGCAGGCCATGAGCCTATGAGAACAAGGAGTAGAAAGTCATGCTTTCAAAGTGATGTGTTTGGATGTCAGATTGACAAGGGGGTAGAGTTATAGTATTTAATCCTGACTCTAAACTTGACTGGAATTAGAATCACTATAGAAATAAAACTCTGTGTATGTCTATGAGAAATTATTTTGATTAGTTTAACTGAGATGT
This sequence comes from Cricetiscus sungorus, assembly GCA_030556225.1. NCBI lineage: Eukaryota > Metazoa > Chordata > Mammalia > Rodentia > Cricetidae > Cricetiscus > Cricetiscus sungorus. The sequence goes on from JANBXA010000730.1 coordinate 24,840,108, forward strand.
AAAGACCCACTCTAAATTTAGGCAGTGCCATTCCATGATCTAGAGTCCTGAACTGCATGAATGGGTGAAAACAAGCTGACAAGAAAGAGCTGCCCCAATGTCACACCTTTGCACCATGTGCCAAAATAAACCCTTCCTTAATCCACATTTCTAGGGTATTTTGTTGCAGTGACAAAGTAGGTAACTAATACATCTTCTAACTGCTCTTCAAGAAAGAGTTTGGAGGAGATGAACCACGAAAGGGTAGCAGTCAGGTGTCCTTTTGGAAGGTTTTTAAAGCTTCCTGTAGGTATACATTTCTTCTTATATCTCATTGGTCTGAAATGGCATAACATCATTTGGCTACAAACAGTGTGGACACTTTATTTTGGATGACACAGTCCCAGGTAGATTCTACTATGTGCCAATAAAAGATTCCACATGGAGGCTTCTGGACTGCTGGTCATTGTCACTGCTTTGCACTCTTCCTTCTCCCTGATGCAGTGTCTCGTGTCTTAGAATTTGATCTTCGATCCTGTTCACTAACCACCAAGTCCCAGAGATCCAAGAGATAATTGGTTGCCCTGTGAGCATAGTAAAATGAGAGAGAAAGTTGAAGGCACATAGCCTTGGCTTAGGATCCAGGCTTTATAAAGTATTGGTTTACTAAATTTGAGTAGTTGCCTAAATCTCTGGCCTTATGTTGTCTACTCAATAGTGAAATTAAACTTAATTTGAACTCAACAAGGTTTTAGAGAATGAAATGAGATTATCTACACAACCATAATTGACGCACACATGTTCTCAGCGCATCTGTGATCCTCTCTTCCCAGTGATCTAGCTGAAGAAGAAGTCCAGTGAATCTTGAGAAATCTTCTAGGGTGGGCATTCCCTGTCTACTAGCTTCTATACAATACCCTTTCCTTTCCTAACACCATATAGACAGACTCCTGTTTGGTTTCAGTCAGCGCTTCCTCGCTGTGTGGTTCCTATAGTATTTGAGGATGATTGGTAACTTCTCCCACCCACAACTCTAGAGGATAGACTGATTTTTAGAAGGTGTGTGTGTGTGTGTGTGTGTGTGTGTGTGTGTGTGTGTGTTATTTTCATATGCTTAGGTTCCTGTCAAGAATTTTATAATAATAATAATAATAATAATAATAATAATTGATCAGGTAAGTGACTTAATGTGTCTTAGAGAAACAACAAGCTTGAGGTGAGCCTTTCTCAGGGAAAGCTGTACCTGATACAGCTGTGAATGAGATGTATTGTTGGTCAGCCATGGCAGCCCTGACTAGGTTATTGTAAGTTGATGTGGTCTAATGTGACAGTTAACATCAGCGATGAAGTATTCTTGATTGCTATCATCAAGTATTTTTGATGCTCTACCTCTTATCACTGCAGTCCATTACTGTTTGAAGGCTTAGTTGCTCTAAGGACAGAGAAGGGATGTCCCCACCAGGGCTTCATCAGGCCCTGAACCTATACAGAGGGTTTTTCTAATTTGAACTAAGATCTCTGTGAGTAAAACACCCTCATCATCTTTGCTTGCTGTTCTAAGAGGTAGGCCTGCTTCAACTTGCTGCACAAAGAAAGGGAAGAAGGAAAAAGCTGTTTTATTTGTTGTGTACTGGATTCTTGCCATGGGTTGAGTTTCTGGAAGTATTCTGGGTCAAGGTTAAAAGCATGGGTTTGAATCTCAGCCCAGGCACTTATTAGCATAGTGACCTCGGACAAATCACTTAACCTCTTCAAGTGTGCTTTTAATTGGAAAAATAAAGAAAGCCAGTGTTGGACCTAGTATCACAGGCCTACAAACCTAGCTGCTGAGGAGACTGTGGCAGAAGGATCACAAGGTTTGGTTGGACTACAGATGGGTTCAAGTTCATCCTGGGCTATTTAGTGAGGGGCTGTCTCAAAATAGATGTATAAACAAAAAACAAAAAACAAACAAACAAAAAGGATTGGGGTTATAGCTCAGTGGTAGAATGCTTGCCTTGCATGTTCAATGTCCTGGGTTCAATCCCTACACATACACACACAAGGAAGATCTACTTCCTAGAAAGTTGGGGAAAAAAAATCAATGATATATATATATATATATATATAGTATAGTCTGTAATTTAGTAGTGAGTCAATAAATGTTGGTAATGATTATAATAAATTCCTGAGGAAAATGCTTATATAATGAAATTATTCCATGAGTGTTGAATATTGGAATTATTATTATTTTAAATAGAGTTTATTTTTATTGCAGCTTTAGGTTTACTACAAAATTGAGTGGGAGATATAAAGCTTATGTATCCCCTGACTCTATATATGAATGCCTCCCGCACAGTTAACACCCCTTGGGCAGAGTGATATATCACAAATATCTTATGCAAATATTTCCCAAGAATCAGTGGCTTATCTTTTCATTCTCTTGCAGTGTCTTTTGTAGGTGAAAAGCTTATATTTCTAATGAATTCCAGGTTATTAATTACTTCTTTTATGAACCACACCTTTGGTGATATATTTTTAAAGTTTTTTTTAAATCATACCTCAGATCATCTAGATTTTTCTCTCACATTAACTATTAAGGATTTCACAGCTTTGTGCTTTAATTATGAGCCAATATGCATCCTTTCTTCGTTAAAACATAAAGTAGGTTTCTTATATAACATATTATTGGGTCTTTTTTTTAATACTCTGTCAGTCTGTGTCTGTTCAATGGTATATTTAGAACATTGATGTTTAAATGATCCTTGATAGGGGCTGGAGAGATGGCTCAGCAGTTGAGAGCACTTACTGCTCTTTCAGAAGGCCTGGATTTCATTCCCAGCACCCACATGGCAGCTCACATCACCCTGTAGCTCCACTTCTAGGCGATTTGATGTCCCCTTCTGGCCTCTGTGAACACCAAGGTACATATATGGTACATTTACATATATGCAAGCAAAACACTTATTCATATAAAAACAAAACAAATCTTTACAATTATCATTGATGTAGTTAGAATAATATTTATAAAAATCATTAATAAGTTCTGCTTGTCACCCTTGCTCTTTATTCATATTTAATGTTTTTTTATGAATTTTGTAGTTTTAGTTGAACAGTTTGTGTGATTGTATTTCCTCCTTTTTTAATATATTAATCATATTTCCTTAAAATTATTATTTTGCTGTCCTAGAGTTTGTGATGAACACAACTAAACAACTCCCTCTTCCAAATAAAAATACACTTCAGTTTGGACAAGGCTGTTATAGTAACAACTGATGTCATATATCCGTATGTATACATATGCTATAGTCATCAAATACATTGTTGTTATTATTTTGCACAAACATATGTTAGATTAATTAAAATGAGAAAAATACATTTTTATTTTTTCTTCAGTTATTCCTCCCTAGAACTTTCTTCAAATAGATGCAAATTTCTAATCTATTTAATTTTTTGTACTTTCTGAAAAGTATTTTTTACCATTTCTTGTTATCCATAAGTTTCTCAATTTACATTTTTCAGAGAAAGTAATTCTTCTTTACCTTCAAAGAATTAACTCCACATGACATAGAGTTGTAAATTGGTGACATTTGTCTCAACATTTTCCATATTTTATCCCATTCACTCCTTGCTTGCATTGCTTCTAAAGAGCAGGTAGATAGAATTCTTTTTTAGTTTTTTTTTTTTTTTTTGAGACACTTTCATTGTCTTCAGTTTTCTTCAGGTTGATGACAATGCACCAAGAGGTAGAGATTTGGAGCATTTATCTGTCAGGGTGTTTTCTGAATTTCCTGGGTCTGCAGTTTTGTGTCTGACATTAATTTAGGACAGGTGGGGTCATTTTTGCTTCAAATCTTGCATCTGTTCCTTCCTTTCTGCTTTTGACATTTCTGTTATATTACCCATACTGTCTATCTGCACTGTATGGATGAATACTGTAGTTGTCTAACCATTCTGAAATATTGTTTCATGCTTTACAAATTTTTTCCTCTTTTCAGTTGAAGGCATTTCTATTGGCATATTTTTGCAAGATGAGATTCATTTCTCAGTTTTGTCTAGCTTAATATTAAGCCCTTCAAATGCATTTTTAACTTTTGTTACAAGGTCATTGCTCTCTAGCATTCTACACTTACCATCATAGAATTTCCACCTCTCTACTTACATTATCTGTCTGTTATTATGTTCATTATAATATTCCCATTGTATCTAATAGCATATCTATCACAATTTATTCAGTTATTACAGTTACCTTTAATAATTTCAACATTCTTGCCATAAGTAGCTCTAGCTCTGATGCTTTTTAAGCCTCTTTACATTGTGTGGGCATTTTGTTATTGTTCTCATTTTAATTCAACTGATATTTTTTTCTATGGTGTCTGGACATAATGGGTAAGAGAACCTGTGATTAATTAGCCTTTTGGTGCTAGGGAGATGGCTCATAGGGTAGAGCATTTGCTGCATAAAGCATGTAAATCTGGGCATGGCCATCCATGTCTGTAATAGCAATGCTCCTATCTGTGACACAGGAAAGGAGGTAGAACCTTAGAGAGACAGAGGTCAGCTATCCTGGTGTATACTGTGAACATCAGAGACCCTGTTTCAAACAAGACCAACATTTGATGTTTTTCTCTGACCCCTGTATGTACACCATGAAATGTGTTTACTCGATACACCATAACACACACACACACACACACACACTGTCTCTCTTTGTCCTTCTCTGTCTCTCTCTGTCTCTCTCACACACACACACACACACACACACACACACACACACACACACACGCAAGCACGCACGCAGTGCAATAATACTATTGAGTATTAGTTAAGGTTATGGAGGAAAGGAAGCATTCTACAGACTATGGATGTCTCATTCAGTCTTTTAGTGATCCTGAGCCTTTGGAGGATCTATGAAGCACACAGGTGCATCTCAAGTTTTACTCTCCTTAAATGATTCAGTTGTATGGGGCTAGGATAGGGCAGGGTATTCCCATCTCCGCAGTCCCAGAATGCTACTCAAACTCTAACAGGTTAGGCCCCCGGTGAAAGAGTTTCTTTTGAGAGCAGGCCCCTTTAAGACAGAATGATCTGGAATGGACTGCTTTTTTCACTCCCTGTAACATTAGTATGAGGGGATTTACTTTCCCTCAGATCTTCAGAGTGGCAATCTGGTCAACTTCTTAGAGAAAAGTTCACTAAAGGCAGGGTCCTCTAGGAGTGCACCTCTCTATCCCTGGAGTTTTATCTGGGAGGCAGTCCTACACTGCTCCCCTAGAAACTGAGTTGTGATGCTGGCTCCCCTCCCCTGTGGCTGTTCCCAGGGAGGCTTCTGTTTGTGTGCGGTCTGTTCTCCTAAATTGCAATCATCTGAATTTGCTTGTCTTTCCAATTTTAAGGACAGCCATTTGCCTCATGAGCTCATTTTTTTTTCCTGATGAATTTAAGAATCATCAGTTTTTAAAGCTTGTTCAGTTTTTTTCCTTGATCTTAATATTGAGTGGTGGTTTCCAAGGCCTTCCACATCAGGCCAGAAACAAAAGAACCCATTGCTTATGCAATTCCCAGAACAACCCTTCAGGTGAATGCTATTAGTGATTTCAAACAGAAGAAACTAGACAGTGACAGGTAAGGGACTTGTCCAAGGTCATTGGTCTTGGAGATGGAAGAGATGAGATCAAATTCGTCTGACATCCCCAAGGAAACACCACACCAGCAGCCCCTACTCAGAGGGTGCATCCATCACTGGCTCCTGGTTGATTTAATCAGATTTGTATTAGTGCATAATTTGAAGCTCTTTAAATTAAAGCTAAAAGGTGTTTTGACCTGGTTTTCTCGATTAGTGGGTTGCCTAGGGAAACTCCATCTTGGTTACTCAATAAACTTTCATCTCATTCTCTTATGCCCCATGACTTCTGCTATTTCTTAGGAAAAGGAAATGGAATGAAGAGTAAGATATGCTTGCCTTGTTGGGTATTATCAGTGTCAAGAAAATGATTTAGAATAATGGCATAGTGCAGAATAAGAAACCAGCATACACATGAGTTCCATTAGTTTTGGCAAATCAAAAAACAAACAAAAAAAAAAACCAAAAAAAAAAAACCTTTAAACCCTAAGCTAGCCTTTGTCTGTAAAGCTCAGTTTCCTTAAATAACAACTAATTTCTTACTTACATTTTATTATCATTCAAATACAATACAACATCTAGATCTGTAACCCAGTCATGGGAATTCAGAATTCCCGTGATCCATCACAGGCAACACTCACAGTTTCTAGGAAGTCTTTGGAAGTAGTTATTCTGCTTCCTACAGTGTTATAGAATGAAGGTAAAGGCACTTGAGTTGGGGGTCGCGAGAGATGAGGAGGGATTGTTCTGGCAAATTTTTATGCTGGGAGGAGGATATGTTCAAAGCCTTCTTCTGTTCAAGGATTAGTAATACTTAGTAAGTAATTTTGTTCTGAATAAAGGCAGAATTGAAGCTGGTAAGGGCAAGCAAGGCCAGGCCACAAAGAGTCTTGTATGTTAGATCAAGAAGTTTGAATCTTTTATTAGCAAAACTCTCATTTCACTGGAATGCAGCAGGCTGTTGATATGGTCTGGTGGAGAGATAGTGAGATCTTAATGATGGTAGAGGCACTGGCAGTCATCAGCCAGGAAAAGCTTTTGGTGTTAGGGGACACCAATCCATGTGATATGTTCATAACATCTGGTCCAATTTCTCTGTCCTATTCTAGGCCATGTTACTTAACTGATGGCTAAACTTCCTAAAGCCTGTGGTTTTCCACTACCCAATGTCTTCCTGACACTGCTGTTGGACTGAGTCTCTAGAGCAAGGCTAGCTAGGCCATTGTCTGCTTTGTTTAGCTGTGAAAGAGTCTCAAATGCCTTCAGGATTCACATGGGCCCATGCCACCTAGTTGTGATCACTTCCTTGGTCTCACTCTTACATTTCACTTAGTCATTGTTCTCAGTGAAAACATATTGTAGCTCAGCCAATTACTGAGCCATAAATGTTTCATTTCCCAGAAGTCTTTAAATTTTCATAGAGACCGAGGTAATCATTCCCATCTTTTTCTCCTTTTGGGAGTACCTCATAAGTCCACTCACACTTGGGCTTGTCAGCTTGACCTAAAACCACATCATCTAATATGATTCAGAAATTCTTAGTATGAGAGTGAATTCTGGAGTAAGATGCTAGGTGAGAGCGTTGATCCTCAAACTTAACCTCCCCTATTTATCCTCTAAGGCTTCCAAACTCAGCTTGAGGCCTTCATTATCCTTCCCTCTTGACTGGGGGTAGAATCCATAAACAAGATAGGACATTACTTCCATAATTTGGTAATGAATAAGTAACGGATGGGCCTGACCTTTAAAAAAGATGGAGACACATCTTTGCCGGGATTGATAAAGAAGGGATTCTGTTTGGAAGATGTTCTAGGAGGGAAACAGGACAGGGTAGTCACCAAGGAACTTCAAATGACTTCTAGAAGCTGAGGGCAGCCCTCTGACAGACATCCTGGAAGGGAAGCAAGGGAATAGAGACATCAGTCAGACAGTCTTAAGAAACTGAATCCTACTTACCAAGACAGGAACTTGAAAGATAACATGAAACTCCAGGAAAAAAAAAAATGCCTTCAATGTTTACCTTTTAGGCTAATAGAAAACCTTTCTCATTAATGTCTGGACTTCCAAGCTACCAAAACAACAACAAAACAAACAAACAAACAAATCAAAACACCCAAAACAAATAAGCCAATCAATTGATGTATTTGAAGGGGCTAAATTTTGGACACTTTGTTCATTAGCAATAGCAAACTACTGTAAGTGGATGTCATTGTCTCTTCCCACCAATAAACCTCTGGGATCTTTATCCAAACCCCTTTTTGCCTCAGCTCTGGACACTAAGAGGACTACAGAGAGATATCAAGCCTCAAAGTAGTTTTTTTTTTTCTTTTTCTACTGAGTATTAGCTCGTTTAGAGTTACATAACAAAAAGTAATCATTCTAGAAGATAACTTCTTTAATAAAATTCTGTTTGAAAAGAACTTGCTGGGCCCACCTACACAGAAGCAATGCTGGTGTTCTAGGTAATGTAAGAACTAGGTTTGACTAGACAAACTCTGCACTGTGTATGGCTAAGACAGAAAGCAGAAGGAGAAAATTTGGGAAAGATAGTTGCACATAGCTTGCAAAATGTGACTCTGTATATCAGCAGCATTGACGTTGAACACTTTTTAGGAATGTCAATTCTTGGGCTGCATCCTAGAACTACTGTCTCAGACATTGTGTTTTAAACAGCCATCCAGGTGTTTCTGTTGTACAATACCTTTGAAACCATTGGCATTGACAAGTCATTGGTTATACAAATAGCAAAAATTTTCTGTGGGAAGCCATCCTTTAAAGAGATAACTCAATGACAAAGGATGCAAGTCACACTCAAAACTCAAACCTGCTCAAAATGTCCACAATATTATGACTAGCTACCCTTAGGCTACCATAGATCCCAGTGACTCGAAGGTCAGATACTCTGATATAAAGTGTCAGGGTCACTCTGGGATGAAGCTGTCACTAATTGATATTCAATAAATAATTGTGTGTTGTATCAATAAACCGGGACCAAAGATCATACATCCCTTGTTTGAATCCTTGGGTTGCAATCTTTTTCCCAGGTGCTCTCAGAGACAAATCTTTCCTCACTTAAGAGTAAGAAGAATTCTTCTGTGGTCAGGAAACTTGTTCTGGAGCAGCGGAAGTATGGGACATGGAGAGCAGTGCCTTGGCATAAAAAAAAAAAAAAAAGAAAAAGAAAAAGAAAGAAATCACAGATAACAACAAAGTTCCATTCAAGAGTCTGCTTCTGCCTTTTCTGCCTTTAGCTGTATTCAGTGTCCTGGATGGACCTAGAGCTTCTGCCAGCCTCAGGTAAGATCTTTGACTGTCCCTTGAAGAAAGCCCAGGACAGAAACTCTAGAACTCCTTTATAAAATGGGGACATTAAAGAGAAAATAATCAGTACTGAGGTGCACATCAGCAGATGGGGGTTTAAGGACTTGGTAGGCAGTGAAAGCTGCCTACATTCTGAGGGTACAAGGCACTCTCTAAGTCCGGTCAACCAGACCTCAATCCCTTCTGTACCATGCACTATTGTGCAATTCTTGTTACCTCAGAAAGCTCAGATAATTAAAACCGTTTATGTTTTGCCATTTCCAAGAATCCCTTCTGCGATTTAAATGATTCATACACCCAGGGTTTAAAGAAGAAAATAACCTCATTGTTGTTTGCTCTGTTCAAGCTCTCAAGTGCTCAGCTTATTATTTTGTTATCTGGTAAAAAAATAAGTTTATCTCTAATTCTCTAATCTTTTCCATGGGGAATTCTTACGGGATAATACAAATGCCTTATTTAACCAGCAAAGAAACAGCTGCTCTTTTCATCGTGTCCTGTATCCCTTTTCAGGAAGGATGGGTGAGGGAGATACCTGCTGTCATATGCTAATTTTTTTTTATGTCATGGAACAAATTTTAGGAGAACTAGACAGAGTTGATGAGGAAAGGCTGGGCCAGCCTCCCTCTTGTTCCCACACCAGAACAGGGTTACAGGTGGTGTAGACTGTAACATCCTGGTTTGTTTATCTCGTTGTTGTTGTCTAGCCCCCATTTTACCTGTTCTTGGTTGCATGTTTCTGTTTGCCTGCAGAGCAATTCCACCATCAAGACGATCCATCAAGATGTGCCCCCCACCCCACCATACCTACTTCCCCACTGTGCCTCCGCCCTGTAAACCACCAGCCTCTTTCTTGTTGCTGTAGTTCTGAAATTTCAAGACTGCTACCTAAAGGAAGCCTATGGGACTTTCTCTGATTGTCCTGAAAATCAGTGTAATTCCCTTGGGATCCATTCAAGTTGTTGCATGCATCAATAATTTGGTTAGGGTTTCATAGTAAGGATAGGCTTCAGTTTATATAACCATTTACTTATTAAAGAAGATCCGATTGTTTCCAAACTTGGGATGCTGGTTGGTTTTTTAAGGACATATGTCTTTATTTGAGAGGACCAAAATGCATAAAAGTTCAACATGGATGATAAATACGTTTTTAGTTCTCTAAAATCTCACCAAATTGTTTTCTAGATTAATTTTGCAACTTTGTACTCTCACTAGCAATGCACAAGTGATAGTGATCCAGTGTCTACACATCCTCACATAACTTTGTGTTGTCACTATTTTGTGTGTGTGTGTGTGTGTGTGTGTGTGTGTGAGAGAGAGAGAGAGAGAGAGAGAGAGAGAGAGAGAGAGAGAGAGAGAGAGAGAGAGAGAGTGAACATGTACATGCATCCGCACATGTAAAGGCCTGAGATCTATGTCTAATATCTTCCTCAATTGCTCTTTCCTTTATTTTTTGAGACAGAGTCTCTTTCTAAATCTGGAACTCACTAAACAGTAGGAACTGCTGGCCAACAAGCCACAGTGATCTTGTTTTTGCTTCCCCTGCACTGGGCTTACAGGGTGCATGAACTCTGAATTTGCATTTACATTAGTGAAATAAAATCAACCTCAGGTCTGAAGGCAGAGCCAGCAACTAGCTGACAGAAGGTAATCATAGAGAGTCAGAGGGAGTGTGGAAACCAGTTAGAGAGATGCACAGGAAGTAGTAGGGAGGGACTTTGAGTGTGGTAGTCCTTTTTTGGTTTGGAGTAATGGAAGAGATACTCTTTTTCTGAGACCCAGGTGAATAGGGAAGGCCAGCTAGTTCTTCCTCAACCTTTCTGAGCTAACAGGTTTCACCCCAGCCTCTGACATCTGAGTCTTTATTGGTAAATAGAATGATAGGATTCTAGTTAAAAGCTACATTTAATGGCAGTGGCAGATCCAGCAGGATGCAGAAGTCTCACAGGGCTGCTTCCAAAGAAGTTGGCCAGCAACTGCAGAGCTGTAATCACTGGTTGAAACAGCAGAAGATTCAGGCGCAGCCACTGTGCTGTCAGATAAACAATGGCTGCACAGCTGAGTACGGCTTTTTATGTGGGTGCTGGAGATCGATCTCAAGTCCTCATGCTCACACCACAAGCATTTTACTGACTAAGCCATCTCCCCAGCCCTGTCCAACAAGTGTGTACTGACAGCACATTGCAGTTTTAATTGTCATTTTCCCAATGACTAAAGACAAGGAGCTTTTTTTAAAACGTATGTGTTAGACATACGCTTTTCAGTAAAATATCTAGATGTACATACATATTTAATTTTTGAGACTATACTTTAATTACACTTCTCTCTTCCATTTACTTCCTCTAAACTCACGTATACCCCTCCCCATTCTCCTTCAAGTTCATGGACCTTTTTCACTAATTGCTGTTACATGCATATATGTATTTGTATATACACATATGTACTCCTCAAAAAAACTCGTTGAATTTGTATAATACTGCATGTATGTATGTTTTCAGAGCTGACCATCTGGCACTGGAAACCAATTGGTTTGCTCTTTCCTAGGGAAGATCACCTTTCTGGCTTCCAGCTTTCCTTAATTGCTTATAATTCTTTGTGTAGGGTTGAGGCCCCATGGGCTTTTCCCTGTCCAGTATTGGTGTCATCTTTGTTTGGCTCAAATTTGGACAGATATGTTGATGAGACTTTATGGGTATAGAGTCTGATGTTACTAGGAAATATAATCTCACAGCAGATTTCCTGGTCCTCTGGCTCTTAAAATCTTCCAGTCCCCTCTTCCATAATGTTCTCTGAGTCTTAGGGGCAGAAGTGTTTTGTAGATATAGTCACTGGAACTGGACTCCATAACTCCATCTTTTGATTAGTTGTGGTTTTTCTGTTATACGTTTTCTAATGATATTGCTTGTTCTGGAGGCAAGATTTCCTTTTTAATTTTATGAGTTCTTTATGTATTCTAGATATGGGTCCTTTGTCAGATGTATTAAACTCATTACTACCCCACCTTCAATGTGCAATTTCCAGTACCCTTTTCCTTTCATGGCTGAATTCTTTGAATTTGAACTAAGCACATGTTATTTAACTTGGGCCTACTTTTTCTTATAGTTAGGTGTGGTCTTGTGGCATGTTTCGGGTCAATTAAATTATACAAAGTCATAAAGTACCAATAAGGCTACTTGTTCTGAACGTCTACTCTCTCCTGGGACTTGAATTGCATTAGCCCAGCTTCAACCATGCAGATGAGGACAGTGCTATAGGATGGGGGCAAACTGTTAAGAGACAAATAGCAGATACTTAATGCTTGTGGGTCTCATAACTTCTTTGGGAAATTTTCAACCCTGCCATTTTAGTATAGTAGCAGGCATGGGTGATTTACTAACAAATAGGCTTGCCTGTGTAAATATAAAGATGTTTACAAAAGTGGTCTTCTCAGAGTGTAGAGTTTCCTGACCCCTAGAGTGAAGTCAGACACTGTCAGGATCTGAGTTCCAGAGCAGAACAGGGAGCAGAGCCATTAGGTTCACTCGGACCCTTCAGACCAATTCATGAAAAAGAAACAGATTTTAAACCACCCCATTTTAGAATGTTCTCCACTGCACCATCTCTTGCATACTGTATTAACTGTGCAAAGATAATTTAGCAGTGATTTACATATGCTCCTAGCCAGACAGAGCTGGAAATGGTATGACAGGGAAATTCCAGAGCAGAGAAATGGGCCTGTAGCCAAAGTAAAAAGACAGCATTTTGAAAATGGGGTGAGGGTGAGTAGAGAGGAGAGAGGAAGCTGAGTATATAGCACAGGGGGCTTTAGTGTTATTATGTCTCTGAAGGTTCAGAAAAGTCCGTGAAATGTTGTATTTCAATTTTAGAAATAACCAAGTCTCTGAAAAATTAATTAACTTTCCCAGGGGCATAGCTAAATTTGAATCTCAAAAAGTATCCACTCCAATAATGGATTTATTCAAGGTTCCCATTCAGAGACTGACCCGTGGCTCCCCTCTCTGGAACACAGTCTGCCCGTTCCTCCCTCCCTGCTAGGTAGCATCCATCAGCACAGTTCCCAGAGAAAGCTCAATAGGAGCTTATTAAGCAGTCCTGTCTATCTGCCTAGAAGCAAAACTGGGACCAGGGAAGCTAGAGGACCAAGGGAAAGGGACTGACCTTTAAACACAAAGCTTTTGATGACACGGCACAGAAATCCTCCAACTTTCCCGTGTTTTGTGATGGCCAATCATAAAATGTCACTCTGCTCTTCCCTGTTCTCGGAGAAAACCTGTCTCCATCCTTTTTCAGGACGCCCATGAGACTTGTGGTGACTCCCCCATTTGCCTGCTGCTATAGAACTTTGAGTCCTGATCCTCCTCTTTTGATAAAAATGAGCATTCTCTGTCAGTACAGCCTGAGCACCTGAGCGAAAATCTCTCCCTCTCTCCTCCTGTTTCCTGCCTTTAGCATGTTCTGCACTGACTCAAGCAGGGTTACCGCTCACCTTTTTAAAAATCATTAAAGTATAATTACATTGTTTGTTCCCTTGTACCCCCTTCCTTTCTCCGATTCCTTCCATGACCTCCCCTTGCTCCATCTTGGAATCATGGCCTCTTTTTTCTTTAGTTATTATTGCTACGTATCTACAAACACACACACACACACACACACACACACACACACACACACACACACACACAATGCTTAATATAAATACAGCCTGCTCAGTTTGGTGTTGCTTGTATGATTTCAGGACCAGCCAGTTGGCATTGGATAACCAATCAGGTGCCCCTCACCTTTTAGTTCTCATACACTTAATGTAAGCAGCATGACTTCTCAGAGTGATGGATATGTGGTCCCTCCCTTACTTGTGCTTCATGGAACCAATAGTATACCCAATTCCTGGTCCTGCACTGTCTGGCTCCTGCTTGTTGGTAGCACACTGAATATGTGACTTTACTACTCTTTCAGTATGCACTTAATATCTGCTACTTGGCTTCCCTTGTTTGGTTTCATGGCCTGACAAATAACTTTCCTTAGCAAGCAGATTAATATAAATGTTATAGATGTAATAGAAACAGATATTTTCCCCGTTGCTGGTCCATTAGTCTTTTTAGGTTTTCTGTGTGTCCAGTTTGAAGTCAAAACAGTTAAGAATTTGTACCCAATGTGGTAAAGAGCATATCTTGCCTCTTGTCCTACTGGGCCTGCTCTTCCGAGTGAGCATTGGGCCAGAGTGTGGGTCCAACAACCCCTCTACCTCCATGGAACTTCTGGGTCTGCTCTGAGCACACTGGACCCACCTATCCACACAGGACCACCCTGAGGCCACATTCACCTGATCTTAAGATTCCATCTTTGGCCCACTGCTAGAGGTGAGTCTGGGACCAGTTCAGGATGAATTCCCCCCCACCCCATCCTTCTCTGGAAACTCCCTGGGTTAGCTCTATGTCTTGATCCCCCCTACATCCTGGCCCTAGATAGTATAGTCCTAATACTCTGTTCCATACACCACCAAGAGCCTGCCCTCCCTCCACTCTTTGTCTTACTGGGCCCACTGCTCCAGTGAGCATTGGACTAGAGTGCGGGTCCAACAACCCCTCTACCTCCATGGAACTTCCTGGGTCTACTCTGAGCAGGCTGGACCGGCCTATCCATGCGGGACCACCTTGAGGCCACACTACCCTGATCTTTGGATCCCATAACTGGCCCTCTGCTGGAGGAGAAACCTCCAAGAGAGCGTGGATCATTCAGAATTACAGACATGGGACTCCTGACCTACCTATGCCCACCAGGAGAGTAGAGTAGAAAGAGAGAGAGAGACTCCACCTGCACCCACTGGAAGAAGTGATGGGGAGATAGCAATACAAGAAAAACCCAACATGATACCAACAGAATCTATGGACTCTACACCAACGAGACCTGAACACACCAAAGCAGATGAAACAGAAGAGAACGACTTAAAAAATAACCTCATAAATATGATAGAGGCCCTCAAACATGATATGAGAAAAATCACTTAAAGAAATGGAAGAAAAAACAAACAAAAAAATTGGAAGAAATAGAGGAAAACACCAAGCAGAAAATGCAAGAAATGAACAAATATCTTAAAGAAAGTAAGGAAAGCCAAGAAAAAACAATCAAACAGATGAAGGAAACAATTCAAACAGTTCAAGACCTGAAAACTAAACTAGAGACAAAAAACACAAAATGAGGGAATGCTGGAAATAGAAAACTACAGATGCAAACATAACCAACAGAATACAAGAGATCAAAGAGAGTCTCAGGCACTGAAGATAAACTAGAGGAAATGGATTCATCGACCAAAGAAAATCTTAAATCCAAACCTAAGAATAATAGACATAGAAGAAGGAGAAAAAAGCCCAGCTCAAAGGTGCAGAAAACATATTCAACAAAATCATTGAAGAAAACTTTCCCAATCTGAAGATGAACTATGAAAGTACAAGAAACATACCAAATACCAAAAAAAAGATCCCCTCCCTCACCACATAATAATCAAAACACCTAACATGCAGAATAAAGAAAGAATATTAAGAGCAGCGAAGGAAAAAGGTCAAGTTATACATAAAGGCAGACCTATCAAAATTACACCTGACTTCTCCATGGAAACTCTCAAGGCCAGAAGGTCCTGGATAGGTGTTCTACAATTACCAAGTGTCTATGGATGCCAGCCCATGCTACTATACCCAGCAAAACTCTCAATCACTATATACAGAGAAAGCAAGATATTCAATGACAAAGCCAGATTTTCACAATATGTATCCATAAATCCAGCCCTTCAAGTTCTGGAAGGAAAACTCCAACCCAAGGATGTTAACTACACTCACAAAGACATAGGCAATAGATAATCCCACTTCACCAGAACCTAAAAGAAAAAGTGGGGCAAGTATACTCCAATACCACTGTTTCAACAACAAATTTAAAACAAATGGGAATCAATGGTCCTTACTTTGTCTCAACATTGATGGTCTTAAATTGCCTATAAAAAGACAGGTTAACAGAATGGATAGGAAGACAGAATCCATCCTTCTGCTGCATACAGGAAACATATCTAAGCTTCAAAGACAGACATTACCTCAGAGTTAAGGGTTGGGGAAAGATCTTCCAATCAAATAAATAGACCCGAGAAGCAAGCAGGTGTAGCTATCCTAATATCTAACAAGTTATACTTCAAACCAAAATCATTCCAAAGAGATGAAGAAGGTCATTTCATATTCATCACAGGAGAAATCCACCAGCACAAAGTCTCAATTCTGAACATCTATGACCCAAATACAAAGCACCCACTTTCATAAAAGAAACGCTACTAAAACTCAAAGCTCACATAAAACCTCACACACACTCATAGTGAGAAATTTCAACACCCCATTCTCACCGCTAGACAGGACCACCAATCAGAAACTTAACAAAGAAACAAAAGAACTAACAGAAGTTATGTCTCAATTGGGTTTAACAGACATCTATAGAACATTCCATCCAAACACAAAAGAATATACCTTCTTTTCAGCTCCACATGGAACCTTCTCTAAAATCAACCATATACTAGGCAAGATAACAAACCTCAATAGATACAAAAAAAAAAAAAAATGGAATAGCCCCCTGTATCTTATCAGACCACCATGCTTTAAAGTTAGAATTCAGCAACAATACAAATTACAGAAACCCTTCAAACTCATGGAAATTGAACAATGCACAATTTTGCCATACCTGGGTCAAGGAAGAAATAAAGAAAGTAAAGATTTCCTAGAATTCAATGAGAATGAAGACACAACATACCCGAATTTGAAAGCAGTGCTATGAGGAAAGTTCATTGCACTAAGTGCCCATATGAAGAAAAGGGAGGATAGCCACATTAGAGAATTAACAGCACAGCTGAAAGCCCTAGAACAAAAAGAAGCAAACTCACCCCGGAGGAGTAGACACTGAGGAAATCCAGAGAAATTTCAGGTCATATTTTGAAAACCTGTACTTCACAAAATTCAAAAATTCAAAGGAAATGAACAAATTTCTGGATAGTTATCACTTACCAAAATTAAATCAAGAACAGATAAGCAACTTAAATAGACCTATAACCCATAATGAAATAGAAGTAGTCATTAAAAGGCCCCCAACCAAAAAAGGCCCAAAGTCAGATGGCTTAAGTGCAGATTCTACCAGAAATTCAAAGAAAAGTTAATACCAATACTCCTCAAATTGTTCTACACAATAGAAGCAGAAGGTTCATTAACAAACTCTTTTTATGAGACTATAATTACCTTGGTACCCAAGCCACACAAAGACACAACTAAAAAAGAGAACTACAGACCAATATCCCTCATGAACACTGATGCAAAAATACTCAATAAAATACTGGCAAATCAAACCCAAGAAAACATCAGAGAATCATCCACCATGATCAACCAATAGGCTTCATCCCAGAGATGCAGGGATGGTTCAACATATGAAAATCTATCAATGTGATCCACCATATAAACAAACTGAAATAGAAAAACCACATGATCATCTCACTAGATGCTGAAAAAGCCTTTAACAAAATTCAACACCCTTTCATGATAAAGGTCTTGGAGAGATTAGGGATAACAGGAACATACCTAAACATAATAAAAAGCAATATAACCTACAACCAATATCAAACTGAATGGAGAGAAGCTTAAGGCTATTCCTCTAAAATCAGGAACAAGACAAGGCTGTCCTCTCTCTCCATATCTCTTTAATATTGTACTTGAAGTTCTAGCTAAAGCAATAAGACAACAAAAGGAGATCAAAGGGATACAAATTAGAAAGGAAGAAGTCAAACTGTCACTATTTGCAGATGATATGATAAGTTACCGGAAAAACTCTACCAGGGAACTTCTACAGCTGATAAACACATTCAGCAAATTAGCAGGATACAAGAATAACTAAAAAATAATCAGTAGCCCTACTATGTACAGATGATAAAGGGGCTGACAAAGAAATCAGAGAAACGTCATCCTTTACAATAGCCACAAACAATATAAAGTATCTTGGGGTAACACCAAACAAGTGAAAAACCTATATAGGAAGAACTTTGTGTCGTTAAAGAAAGAAATTAAAGAAGATACTAGAAAATGGAAAGATCTCCCATTCTCTTGATAGGTAGGATACACATAGTAAAACTGGCAATCTTGCCAAAAGCAATCTACAGATTCAATGCAATCCCCATTAAAATCCCAGCACAACTCTTAATTGACCTTGAAAGAATAATATTCAACTTTATATAGAAAAACAAAAGACCCAGGATAGCCAAAAACAACCCTGTACAATAAAGGAACTTCAGAAGGCATTACCATTCCCGACTTCAAGCTCTACTATAGAGCTATAGTCTTGAAAACAGCTTGGTAATGGCACAAAAATAGACAGGGAGACCAAAGGAATCAAATCGAAAATCCTGATATTAACCCACACACCTATGAATACATGATTTTTGACAAAACATCTAAAAGTATACAAAGAAAGGAGGAAAGCACCTTCAACAAGACTGCAGATAGACCCATGTCTATCACTGAAACTCTAAGAAGAGAAAGCAGAAGGTACCTTAAATAAATTGGTACAGGAGACCGCTTCCTGAACATTAATTACAACAGTAGCACAGTAACTGAGATTGACAATTAATAAATGGGACCTCCTAAAACTGAGAAGCTTCTGGAAAGCAAAGGGAAAAGGACACAGTAAACAAGACAAAATAGCAGCCTACAAAAAGGGAAAAGATCTTCACCAACCCCACATCTGACAAAGAACTGATCTCCAAAATATACAAAGAACTCAAGAAGCTAGTCACCAAAACACCAAATAATCTAATTAATAACTGGGGTACAGAACTAAATAGAGAGTTCTCAATAGAGAATCTAAAATGGCTGAAAGGCAAGTTTTTAACGTTCTTTGCTATCAGAGAAATGCAAATCAAAACAACTCTGAGATACCATCTTACTCCTGTCAGAATAGCTAAAATAAAAAAAAAGCAGTGACAATTAATGCTGGAGAGCATGTAGAGAAAGGGGTATACTCCTCCACTGATGGTGGGAGTGCAAACTCATACAGCCACTTTGGAAATCAGTATGGCAGTACCTCAGGAAAATGGGAATCACTCTCCCTCAAGATTCAATAATTCCACTCTTAGGCATATACCCAAAAGATGCATATTCATACAACAAGGACATCTGTTCTACTATGTGCTTAGCAGCATTATTTGTAATAGCCAGAACCTGGAAGAAACCTAGATGCCCCACAACTGAAGAATGGATGAAGAAAATGGTACGTTTACACAGTAGAGTACAAGTCAGCGGGGAAAAAAGTAGAGTCTTGAAATTTACACGCAAATGGATGGAACTAGAAGAAACCATCCTGAGTGAGGTAACCCAGTCACAAAAAAGACAAACATGGTATGTACTCACTCGTATATGGATTTTAGACATAGAGCAAAGGATCACCAGCCTACAATCCATATCACCAGAGAAGGTAGGAAACAAGGAGGACCCAAAGAGAGACATTTATTGTTCCCTCAAAGAAGGGGAAAGGGACAAGATCTCCTGAGCAAATTGGGAGCAGGGGGGGGGACAGAGGGAATCAGGAAAAAGAGAAGGGGAGAAGAGGAGGGGAAAGGAGGACATGAGGGAGCAGGAAGTTTGAGTTGGGGGAAGAAACAGAAGAGCAAGAAAAGAGATACTATAATAGAGGGAGCCATGATAGGTTTAAAGAGCAATCTGGCACTAGGGAAATGTATAGAGACCTACAAGGATGACCCCAACTAACAATCTAAACAATAGTGGAGAGGCTAGCTTAAATGTTCTTCCCTGATAATGAGATTGATGACTACCTTATATGCCATCTTAGAGCCTTCATCCAGTAACTAATGGAAACAGAAGCAGACACCAACAGCTAAACACTGAGCTGAACTCATGGAATTCAGTTGCAGAGAGGGAGGAGGAATGAGCAAAGGGGTCAAGACCAGGCTGGAGAAACCCATAGACACTGCTGATCTGAACAAGGTGAGCTCATGGACCCCAGTCTGATAGCTGGGAAACCAGCATAGGACTGACCCAGACCCCCTAAATGTGGGTGTCAGTTAGGAGGCCTGGGAAATCTATTGGGCCTCTGGTAATGGATCAGACTTTTGGAGCCCATTCCACATAGATGAATACTCTCTCAGCCTAGACACATTGGGGAAGGCCTAGGCCCTGCTCCAAATGACATGATAGACTTTGAAAATCCCCCATGGAAGGCCTCACCCTCCCTGGAAAGCAGAAAGGGGATGGGATAGGGAACTGGTGGGGGGCAGGGGAGGAGGAGAGGGTGAGGGAACTGAGATTGACATGTAAAGAAAAAGGCTTGTTTCTAATTTAAATAAAAAATATTTTTGGACTGATAAGATCTTAAGTTATTGACATTAAATATAAGAGAAATTTACACTTTTATTCTACTTGCATCTGGTCTTTAAGCTTCTATAGGATTACCATCCAGATAAACTAGTATTATTTATACTTAATGTTTGAGATGAACATGAAAAATATGTTTGCATTTAACAAAATTGAATAATCTGAAAAAAACTATTTCCTCACTAGGTTTTATACTATGAGAGCTTGCAGGTAATTTTTAAGACCTTTAAATAACTCAAAACCCTACTCTGCTACTAAGTTGGGTTAATTCAGAGATGTTTGTTACATATAGCATTTGTATGGGAGGTAGAGTGTAAAACCATTTATTATTAATCATAATTTTCATTTGCCTATTATTTAGCCATGCTGCAGAGTGGCTGTATATTTTGAATGTGATAGAGAATGAGTTCTTTCCATTTTTGTGCCAGTTTGAATCACTGTGTTATTAGAGATGCATGGTTGTAAAAAGCTGGGAGCTTGGCTGATCTGCAAAACACTGGTGTGTGATAGACAATTCTCAGTTATTTGATTCCCAAAGTTCTCTAAGGGATAGAAATTACTGTGGTTAAAAGTTACAATCAGTATATGTGAATGAGCTTCCAGTAAGAGCAATGTTGGCAGAGGGACAATGTTCTATGCAAAGCAGGCAGAGGGGGTTTTTCTTTAATGAAAACAGAGCCCAGTTTTACCCTCAACTAAAATGACTGGTTGCTGTAGAATGTGGGGGCAGAGTAAGATCAAGACTGAATAAATATAAACATTTGTGAAGATTTGGGGAATATTATAAATATCATATTATTTACTATTGACAAAGCTAAGAGTTGATGAGTTTGCTTTTAAGATTTCAGAACGAGGTTTAATATCAAATATTAAGCAGGTACAAATAAAATCTTGCTCCAATTTTTATTAAAATGACAGCATTTCCTTAGAGTGTTGGTTTCTTCTTAATACAGGGTCATACAATGCTGTTCCTTACCCTCATCTGCTTAATAGCAAATTTGCTATCATGTATGCAATCCTCTTAGAAAGCAAAGACTTTGTGTCTGAAGAGAATAACCAGTGGGTTATGTCAATTTAATATATTCCTGTTGACTTAAGCAAATATGTTTTCTCATTTAGGGAAGAAATAAAAATCTATGCAATAATGTTGTCTTCTATGCTTGTTTTTTCTTAATATTATTGAAACAAGAAGCAAGATACTGTCTCTCAGGCACCCCAAATCCAATTTTTCTCTTAGGTGTTCAAATCTAACAATTTTTTATTTTTGCCTTTCTAAAATCAAATCTTGAATGGCATCATTTGCACTTAAAATTGTGTTTGAGATTCTTTGGGAGGCTCTGGAAAAGCACAGCTTTTTCTCTATGAAGGAGTTGTTGGGGGAAAATAAGGTCATCAGACTTGTTAGGTTTGATGCATGTCAGAGTTTTCAAACAGATGGATACTTCTTAGACCAGGTTTGCATAGGTGACATTAGCAACAAGAATATGTGACAATCTTGTGCTGGTGGTGATTCCCATGGATTTGCCGATGCCCTTGCTATCTATACCACACTTGTCTTTATTAATGCCTTGGGAGTACTTTGGTAGATTTTAAACAATTGGTCAACTTTCTGCTACTGTGATGTAACACCCATGATTAATAACTTACAAAGTAGAAAGGTTAAATTGGCTCAGTGTCTGAGTTTTCAGTTCATGTTTACTTGGTCCAGATGCTTTGGAGACTATGATGGCACAGTGCAGCATGGCAAGGACACATGGCAAAAGGCCCATGGTTGTAGGAAGCAAAATGAAAGAGAAGAAGGGGATATGGTCACAATCCCTTTCAAGTCATGACCCTCAGAGACCTAACTTTTCCCCATGAGGTCCTCCCCATAAAGGTTCTATATCTCCCTATTGGGGAACAGGCTGGAGATGCTGTTTTTAATGCCTTAGTTTCTGGGGGACAGTTTAAAATCTAAACTTTAGATTCAAAGTATGTTAAAAAAAAAAAAGAATACAGTACTTAACTCCGGATTTTAAAAAGACTGCTGCAATTTCTTTCTTTTTAACTTTTATCTTTATTCATATGCGCATGCTTCTCATCCCTTCCTCCCCACGTGTAAACATGCCTGTGAGTGTCTGCTCAGGCCAGAAGAGGGTGTGGAGTCTCTTGAAGCTAGAGTTCCAGGCAGCTGTTAACTATCTGATACAGGTGCTGGGAATCAAATTCCGGTTCATTGCAAGAGTATGTATGCTTAACTGTCGAGCCTTCTCTCCAGCCCTGAGATTTGCTTCTTCTTTAGCTTAAATCTAGCATCTTCTGGGCTTGTGGTTTTTCAAGTAGATTTGCTTTTCAGCCTATGGAATTTTATTAATATTATTTTGGAATTTTATTTAACATGAGAATTTAGGATGTGTCCCTGGATTATTGAAACTTTTTACTTAGTATTTCTGATATATTTTGGTATTTCATATGTTTGGCATCTTTGTGGTGTATTAATGTATCAGGTTTATACTACATTAAATTGGAAGACTTTTAAAGGTAAAAAATGGTTACCTTATTTTTTAAAACTTAAGCCTAATGTCTATTATTTTGTGAAAATAAGATTAATCACTACATTTATAGGCATTTTGTTTAAATTTTTGTAGTGTTTACATTCATTTGCACCAAACAAATTCTAGTCATAGTTATACTCTTCATGTGTGTGGGCATCTTATGGAGGTCAGAATTGAATGTTGGTTATTCTTCTCTATCAGTCTTTAGTTCTTCTTTGAGACATGGTCTCCCATTGCACCTGATACCCTCCAATTCTATACTGACTGACCACCAAGCCTCCAGCATCCTGTAGCTCTGCCTTCCAGTGCCAGTATTATCTGCACATACTGCCATGATTGGCATTTCACATGAATGCTGGGATTCTAAACTCAGATCCTCAAGCTTGCACGGCAAGCATTTTACCCATAGAGTCATATTCCCAATCCCTTCAGACACAGTTTTGTGTGTGTCTACATTTTCATCAATTATCCATTTTTAAAATTATAGGTTAATGAAACAGTGAAAAAAAAACCCAGTCTTGTCTGGAAGCAGCTTTAACTCCCCATAATCCCTGATAAAAACTGAACTTTGACCAAACTCATTATGTACCAAAATATCATTTTTTAAAATATCTGGTTACTATCCTCAACATTACTTTTTTCTAAATTTGTTATACCTGATTCTCACTTGAGCTAGGAGCTGGTTGTCTGGATCCCTATCCAAACCTCAGGCTATATCACAGCTGGCCCTTTCCCATGGAATCTGAAAAAGTTTGCAAGCTGAAGCCATGCAGCTTGATTTAAACCATGAAGGGTTATGTCTAAACCCTGAAGAGGTTCAGTAAGATGCTGAGATCATACTTCAGATAACCAAGACAGTAGATAACATTCCCCCAAAAAGTCAACACCCAAGCTAAAGAGCTTTAAAAGAAACTCGAAGGGCATCGCCAATACCCAGCTCTTTGTTCCAATATAATCTTTCATATCAGTACTTGTCTTATTTATCTTTTTGAAGATGTTTGAAATCCAGACCAAATGACTTTTGCTAACAACTCTCAACAGATGTTTTGGCCAGTTTTACAGAAACAACGCTCACATGAGCACGTAGCAGTGTGTGTTACAGGTTTCCTTATCTCTGCAGGAGGGTTGTAAGCTTTTCTGAGCTATCCAGTGATAAGTGAGATTGGTTGAACAAAACTGGCAAATTTGAATTTTTACTCAGTCATGTGTGTTCCTTGGAAGATGCAACTCTTAAGAAGTCCTCTATATGGCTTTGCGACCCAGGATCTTCTGAACACAAAGGGCTACTTTGTCCTTGTGCCTTTGCATATCCCAAGATACATTCATCTCCATTATTCCTATGACTCCAATAGATTTACTTTAGCTGTTCTCTCTCTGTCTCTCTCTCTCTCTCTCTCTCTCTCTCTCTCTCTCTCTCTCTCTCTCTCTCTCTCTCTCTTTCTCTCTCTCTCCTGAAGTTCCTCATTAAGGAATAGTCTCCTTTTTGCAATAGCCCAAAGAAAATCATGTCCTTAGTTTTCCAGATATGATTTTTTGTGCCCTAACACCGCCCCCATTTCTATGGTGGAGTCCTTTCAACTTCCCTCTTATCTGAGCCTTCCTTTCCTTATCCTCTGAGGATTACCTCCACTTCTGAGCAGCATGCGGATTAAATAAGGTAATGATGAGAATGAGCCAGAAGACTACTCAGTGCTCACTAGCATTAACTCTTCCCCTTAGATGAAATCATCGTAATGGAGTCGGTTATGAGAGTGGGAACTGGTTAAAAGACAGAGTATCAGTGAACAGATATCCCCCACAAAGGGAAAGTAATCCAGTGCGGGTGTGCTGTTGCTGAAATAAAACACACAGGACAGGAGGGGCAGCTCCTCTACAGAACAGTCATTAATATATGGTAGAAATGGCCTTTCCATCCTTTTCTCCCTTTGCTTCTTCATCCCTTCCTAGAGGCAGAAATCTTGGCCATTGGTTTTGTAGGAGGAGGAAGTCTTATTTACATTATCACTGAGACTGTCTAAAATATATTTTGCCATTATGACACAAAGGTAACACATATCTCAAGTTGATACCCTCTTATCTTAGCATGTCTGGGAGCATGAGAACTCACATTTTAGATGTGCTGTGTAGTTCTAAGGCAGCCCTAGTGAAAGTGCCAGGCTGGCTGTTGTGAGAGCTCAAGCCAGAAACAGATGTAGCCACAGGTTGAGTGTTCTAATGAATCTATATGAGGTTGTCTACATTTCTCCTGGCTCTTTGTGGAGCCTGGCTAAGCCATCTGGCAAGCACTGTCCTCTGGTAACTCTATAAAAATTACTGGAGAGAAGAGCTAAGGCAACTATGTATATTATATAGATGTTTACAAGTAAACAAATAAACTCACTACTTGATAATTCAATTGGAAGCTCAAATTGTTTCAGTGAGCATGTAGGGAGTTCCAGCTATAGATACACAATTGCAAAGTAATCATAAAACATTTGCTCTTGGAAAGTGATCACCCATGGTGCTTTATGTTAAGCTGTAATCAGACTGAATATAAAATTAGCAAATTCTCCAAACTTCAGGAATGCAGCTTTACAGAAAGTAGAACTGTGTTTGGAGACCTTGGTAAAAGTTAATTTGTGGATCTCTCAAGCCCATCATTCTGACTCTTCAGTGACACACAGGTTTTTCATATTTTTAATGTTCTTCACATTATCATTACCTTATAATCTAATTTGGACCCTTATCTGTGCTAAGTTGTACAGTAAGTAGAGGAGGCATAGTGTCTAGGTCCTATAATACTTTTAGAACTACCAAACTGCTTTAATTTTATATAATCACAGTAAAAATTAAGCTCCCAATAGTGTTTAAAAATACATATTAACAATTTCTTTTTATACACATGCATTAAATACAAATTTGCATATGGTTATTGGTATGGAAGTTAATGAAAGCAAATGTCTTAGAGCTAACCAGGTATGTTTGTGGGTTTAGTTCTCTTCTCAGGGACTGTGTGTCTGAAAGCTCCAAGAGTACCAAATCCTGTACATTACATTATATATTTCTCTACATATGTACTTTATAACATAGGTATAGTAAGATTCTATTTTATTTATTTTTAAGGGCTCATTGAGTAATAACAGAGTCTAATGATATTGAAATGGTTGAGATTGTAAACCAAGGACATAAAAATATGTTATTGAAAATGACCCATGACTTCAAAGAGGACTAGGAAATGGATGGATGGGTTAAATAATTTAAGACTTTGAAGAAACCTGACTATTAGAGGCCCAGAAAAAACACGAAGATGCTGGGAGAGGATGGGAAATACTGGGAATGAAAAGCTTAATAAACTACATAAAAATTCATTGTAAGATGTCTCCAGGAGACTAGACAAGGCAGAAGAGGGAATATCAGGAAGTGAAGATGAGATTTGGGGAATTTATATTCAAGTAACAATAAAACGTACAATTGAGACCTTTGGAGCATAACTAAGGGATTAAAACCTCTTACTGTGGTATGTGGGACAAAGGGCTGACATGCAATTAAACAAAGAAGCATAGGAAACTCAATCAATGAGATTACAGCAGAGAATTTGCCACATCCAGGGAAATAAATAGATGTCCAAGTATAGGAGGTATTTAGATTGCCATGTAAGTACAGCCAGAAGAGAATCTCTCCACCCCATGCCAAAATTAAAGTTTCAAAGCTCCAGAACAGAGAAAGAATACTGCAAGCATTCCCTCAGTTTTACTGTTGAATTCTACCAAAATTAAATGAAAATGCCCATGTTCCACAAACTACCCAAGAGGATGGACAGGGAAAGAACATTTAAAATAATAGCTAATAGTAACAAAATAATTATAATAAAATATTATAAAGATGGTTATGTGAATGTAGACTCTTAGAAAGTATCTTATTACATTTTTACCTTTCTGCTTCAAAGTGGCACTGTCTCTGATGTACCGGAGCCACCAGCATCATTCCTCATGTGCTTGGGACCATCATTAAGTAAAATAAGGGATACTCAAAAGCACATAGCATAGCACTCCAACAGCAGATGTGATAACTGAAATTGTTGCTGAGTGGGAGGGTAGCATATACACTTTAGATTTTCTGGCCGTGGGAATAAATAATTTCCAGGGAAGTTAAAGTGTGTATCTAGAAAATTTCCCTAATTTGCTAAGAATGGTGCATAATAAAAGTGGTTGTGGTTTGATGGGAAAGTGTTTCCCACACACTCGGGTGTCTGAACAGTTGGTTCCCTTAGGAAGCGGAACCTCTCTGGATGAAATGGATCCTTGGAGGTGGGCATTGAGCTTTTGTAGCCTGACCCCGCAAGCTGTTCACTTTTTGCTTGCTGAGTTTGGAAGCAAGGCAGGCAGACATCTCCTGCCTTCAAGTCTTCCCTGCCATGATGGACTATAACCCCTTAAACTGAAAAGCAAAATCAACCTTTCTCCTATTTACTTTTGTCAGGTATTCGATCATAGTAGTAATTAAAGTAATGAATACACTTGAAAATCATTTCTGGAATTTCCCATGGAATATTTTCCAACCATAACTAACTGGAATTAGTTTGAAACTACAGGATCTGAAAACTTAGATAATGTAAGGTTAATGTTCTCTTAATTCCTTAGAAATACAGGAAACCCAGAATTCCCCCAAAGCCATCTTCTCAGGCCACCAGCATCCGAGGTATAGACTCTGCATTGTTGAAAGGCACACTGAATCTATGGAAAGCACACGTTCTGACTCCATTGCTCCATGTGGGAACTATTGAGTTTCAGAAACTGCAACTTTCTATTAATAGGTAGTAAGACTGGCTTTGAACATTATGGAGAGGATACTGTTCTGATTAATCTATTTTTTAAAGCAAAAATCAAGGCACATGATCTGAGTAGGATGTCCTCCTACATCTCTATGAATTCAAATAGAAATTACTTATTGCCTTCATGACAACAATAAAATGTGTAAATACCACAACCTAGCCTGTAAAGGCAGTAAGTGAAGTCTTTCCACAATCTAATGTTTGAATGCATATTCCTTTGTCGCCTCAAAGGCTCCAACTCCAAGCACTAGTCAACACCAGTTTTCCTCCATCATGTATGCAATGTCAGATGCTATACGGATGCTCTACTGTCTGTCTGTCTTTTGGGGGAACACATTTAACACATCCTGACTAGTAATTGCTATTTGGGGTGCTTATCAACCACTTAGACGAAGAAGTGTTGCTTCAGTGTCTCTTTTCATACTGACTCGAAAGGTCTTGGTCTTGAATAGTGAATAGTTACTTCAAATCACTGAAACATTCTGAATTCAGAATGCCAGTGAGCTTTCCAGGTAGAGGAGATCTGGTTCTAAACAGGTGGCCCTCTTGCTGGCTCAGAGGTCCCACAAACCTAAGGCCTGTAGGGAAACCAAGTTCCCTTGGCTGGTTCAAACTTCTGAAGTCCAACCCTGGGCAGTTTATTTTTGACATAATACAACTCTGGAAAAAAGGTTTCCTCATGGCAATTATCACAATGGAGGTTAATGCACTTCATCAAAATTCCTTTGTGAATTACATCTCTTGCAGAGCACCTGTGACCTCTTTCATCAGAATGGGCTCTATTGATGAGAAACAATGCTCAGGATAAGGGCCTATGGAGGAGGGGCTTGTAATAAGCACAATAGTGAAGCTCTTTAGCGAAGTACATGGGACATCTTTTACAAGAATGGTGATTCATGTGAGGTCTGGCTCTACAGGTAGTATAAGATCACCAAGCTACTACACAGTATCCACTCCCAGCCTTCTGTATGAAAACCAGGTATACATATCCTGTCTGCTGAAGAGAAAAGCCTGCCTGCTTAACAATTCTGGTTTCTTTATTGCTATCTGTAAAAACAGGGGTCTTGAGTCTTCATACATGCTGGCCCTTCAGTGAGAGGGCTCTTAAAGCTCTTCACTCCACAAATGTCTGTCACAGACCACACATCCAACTCTCTTCAGGTGAAGTCCATTCCAGCCTTCAAGGGTTGGGTTACATGACTTGCTTGTTTGCTTAAAATGTGCTTCCCACATCTCTTAGTTCCCGAGTCCAGCTCAGGCCCCATTATTGGCAGACAGTCTCCCACAAGGACCCAACCCCACTCTGGCTTTTCCCCTTTCCACATCTCTATTTCTGGAAGTAGATGGGGAATGATACCAAACTATTCTCTCCATTTTTAGCTCTCAGATTTGAGTGATACAAATAGCAAAGAGAGGTCTAAATTCTTTTCACCATCATTCTTTCATTCTTGACACTGGTCTTGAATCAGCTTTCCCCGAGGACAGTCTATAGAAATCTGTCGGCTAATGGACTCTGTTCTCACACACAATGAAAGGGCTTTCAGGGATCAACTTTCCTCTTTTCTCCCTGGTTTCAAGAAATCCAGAAGGCCCCGTTGAAAGTCGTGCCTTTAGTGTTGGCTCCCCGGTGCCCTGCAACTCTAGAGACCTTTTCAGCAAAGCTGGAATGTACGAATACCTGTCAGCCTGTCAGCCATTGAATGTGAATAAGTGCTGTCAGCTTAGTATGGAGGCATCATTTAAAACTTGTCTTCTATTTCTTTCCATGCATGGTATCACATCTTACCAACTGGACTACAGCTTCCTCATGGCTGTGGTACAGACTTTCTACTTGGTACCGTGGATCAGCCTCCTCTTCTACATACCAGTGCTCAGTGTGTGCTGTTTGCTATTAATGGAGGAAAGATGGAGGAGCATTCATGTTTCTGCAACATAAACTTAGGAGTGTGTCTCCTCTCGAATCTGATAAACAGAGGAAAAAACAACAACAACAACAACAACAACAAAAACAGTTGATGTAATACAGTCTGCTCTAGTTGAGCTCATTTCTTTGTTCTAACCCAGAGATCAGAAGAAAGTGGAGGCTAAGGAGTGTGTGGTCCTTCAGCATTCCCTGGAGCCTCCTGAAGTAACCTTCTTCTGTCTTTCTGTCTCTCTGTTCTGTGGCAATTTGCTACCTGTATTATCAGAGTTAATGGGATCCCTTAAAAAAATGGTTAACATCTTAGGCATTAAATCTTATACATTAAAAAAAGCTTTAGGTGCTAATAAAGACAGAAGGACAGCAGAGGAAATGTTTCCAGCCATTTCTAAGCAGGCTGTTTGTTTCATCACTTTTAACTTCTGCCTTTGTCTTAATGCAGGATCATTAAGATTGACTGGTTTTTTCCTCTTGGGGCCTGCATGGATGCTCTGCTTCCTTATAGTAATTTCTGTTCCGTAGAGCTCCAAATAAGCTGAAGGCACAGTAAATTAGATTTCAGGAGACAGTGGGTCTTGGAATCAACAAAACCCAAATAAATGGTGTTTACTGTCCTAGAAAAAGGACATTGCTGTAGTCATTGCGTGTGGGATTTCTTCTTTTCTCTATTTAAGTGTGGCTTAAGGAATAGAGGTAAGAGATGGCATGAAGTGCCCCATTAGTTTTTTTTTTTTTTTTTTATCCTGGCCATGTAAGCAAATATTTAAGAAACAAGAGAGTAAAGATTTGTTTTGGCTCATGGGTTCAGAAGGTTTAGTCCATGATTGGTCAGCCACATGTAGTAACACAGAACATCATAGTGGAGAGATGATATGGTGAAGGGTAGCCATTCATATCACTATGGACAGGTAGTAAATATAGACAGAGGCCAGGGACAAGGTTCACTTGAAAACATCTGTCCTTGAAGGATATGTCACATTCAAATTGCAACGTTCAATCCCCGGCTCCCAAAGGTTCAGGACCATCTCATAATGCAAAATACACTTAGTTCATTTCTGAGAATTCCCAAGGTTCTAATAATTCTAACATTGTTCAAAACTAGAAATTCAGAGCTGCCATTTTAAATCAAGGTACTCACTTATCTGTAAACACCTGTAAAATTGAAGGAATGTTCTTCCAAGATATAATGGCACAGAATAGATACCCCCATCTCTATAGGGCATAACTAGAGAGTAGCCAGGAAGGATCCCTTCAATAAACATCAGATAAATGTCAGCAGGTCAAACAGCAGCTCCTGCTTCTCTCTGTCTTATAGCAAAAGCATGCTGTGTGTGTGTGCTGTGAGTCCCAAAGGGCTTGGACACCACCACCCATATAGCCTTTCTCATGAGCTGGCTCTGATCATCACCTGCAGCTTCCCTCAGTATATGTTCCCTGTTCTTGTTGTCAGCATTGTTGTTTTTGCATTGCAGATGAAGCTTTACCCTCCCAGCATAATGAATTGCCTCCTCAAGGAGCTTCCTGTAGAGAACATGACTCTTTTACACAATGTATGTGCCCCCTGCTCCATGCACAGGATGGCCTTTCTTAGAGTTTTAGTGGGAACTTCATGATCTCACAATTCTCCTGCTTTGCTTACCCACAAAAACACAGTGTATAGACGACACAAATGTTCCAGTCACCTCTAAAGGTGGACTGTGAGTGCTGGACTCTTTGGCAGCTGAACCCAAGAAAACACCTGGTGAAAAAGCAGGGTACCCAAGTATTCTCTCTTCTCAATGAGTTTAAAAAATGTATACATAGGTTCCAGTACTTAAGGAGGGTAGAGTCTGACTAATCTGAGATCTTTCTGTTAGTGTATAGTGTTGGTATATTTTTAATGTCATTACTCTTTTTAACAGCTATACATTGCTTGTCCACAACTTGTAGCTTACTCTTTTTATGATTATACTGCATGTTTTTCAAACCTTTTCACTTACTTTTGATTCCAGAATATTTACTGTAAATCTGTGCTAAAGGCAACCAGCCACAATTATGTCACAAGATCACCTTAAGCTCTACCTCCTACAAAGAAATAAATGTAGATAAATGATTATCTAGAATTTAACATAAATGATCTCTAGCCTAATTCTCAACAGAGTCCTTTGTCCTATCTGAAATTCAATGGGTGTGGTTTTTTTTTTTTTCTTGTGGTCCATATACCTACTAGCATTCTGGTCTCTAAACTCTCACCTGAATCACTAATTAAGGTCTGAGTACAACAATGTAGTACTTTTCTGGTCTCCATCTCCAAACTTCCAAATTCATCCAACAAAGTACTTCCAAACTAGCTGTGAAACAAATGGAAGTTACTCACTCCAGACACTGATATTTTGTGTTAAGTTACTTTTCTCATTACTCTGACCAATTAGCTGACGTAGACAACATTTACCTATCTGTTTTCACATGGCAGGGTCTTGCTGTGTAGCCCACACTGACCTAAACAGGTGCTCCTCTTGCCTTAGTGGGATTACAGGTATGCACCACAACACGCAGGCAAGTCTTCTAGTTCCTCTGTGTGGAAGTTGAAGAGAAAGGTTGGTTTTGGTTCAAAGGTTCAGAGAGGACAGTCTGTGATGTCTTTAAACTTGTGTGTTTGTGAAGAAAATTGTGAAGATAGGAGTGCTTGGCAGAAGACAGCTCTTTACAGCATAGCAGACAAGAAGTAGACAAAGAGAGACAAGTAGAGGCCGGGGATAAGGTATCACTAAGACATGCTCTGAGGATCTTCCTCTTATAGCTAGGCCTTGCCTAAAGGTTCCAAAACTTCCCCAAAGAATGCTATCAACTGGGGGTCACATGTATAATATATGAACTGTTATGGGGCATCTCATATGTGTAACAAGTCTCCTTCTTCTGTAAGGGTAGGGAATCAGGGTGAGACTATCTCAAAAACACTGGGTTTGTGATCAGTTTGTGCAGAGGGCCATGGGACTGTACAGTAGTAACAACTAGTATTTAAAAGTTGACCCCCTAGACGCTGTTGGAGAATCCTAGTTGGCAAAGCAGGCTCACCAGGTGTTATTGGGGATCTCCACTAGGCAAAACTGTAGGGTTATTGTGTAAATAACTGGCTGTTTTCTGTCCATAACTTTCTTAGGCACCACTGCTATGTCTCCCTAATAAGAACAGCTGTGGAGTTCTTCCCACAGTCCTGTGGTGGTGTGTTTTGTTCTTGTTCGGCACATATTTAACTATGGAAGGCTTAAGTTGTATAATATTGATGAACAGAAAATAATTCTCAGTCACAAAGACAGCTAACTTTAGACTTCAGAGCAAATTCAAAGTAATCTAGTTGTCCCTAGAGACAAATACACAATGCCATTTTTCCTAGGTGGTGTTTATGGATTCAAGGCCAAAGTTGGAAGCAACTTTAGTCTGTATGTACTCCTTATCACTCAAGATCCAGATAATTAATTATTATAGTTGAGCCTTGATTTCCAAAATCTTTGTCTGTCTGGGGACCCTCCCTAACTTAGAGTTACACACTGGGTTATTGTGACATTCTTAGCCTGAGAGAAACTACGTGACTTAACTTACGCTTTGAGTTTTGGTCGGGCCTTGTAAAACAACCTGTAATTGTCCAGAGTTTGGCTGTGAGAAGGGCTGTGTAGAAGAAGCAGAAAGAGAGAATGAGAGCAAGAAGACAGAGTGAGAGAGAAGAGCATGAGAGAGCACAGGGCGTCAACGTAAGGAGGCAGAGGTCGAAAGGCCTAAGCAGCAGGGCAGCAGAGAGCCAGAGAAAGATGCAGGACTAACCAGGGAGAACTATTGAACAGAGCACTGAGAAGACAGTAAGAGAGATTTTTTAGAAAGGGTTTTCTTTTTCCTAGATGAAATAAAGAGAAAGCTGCCACCAGAAAGCATCTGTGCCTCTTCATTTTTTCCCCCTTTAGATAAAAGGGTCTAACTATTAGATAAGAACTTTTCCTAAGCTATCGCCATCATTTGTGGATTTTTTTTAAACATACCTTGGTGCTAACTGGGGCTAGCACCAAATAGTCAGCTATAAATTGGTTGTAAACAATCAGAATTTCTGCCTGAGCATCTAGATTGTGTCTTCTCATTCCCACAAACTCTTTATATCAGCAGTCAGTGACATTTTAGCCAACTTAGAAGTGGAGGGGTTTAAGTGAAACAGTCATAATCATGATCAACCGGGACAACTAAAAGTCATTCAGAACAGATTTTTGAATCCTCAAGAATCAGAAAGATAGAACTTTAGTTGCATGTTAGTACAAAAAGGGGACATGGGCTAAATAACTCAAGTTTGCACTAAGTGCTAATATGGTTTTTCTCTTATGCAAATAATATTTTATTTTTTAGTAAATAATATATGCACATAGTTTGAAATGAAAATGGCCAGGAAATCTGATGGTAAAAGGTAGGATTGTCTAACCACATAGTTTTCATTTTCCAAAGCAGTTGCTTCTAGCAGATTTTTATATATCCTGACAGTCATATTCTATGCCTACACAAAAACATGTTTCTTAGTCTTTAAAAATATGAATGTTAGCATTTGTAGTCTGATCTTTTTCACTTGACAAGTTAGTGTTTTGGTGATTAAACCATGTCAATTAATATTAAACTGACCCATTACTTCTTAATAGTGACATTATATTCAATTATAATAACATATCAGTTTTTTTAAGTTCTTTATTGATATTTAGTTTCCAACAGAGTGCTTCTACAAACAAAGCTTCAGTTAATTACAACAGGCATACTATTCACATGTGTATTATTCATATATATAAGCCCTAAAACTGTATTTGCTAAGATGTTCACACACACACACACACACACACACACACACACACACACACACACACTGACACATGTATACATATATACATGTATACTCAGAGAGAGGGGGAGAGAGAAAATTTTGATAGATAATGCCAAATTTATTTGACCAAAGGTTTTATCAATTTATGTTACTATCAGCTATGTGAGAGGAATGTGTCTTGTTACATCATTGTCTGAATAATGTATTTCCAATATTTAATCTTCTATTGTGTAGTTGATTAAAGCAGTACAACTTATATGATGCCCGGTTGTAATTATCAACTTGACACAACCTAGAATCATGGGGATTGAGCCTTGGTGAGGGATTGTCTAGATTGGGTTGGTCTGTGAGCATTCTGTGGGAGATTATTTTTATTAAATTAATTGAGATAAGAAGACCTGTTCACCATTGACATTTTTATCTCAGAGATCCATCCATTGGTATAATTAGTCATTGAGATCCTTAACTATTTTTCTATTTTCTTCTTTAAGTGTCATGTTTATTTTATATCTTTGGACACTGCAGCATTTGATGTGTAGTATTTACAAGTGCTGTTTCATATTGAATTGATTCCTTTATTATTATGCCATTTATCATACTATAGTGACCTTGTCTTGTTTTTATAGTTTTTCATTCTTTATTAGTTATTACAATTTATTCTTTATTACAGCTGCTGCTGCAGCTCTTAGCTATACTTTTTAAAATTAACTTTCTGAGTCCTTTAGCTCCAGGATTTCTGATTCTCTCTTCTAGATCTGTCTTTGTTGAATTTCTCACTCACATGCATTTTCTAACTAGTTTTGTTGAACTGACTATGTTTTTTAATCATTTTCCTGGAAATTTTTCTTCTGAATTTATTAGTTAGCTATTTTGTTTATTTCCTTTTTTAAAATCAGCATCCAGTAGATAGATTCCTTTGCAAGTATCATGCTACCTTGGTGTTTTTCACATGTGTGTCTCTGCATCAGTGTTTGTGTTTATATCTGGAGAAGCAGTCACCTGTACTAATTTGACCTTAACAGCAAAAGCCTTTATGTTTGCAATGTGTCCTAGGGTATTGTTTGATATGCTCTTTGCATTTGGTTTAGGTAGGTCTTGATGCCCATGCAGTTTCTTTAGCTGCAGTCAATGTTGGCATTATCAGTTGGTGTCTAGGTGGTCTAGGATCCATGGATTATAGGATTATATTGCCTGCTTGGATGTAGTACCCTAAGGTACATTGTACCTGCTGGTCTGAGCAGTTCTGATCAGTGTCCCTGGTTGTGGGTATTATTCATCAATTTTTATGGGTTCAGTGAAGGTCATTCCAATGGAGTAATTGTGGCCTAGCATTCCCAGGAGCATTGCTCACTGAGGTCACAGAGGTATAGACTGTGCCATCTAGTTGCTTCCTAGGGGCCTGAATGGATTGAGCCATTCTGAAAAGGCAGGAATATTTTACGGGTTTGTATGTGGATGAGTAGGGTTTCGTCTCTGTTTAGGGGGCCTTTGGTGATCTCTTTGGTCTAAGTTTGTCAAGGCTGGTTACCCTGTTGCTTCCCAAGGCTGACAATATTTGTGTAAGGTCGCTTGACTGCCACCTGCATAGCAGTGGAATTGTATGGAAGCTTCCAGAGTAACTGGAGTTGGGGGGGGGGACCTACCCAGCTGTTTTCTTGGGGCCTCTGTGAGATGAACCAATCACACTAAATGGACTGCTTGGATATTTTGTGAGGGTGGGCTGAGCCTCACATTTGTATGTAGGATTTGGAGAGCAGTTGTTGGAGAGTGGTGTACATGGCTGAACTTTTCACTGCCGAAACAATGTAGTATCATAGTAGCTCCCCTAACTGGACTCAGGATCTCTAAAAGGCGATAGAGTTCTCCAGCATGAGTCCATGGTCCATGGCATGAGTAAGACTCCCAGGGGCCTTTGGCCTGCCTTTCTGCTGGCCTGCTGAGTTCCTGTTCTTGAGAGAGGTAATGACAGATGTTGTGTGCTTAGTTTTCTTTATATAGTCACCATGTAGTTCTGTGACCTTAAACATCTCTGCCATTTTCCCTCTCCTATGCAGCCCAAGCACTTGGTGGAAGTGTGGTTATTTTTCCTTTGTTTTGGGCCCCTGTTCTAGAGTGAAACACAGACACACCATGCACTCTTCCTCTGCCGTGTTGGTCTTGGAACCTATTCATTCACTTTGGTTCAACATTTTAAAATTTCCATTTCATTTTACTTACCTTTCTCTCGGTCCTGGTGTTCACATTCTTTGCTATATTTTCAACAGGATTTCTTTGCTTTTAAGGCACTTTTAATTTTTTTTTTTTTAACTTGCGATTCCATTTGCCCCTTTACATTTGAATTTACGCAATCTCGTTGTATCTTCCTGTCTCCTTTGAGCTTTTGAATCTCTTCCCTAAGGACTTCCTATGAAGGTGATCATTAATTTTTTAAAAAATTGTAATAGTTGTTCAAAACTTTACCTTCTCTGTTTCAACAGTTTTCCTCGTGCATGTTCTCTCGAGTGATTTCACTTTTCCTGTTTCTTTTGTGTTTGCATTTACTTGCTCTTTAAAGTCCATACTCATTTTGAATTAGTCTGTCTTTTCTGGGCGAGCTGTATGCCAGAGATCTTTGTGTGTTGGGGACTGAGATTAGTTCAAGCTTCCAGGGAACTTCCTTAAGACAGGATTCTGTAAGAGTGACTTCCTCCAGCTTTCCATTCTCTTCAGCCAAAACAGCTAGGAGCAGCAGTGTACTCCTAACGTAGTTTCTCTTCTCCTCTGCATTCTCACAGATTGGTTCTTGCAAACAGCTTGTTTGTATGACTCCCCATTATCCCTTACTGATTTCTCAAGGCTTTGCATCAAAAAGTACCTATGAAAAATCCTTCCAGACTCTGGTTTTTGCCCTGTAAGGTGTACTGATGTTTTTGGGAACTCCAGCTCTGCATCAATTCTAAAGCCATAAGTATCTTTTCTTGGCTGTTGGCATTCTTGTGAGATCTTTAATTTATGAAGTTTCGTTTATATAGTGGTTCACGGTTACATATATCTTACAAAATCAATGTTCTTCAACATTAA
Organism: Cricetiscus sungorus; assembly: GCA_030556225.1. NCBI lineage: Eukaryota > Metazoa > Chordata > Mammalia > Rodentia > Cricetidae > Cricetiscus > Cricetiscus sungorus. The sequence continues at coordinate 24,877,553 of JANBXA010000730.1, forward strand.
GCAATATGCTCGCAGTACATTGATTTTGTAATTCAATAAGTAGATGTTCACATATCAGGCCCAGCTTGGGGTAGGTAGTTTTCAGGTCAGTTTGCAGGCATTTGGCCTGGGGTGAGCTACTTAATCTATCCAGCCTTCAAAATCTTCCTATCTAAAATGTGTATAACTGAACTCACATTCCGGGGCTAGGAATGTCTAGAACAAGATCAATAAAATGTTTTACATAGACTTGGAAGGGTAAATACACAATGATTATCAGTCTTGTGGTCCTGAGAATTCTGTGAGGTGCAAGCTCCTGGGGCTTATAAAACTCCAGCAGATCCCAGTGCCAGAACCCTAACACTGGATTTCAGTTCTCTTTGTGAATGCCAAAGATGAGGGACAAGATGCTGTGCTTCTCAGGCAGCAATGCAAATGAATGGTGTCTGCCTCTGTCTGTCTTCTGAAGGTCAAGAATATATACATATCAAATGATTTGTGAGGAGAATTGGCTACACAGATGTAAACATTACTATTGTTAATGAAAAGATTTCACTGTAGGCGGGTAATTAGAAGCTTAGAGGGCTGTCTTTACAGTGAAGGCCCATGAAATCTAAGGCCTAGACATGACAGGAAAAGCATCTACTACTTACGAAGCTTACAGGTTAAAACCCATGCTCAGAACGCATTGGATTAGGTTAAGACAACTCTTCTACCCACTGACTGTGAGGCCTGGGAAGTTACCTGCCTATTGATGCTCCAATCTCCTTAGCTGTACAATGATGTTAAATTACTGCTTAATGCTTACGGTAGTTTTCAGTATGATGAGGATTGAGCACTCTTAACTGTAAAACTTAGAAAACCACTTAGCCATACTCAGTGAAGACTAGCTGGGCTTCCTGTTCTCAAGAGCTGGGTACACTAATTTCTTTGTTGTCCCATTTCCTTTATTTCTATATTATCTTCTTAGCAGCCTCCAAGTCAGCCATCCATCTATTCCCAAATTTCTTACCTGTGAGAACTCCATAATAGTGGATTAAAGGAGGAGTGATTTTGATCCAATGAAATAAAAGGGGGGAGTATCAGACAACTACTTAAACTCAATTTAGTCTTTACTCTCAAAGTGAATGGTGAAGCAAATAAAGGCTTTAAATGTGATGAGGAGAAAAATGTGCCAAGATAAACATTTGCTGAGTCTGAGTCTACAAATATAAATACTCATTATCTTAAAACAAAGTGGCACAGATTTCCCCAAATATTTCTAGTGCATGAATGTGTCTCCTTAATTGGAAGTAATTGGTGAACAGGTGATACCTTTCTTCATTGAATCAGCTTCCTCTTGGAAGGTAATTTCATTTTCTTTAGAGGCTTTGGAATTGGCAGTTTGAGCTGGGTGGGGATCAGTACTAAATGACTTAGAGGGAACCTTTGTAACTTCCTCTACAGACCATGGAAGAACTACGGCTGGACATCTCCTTAAAATGACTTGTTATTACGGTGTTCCATAGAATATATTTGGGTGTGGGGGGAGGTGAGGAGGATCTTGGAAAAACTGGTGAAGGAGAAACCATAATCAGAATGTAGATTGAAAGAAACAATTTTCAATAAAATAACAATAAGATTAACTAATAATTTTTAAATAAATTGGTGTTAAAAGGATTTCTATTTCATTAATTACTATTTTTAATTTTTTTTTGAGAATTTCATGTATTTACTGAGAGCTAATGATAAGACTGGAACTTACTGAAAGGCAGGCCAAGCTGGGCAGGGCTTCCTCTGTCATTCATACATAAGTGGTAGGAATTTAGATCATTTAAAAATCTTTGAACTTTAAAATGAGAATAAGCATAGGGTTGTCGTGAGAGCTGAATGAAATGACCTTATGTGGCATGCTTAGCACTGGTGTAGCACTTGACATGGGCTACTTAGGAATTAAAGGTAAATGTTTTCAGTGATGGCAATAGGGATACAAAATAGAACTTGCATCATGTAAGTTCTGGAGCAAGACTGATTTGCCATCACAGTATTCTGTCCACAGACACATAGACTTTACAGGCAGCATACTTTGACCGACCACTATCTGGCTAGCCTTGCCTTCCTTGTTGAAAGTGTGTGTTCACACAGATTTCTGTGCACTGTGTGCTTACACTCGAATAGTCTCATTTCTTGGCACTACATTTCCCTGGGCCTCTTGAGAAATTCAGAGCCACACCTTTGCTCTTTGTAGCACCCCCCCCCCCCAGAAACCCTACACTGCTGCTCCAACTGACAGGTCAGATGGCAAGTCCAGGTTTGCCACCAATTCCCTAGGTTCTGGGAAGTAGGGACCCTGCTAATTTGTTGCATTCCAGCCGCCAGAGCCCTCCCCAGTTTCTGGCACGTGCTCCTCATGGCTTTCTGATCCTGTCATAGTAGCTCCTAATTGTCCCCGGCTTCCTGCTCGTCCTTTTTTGTCGGTGAGAGAAGCTCAGCATTTGATCATTTTCTGCTAATCGTTTAGTTAATGTGCCTTCCATTTGCCAGTGGGTTTATATCTGCACCATTCTTTTCTTTTACGCTTTTACGCTGGGGCAGGTGTATAGAAAGGTCCTTATTATCCTCCTAATCTCGCTTGTGCCCCCCCCCCTTCTCTTCCTCTCTAAGCTTTTACTGACATAGCGGATTCTTAACTTGCTTTATTTGATTTTTTTTTCTCAAAGTACAGTTGGTTGCTTAACCCCTTGGTGTCAGATGCTTTTCCTATTCTCTCCGGGCTCTTTGTCTCCCTTTATCTGGCACTGTCTTTAAAAGAATTCTCTTTTCATCCCTGAGCAAATGCCTTAGTGCACGGCGAGGAGAAAAGGCAAGCACACAGGAGATGCTTCACCTAGTGTTTCACATTTTTTTCTTCCCTTCTGTTATCCATTCCCTATCTGTTATATCCTCTATAACTATGTCTGTATTTACCAACAGCCATGTTTAACTTCAGTTGATGCTAAGTGTGGCAGCCTGGAGGGCAGACTGGGTATGGTCAGTATTCATAAAATTGGGACAAAGGGGCATAAATTCAGATCCTATAGCAGAAATCCTTCACTCCCCATGTGGCAACAGAAACGCCAGCTGGCCATCTCTGGCTTGTTCTTCAAAAGGATGTTGGTTTGCGCACAAACTGGTAGGATTTCAGTACATGATAGAGTTCAAGATGTAAGTTGTTTTGAAATGCCTCCTCCATCTCCATTGAAAAGATTCTACTTTACTTTGAAGGCTTAGTTCTCATTTTAAGTCTCACCTGTCTGTGGAGTCTTTCTGATGCTATCTGGGAGCCCCAACTCCACAAAGCACACAGTGTTTGCCTCACAGATTTTGGCATCACAGCACATTGTTTTGTATCTTACTGTGTGTTCTTATTCAGTGTGTTTGTTTTCATGCCAAACTGTTAAATATATACAACCTACAACCTGTAGGAAATGTTCTATCACTTAAAGGTAAAGTTCCTGATGCTTAGGTATCTTTCACCCTTTTGTCTTAATCTATCAGTAAGATTTTAATGTGTATAGGAATACCGTGGGGACCAGAATTCAAAAGATTCTGGCCTTGTTTCCCAGCTAGCTCACTCTCACACTTAAGGGCTTAGGGAGCTAGAAATTTTGTGTTTAAGTGAATTCCTGGGTGCATACACCATCAACCAAAATTTGTTAATAGGGGATACCTGTAAGATAACTTGAATATTTCTCTTCCTTGATGTTCTAACTATTTCCCCATCAAGCCAGGCCCATTTCTATGCCACTCAAATGCGCATGTAGTGTGTGTAGTGTGTGTGTGTGTGTGTGTGTAATTTTCTTGATTTTTAAAACTCTGAATACTTTAAAATTTTATAAATTCTATAAAGTGGACAAATGTAAAAAATATATTCAGTTCTATAAGCATAAAGTTTAATATGAAGCTCTATGGACTCCATTCTGAACGTTTACTCTAATTATATAGAAGCTCATTGAATTGTATTGGCATTGGGTCTGTTTAATTTTGGTGTGTTTTTAAATTTTGAATACATTAATGAGTACTTCAGTGTGTGCTAGGCACTTGTATTTGTAGAGATGAATGAACTGTGACTATTCTAGGGCCATTGAGAATGCTGAATAGAAGACACACACACACACACACACACACACACACACACACACACACACACACACACCACATGAACAGAGGACAAGGCCTTGAATAAACCATGGCTGCTTCAAGGCTGTTGTTGGTATATAGGTGTTAATTTAAATACTCTTCAAAGACAAGCTTGCAATTAGTTTATCTTTACATTATGTGAAGGAAAAAAGGAGCTAAGCAGAAACAAAGGGAGAGCGTATGATGCCTGGTAAGGATGGATCAGGCTAGCACTCCTTCCTCAGTTCAGAGGGTAAGGACACACCGGTGCTGTTCATGTGGGCTGTACACTAAGCAGTTGGAAATGGCCAGTGGGTGGCTGAGGCCTCTTATTTAGGTGCATGTCGGAAGTGAGCTGTCTTCAGACGTACTCAGGCCTCAGACAGACTTAGGGTAGGTTGTTGTAACCCAGGAATTGTGGCTGTGGAATGCATTCCTGGTATAGTGCAGCTCAGCCAATTCATGATAAATAACCACAATGCAGAGGAGGTCAGCAATTTTCACTGACCCCTGCAGCATTCTCATTTCTTGAAACAGAACCTGCCATTTTAGAATATCTAACACTTTAAAACAGCATATTGTGGGGGTACCATGGCAACAAAAAGAGGCTTTCTGCCATTTGTACCAAATAGGAGAGAGAAGTGTCTGGAGGGCAAAGAGAAACAGTCTGCAGTTTGGTGTGACGGGACAGTTGAAGAAAATGGCAGGAGGAGTAATCTCTTCCCCTGTGAACTGACAGGATTGCTCCTCTCCTCGCCTCTGGTGCTGTGCATCGTGGCAAGCACTGGGTTCAAGGACTGTCTTTTCTGAGTCATCTTTTCCCCATTTGTTATTGATGCGAGCTTCCTTTCTCAGCGATTGAGAGAACATCTGTGCTAATAATGACTATGGACGTTATTCTGGGTCAAAGAAACCCAGCTGTTTCTTCTGTAGGTTGCTCCAAGTCACATCCATTCCTTGCCCAGCTTCTGCTTCCTATAATAAAAGTGACTTGGAGTAGATGAGTATTTTCCAAAATGGGATGGGCATTAGATCAGCTCAAGAGTCATGTCATAAATAAAGGTTCTAGAGACCTACCCAGTTCCACTGAAAGTCACCGGAAACTTCTGGTGGTTTCCACGTAAGCAGGTCTCTCTCTAGCACCGAGAACCACTGGTCCAGGTGCTCTACCCTCTTGGCTTTTCATTTTGTAGATACAAGATCCATTGGCCAGCCTGTACCCAGCTCCCCCCTAGCCCTCTCTTTCACATGGCTGTCAGTCCCTTGTGTGATTCCTTTAGTACTAGCAGGCTAAGTGACAAATGAGCCCTTTGCAGGGCACTCCTCACCGTCACTGGCAGATTGCTGAGTAATGGAGATGCTTTGCAGGATAACACACTGTCTTCGTACAGAATTTACAGTCTCTTTTCTGGTCCTCACATATATTTCCATAGAGGACCAGACTCAAAAGCTGCATGCCTTGCTGTGTGGCTGGAAGACTACAGAAAGGACACAGCCCATGGTAATACTAAGCTGGATAAATAGGAAAAAAAAAAAAAAAAAAAACAAGTAAGGGCTTAGAGGTGTCTGTGTCTGAATCGTGCAGCCCAGCCATTCATGCTGAGCACTGCACTCTGGCAGCCATCCAGGAGAGGAAGAGCCATGCCTGGCCAGGAAGAGCAGGTGCTGTTGTCCTGTCTACATTCCCTTTGAAAGAAAAAAAGGAAAGAGAACTGATCAAAGAAAAATAATCTCCTCTTGAGTTAGTAAAATTTGGTTTGTTGCTTGGGTCCAATCTATTCTGTTTCCAAGGTGAGGTGTGCTAGCTGAGAGAGAGGGCACACTTAGAAAGCACAGCCCAGTTCAAATCATTAGCAAAGAAAGCTGGCTTGTCAGAAATGAACTTACCGATGATCCAGGAGTGTGTTTCTGATGAAGACTGGGCACATATCCAATGGCAGTGACCAGGGATTTTCCTGGGCAGCAGGTTTCCAGGGAGACCTACAATCAAATCAACAGTGTGGTGACCTGCTGGAGTGAAGGGTGTGGACTGTGTGACACGTGATAACGAGAGTCGGGCAGAAGGGGTTTATTCACTTACTCAGTGAGATGGAAAGCCTGTCAGATAGCCTTAGATGATGTGTCACACAGAGACCTGCATCGGGAACGGTGTCAGAGCGAAACTCTATTATGTTAAATTACAAATTATGTGTCTGCAACCACATTTACTGAACATCTACTCTGTGGTTACTTAGGTCCTTTAAATTTAATCTTCACACTTGCTTTATTAGCATTTTAAGTTATTCATATAGTAGATTTTATCATGACAATTATTTATATGTATGTAATCTATTTTAATCATGTTCTCTCCTGCTACCCTATCTTGTCCTCCCACTTTAGCTGAACCCTCCCTCTTCCCAATTAGTCTCCCTTTAATTTTCATGGGTTTTTTTTGTAACCTGGTGAGTCTCATTAGAGTTGCTTACAGAAGCATAGTTGAGAGAGTGTTTATAGGACCATGAGTACCATACCAGTATCTAAAACAACCAAGAAAATGTCTCTTTTTAAATAACCATTAGCTGTATATAAATTCTCAGGATGTCTTGATCCCTTCCTCCACTCCATGAGATAGGATGTTGATGGTCCCGGTTCTGTGCAGTTCTTGAACAGAATTAAAGAATGCCAGGGCCATGTCAGTAAATCTTTGACAGAATAGTATGGCATAGGACCATCATTATCTGTACTTCTTGTTGATGAGGAAATTGGTGACAAAAGAAATTTCTAAACAAGTCAGAGGTGCAGGATGTAAAAAAAAAAAAAAAAAAAAAAAGACCTGTCTCCCTCCAGGGCCATGGTGTTGGCTACTCTGCTTCCCAGCATCTTGATTCTGCTTTCCAGTTTTCCTTAGATGAAATGAAGTATGTTCCACAGTATCCAGCTCCTAGTCATTAACACCATGGCATTATCTTCTCCAGAGACTTGGTACAAGGAAGGAAGGTGTTCTGATGGTAGGAATGTGATCATAAATGTTACCTTGAATTTTAGTTATATCTCCTACTAACATGCTCAGCTAGAGACGTTCCTCACGAGTCTAAGTGAACTGACGAGTGAGTAATAGAAACTCACTCTGTGGGTGAGAGCTCTGCTCAGTATTTGAAATGACCTGGGTTTTATTCTTGGGTTCATTGCTTATTAACCACAACTGACTTTCGGCTTTCTCATCTATAACAGATACAACTGTAGTCCACACTTCATGGGCTTGCCAGAATGATTAAAGAAGGGTACTTAGCACAGGTCCCAGCATGTGGCAGGCACTCAAAACACATTTCTGGATTGCTTTCCTGAACCTATGAAGCCAGGTCTTGGGCTGTGGTTACTCTCTATGGGGCTGTCATCAGCTGTAAGCCATTCTCTTCTGATGAAAGCTTTTTGGCTTTCTCATACGACAATAGCCCTTTATCTTTTCTGAGCTCTTCTACTTGAGAAATGTTACGGTTTTCACTTATCCACATAACCCTTTTTGAGCACTTTATTGTTTTCCTTTTTAATTCAGCGCATCAATATAAAGTTAAGTACATACAACTTCAAAGCATGCAAAGTCATATGAGGTTAAGAGTTGCTACCACCAATGCCCCCCACACACCCCACCCCTCCACACCACCCCCACCCCCGCCTTCCACAATTCTTTCTAACTTTTTAAATGATGTGTTCATGAGTTGCATTCATGAGTATAGAGGGTTCCCATTGTCTTTGTTATCTTTTCAAATGTGAACTTTCCTGGGCACACTGCTCTTCAAACTGTTTGTATTTGCTCATTTGTCTTTGTTCCTCCTCAGTTTACAAATACAATAACTATTCTTCCATGTTGTTAACTACCAATTTTCAGACATAGTCCTATGTTGTCTTCAGATTTTTCTGTTGAGGATAATCCTTTAATGAAGGTTCTTCTGCACATATCCATAGACAATTTTTATGACATTATTTTTGTAGGCTCTGCTAAGAAGTACAACTTATAGGCCAAAGGATTCAGTGTTATAACTAACCATTATCTTTTAGACAAGTAAATTTGAATTTTTAGTGTTTAACTGAAACAATGCTGTAATAGCCTTTGGCTATAAGCTTACTTTTGAAAATTTTAATATTTTTTCTTATTTTCTTATTTAAGAATTTCATATAATGTACTTCATCATATTCACCCCATACTCCTATCTCTCCCAGATCCATCTCCCAATTGTATTCTCTTTTTTAGGTTTTTATTAGTTTTAAAATTAAAACATAACTGTACCACTTATCTTCTTCCCTGTCCTCCCTCCAACCTCTCCCATGCGCTCTACTTTCAGCCCTTCCCACCTCCCCTCCTTCTTATTCATCCCTCCCTCACTCCTTTTCAAATTGATGGCTTCTTTTTTATTATTATTGTTACACATTTACACATATATGCAAAAATAAATAGATAAACATATCTTGTTGATTCATTTAGTGTGGCTTGCGACTATATGCTTTCATGGCTGACCATTTTCTATTGAATAATAGTTAGGGAACCCATCCCCTGGAGAGACTAATTCTCTATGAGTAAATATTAGTTACCGTAGTTCTTTGCCGAAAGGTGGGATCCCATGAGATTTCCCCTTCCTATTATCATTGTTCAGGCAGCCACATTGTGGAGGTCTCTCTGGTGAAACCCCCCTGTTATTTTAGGAAGACAAAATCTCACAGCAGGTTTTCTATATCCTTTAAACTCAATCAGAAAGTCGTTGTCTACCCCATTGATATTCATGCCACCATTGCACTAGTGGGTATGTCTTTGCACATCGATGACTGCTGTAGCTCACAGGGCTCACAGCCAGGTAAGACTGGTGATTACTTTTCTCCTCGGATAGGATGCATTGCAGCTGCCAGCACTATGAAATCTAAACAGTAGGAATGAAACTTTCAGGTGAGTTACCAGCTTGATTTCTTCATGTTTTATGACTCAGGTGTATCGTTTCTTCATCAATAGAGTCTCATTAAGTTCTGGAGTGTACCCAAAGTATTAACAATAGCCTTTAAAATAAGTTATAAGTTATTAATAAATAATACTAGACATCATAGTAAGATATGCTGTAGGCCAAGAGCCAATCAATTGTGATCTCTCCATTATGTTTGCCTTCTAGTTACAAATGAGAATGCCTAAAGGCTTGGCTGAGTTACAACATCCAAGTGGCAGATCTAAGATTTGAGATCAGGTAAATTTTATTTCAAAACTGATAGTTTATATCAAGTTGTCTCCTATTTTGAAATTCTTGAGCTATAATGGGCTCATTGCCTGTGGTGGAAGGTGACCACCATTGGACTAAAGGTAATATGGTGTGTTGTGGGGGGGGGTGAATGGTGTAATAGGAAAGTCATAAGACTTGTATGTACTAACAAACCTCCATTAGTGTGAGGGAAAACTTCTGAAATTGTTAAATGGTATTTATAGTCTCTGTGCATTGAGTATGGATGGATAATAACTCATGTAATATATAGGAAAGATGAATCAGTAGAAACTTCATAATCACTTTATCTGGTTCAGGGCTTACTTGATACCAAAGGCTCCATGGAAGTGATTCCTACTGACAAAAATATTGTTTCTTCTCCAATAAAATGATTTCAGAAATATAAAAAGAACAGATAGGGGTATCCCGTCAACAAGCCAAACAAGGAAAATCTTTGGGGGGTGAAGAATTCTGGGGGGGGGGGAGACCATTTCATCTATGAGACTTCCTACAGCAAAAGGATAGTAATGTGTCTTCAAGGGCCACTGGGCCAAAGAGCTCTATGGGACAGTTGATAAGCTTTGACACTGAGGTCTGACATAAGGAGGGCCAGGAATAGGGAGACAGGTTATGGGTCTTTAGACCCATACATAACTGATACATCCTTTAGGGTTTTTATATTATCTGCAGTTCAATAATTGGAAGGCCCATACTGGCATGAGTAGTGAGCATGATAGTTCCAGATGTGACCTAAGGAATTCAGGTTCACTGGGTAGGAGTCACCAGACAGCAAAATACGTGTGGCCAAAGAAGTTGGCTTTGAATAATTAGCATGAAACCAGGTCCTTTGGATACAGTGGCATTATATATCAAGTGCTATTTTAAATAGGAGAAATCAGGGTAGTTTAGGACAAGTTTTGAGGTGACAAATCCCAGTGCCAGGAAGAAGAGGTCACAGAGGGAGAGGATTTCTATCTGCGATGTGCAGGCATCTATGCTCATCCCAAATGGATCACCTGAAGCTCAGGGGACACCCCCACAAGAATGCTTCATTTTTCTTCAATGCATATCCAAAGCCACCACTCTCTTCACATAGATAGATAGATGATAGATAGCTAGATGATAGAGAGATAGATAGATAGATAGATAGATAGATAGATAGATAGATAGATAATACATACAATATATGTTTTAAACTGGCATCATGTGGTTTAAATGAGTCCTCCATAGACTCTTGTCTTTGAATACTTGGCCCTCAGCTGGTGGTGCTGTGTAGGAAGGCTGTTGAACTTTTAGGAGTTGAAGCCTTGTTAGAGGATGTGGGTCACTGGGATGTGGGGCCTGGAGGCTTTGTATCCCAGCCTACTTCCTGTTCACTCTGTGTGTCTTAAGTGTTTGTTCCCCCCCTCCCACTGCAGCAGAGCAGTAACTAATGCAAGTGCTAACTTGTTTGATTTATGAAAAATGATCCCAACACCACTATTTTCTTGGTCAGTTTAAGGTCCAATCACAAGTCTCTCTGGGCTTTAGCTGACTGTTCTTTACAACGGGTGTGAAAATGTCTTTCTGAATAGAGTTGAAAGGATAACATAAAGAAAGCCTTGGGGAGTAATAAAGTGAGGTGTCTCTCGCTGTCTCTACCACACTGTTTAGTGTCTGACACCTCAAAAGCCCGATAACCCAGAAGCTCAGCAGGGCCCTAGGAGCTCTCCAAACACTCCATGTTGGCTCTGCCCATGCTGAAATATTAACATTGGGGTCATTGCTCTGATAGGTCATCATTTTTGAAAGGATTTGTGGAAAGGGAGGCATAAATACATGGCACAAGGTCGGGGTGAGAGATATAAGTATGACCATATTTTTCATTAACCTGAAATATTTTGCCTCGCAGTTTTCCTCTTCTTCTTACCCTCTCTTCTGCCTATACATCCATTCCTTCTAAAAGTTATTTGTTTAAAAAAAAAAAAACACCCACTGGGCATCCAGATCACTCAGGCTATCTGCTTTATTGCAGGAAGTGACAAATTGCTCTCCAGACTTCACTAGATGGCTTGAGGGTTCCTCTTCACTTTATCCATTATATTCCCATCCAAGCATCTCAGATGACAGCTAGGTACCATTCAGGTTGCTTGCCCTAATTGTCTGGTGCTCTCCCTACTTGCTTTCCTCCTTAGGCTTTGGCATTCTGCAGAGCCAAAAAGGCTTCTGGCAGGACCAGAGTGCTTGAAAGTTCATGGTCTCCAGAGGCCCCACTGCACTGTGGTGGTGCAGTGGGCAGTGTGTATGTGAGCCAACCACCCTGAGGTGCCTATGTCTTTTCTTTCTCCAGCTTGTAGATGTAAGGAATGGGGATGCTTCCAGTGAATGAGCCACTTCTACAGGGTAATCAGGGGGAAGCTATTTCCATACATTTGTCCTCCAGGAAATAAACAGATCACTGTGAGCCTATTCTTGTATACTTTGGGAATCGAATTGTGTGTCTGAAACCTGGATAGAATGAGAAAGGGGGATGAAGATAAAACCAGGGAAGAGTAACAATTGGAGAACGAGCCTGAAAAAGAGGCTAAGAGAATGGTGTGAGGAGAGACCACTCAGCAGTGTACAGTCAAGAGAGAGCATTTAAAAGATGGTAACACCATAAAATTTGTAGAAACAGCAAGGAAAAGAGTATTTTTTTTTTCTTTAAAGAAACCATTCAGTGTAACACAAAAAGAGCTTTAAATGTAGAAGACTTGGGGTCCCTAGAGAATGTGTGAATAATGCAGAAAATTGGGGAGAGGTAAAGTAGACATGATAATGTGACAGGTCTTTGCAGAAAAAGAAAAGTGGTTAGAGAGGTGGGCAGAGGGAATGTGAGGGGGATTCTGAGGTGCTGTTCCTCTTCCCTCTCTGTGAAGAAGGGTGTGGCCAACTAACGGGGGGGGGGATTGGTGGTAATATTACTTACTTCAGGCTACTTGGATAGTATGAGCAAACTGGACTACAGCAAATGATGTGGCCCATTTGTCAAAAAAGAAATATAAATTTCAACTCAAGGGGCATGTCAGCCCCCCAACCCCCAAGCAGCTCAGCTAAGTTTGCATTTCACATCAGACTAAGGACAAACAGATCAAACATGGCTAGACAGGTTTCAGAGCCCTTGAACAGGTCAGTCTCTGACCTCCGTCTTGTGTTCATAACCATGCCACTTTCTTCAATCTCTGGGGAGAAACTCATGAGTCTTTCCTACCATGTCAAGACTCTTGTCTTGATATTGCCTTTTTCCAAACGTCAGCCCCTATAAATAATCTCACAGGACACCCTCTAGGCGGAATCCAGTTCCAGAACTTTCAACTATGGATTCTTTTATAAGATGCACCCCATGCAATAAAATTATAAGCCTCAAGAAATTTGACTCAGCCTCGCATCAAGTGAGGAATGAACTGCATTTCACATTTGTATTTACTGAGAAGGCTAAAGAAAAAATAATCTTGTTGACCTAAGTACTTAAGAAATGAAACTGCTGTGTTGGTGATATCTTTCTCCACAATATAGAGAGGAGCAAGTGGGAGAAAATTTACACTTTAGTACGCATGAAACGGCAGAGAACACAAAGCATGGGTAAGCTCTGGACAGAAGCCAATGGGAAGACGGGCTCATGGAGCGCTAACGTGTGATCACAGTTATTTCTCTTCTTACCTTCAATGGGATGGAACGGGGGTCTCTCAGCTATGTGGTTGTTAAGTTCTATTTCAGTGTTTCTTATTTCCAAACCATTTCAAATTGTAACTAACATAAAGAACATTTCCCATCTGTGCCATATGAAAGGAGGTTGCAAATCTCCCTTCATTCGCCCAGCCTATAGTGTTTCTCAGACAGGATAATTCTCTTAAAAATAAAATACTTGTTATTAAAATAAATTAACATTGCCACATTACTCTCTGACCTTCATCTCCAGTTACTCAGAAGTGTTACATAGAGTGAAGGGATCAGTCTCAGAGTCCCCAAGGCTTTCGGTTGCCTTGGCTTGCGTGTTTTGTCTAGAACAGTCCTTTAGCCTTCTTGACTTTCATCTCCTTAAAAATTTTAATAGTAAATAGGCAAGTTATTTGGTGTCATGACTTTGGATTTGGGTCGGGCTGATGGCTATTCATGCTTTGCTTTGGGTTGGGTATCTTGGCAGGAATCACAGGAGTCACAAAGCTGGTCTTCTATGTTGTCATCAGGGAGCAAATAATCCGTACTGGTTCCATTCATAGTTAGTTATTTGGGTCACTTAATAAAGCAGCATCTGAAAAACTTGTTCAATGAGAGGCAATTCTTTCTCCCTTTTTGCTTAATAAATATTTTGTGGGTAATCCTATGCAACTATATAAATGTACCATTTCTCATCAAATGATTAACTCACCTAATCATTTGTACCTGGGTGGGTTCATGGTAACTTGTGTCACCATCTATAATCTGTCATTATCAGCTATTATTTTGATAGGCAAACTGTTCTCATCCTTTCAAGTGACAAACTTCTATGTTTTTATATGCATCTATAATTCTTGAATATTTTCTTGTATCATGGTCACACTTTACTTTCCTCATGCAAGCCATTTCTCCAGAAGCAAGATTCCAATATTCAATTGTAAAAGTATCTAGAAGTTTCTATCGGAATGATAGGTATGTATTCATAGCCATGGAGTTGTCATCGCACCCAAAACTTTTTGGAAGGTAGATAGGTATATAAATTTATATATTTATGCATGTATTATAAATTTAAAATATATTATTATATATGTCTACATTTAGTTTTTTGCTTATTTATGTGACTATTTTTACATAATAGAACTATTGAGTTCACAAGAATATCAGAAATCAATTTGTCAGCCCTGCATGTGTTAATAGTTTGCCTCTCAGAATTTGTAACTTTCTTCTTCACAGTACAAACCCATTGAGCATTATTTTTATGTAGGTAATTGGTCAATCCCTTTCTCTTATCAGTTTTCCTTGTCCACTGTTACCTTCTTTCCTACAAGAATAACCATACTGTTCAACACACACACACACACACACACACACTGTCCCAGACTATTCCTACTTTGGATCCTTTTTTACCCCATAGAACTCTGACCAGTGTACTTCCTGTCACACTCGACATGGATGTCCTCATCCTACTTGAGGTCTGACTTTTTTCTGTACTTTGGTTGGAATCTGATGTCCTGCAATGGCTTGCCTCTCTTCCCCAAACTACCTAGGACTGTTTCTTCACCCTGACCATCTCCCCATTCTTTAATACACCTCTCCCCTATCAGGGCTATGGCACTCCCTGCTTGGTTCCTTTTCTGTGAGGATACCCACCTCCTCTTGTTTCTGCTTACTGCCAATCCTAAGCATGAATGCCTCCTTGCTTTGTTTGGGCTCTGACTCTCCATACAAGACCCTTCTGCACATAAACCTGGGAATCAAGGGAGGACTCCCTTTGAGAGGGATTATATGCCACACACCCCTTCCTATCATCTATCCAAACCCCTTCTTACACATGAATGAAAAGAATGCTACTACTCAAGCTAAAGCTTTGTTCTCTATTTAAATGTGATGTGCTTATGTTACATGGTTTCATTTCTTCAGCTTTAGTAGACATGTTTTAAGCCTTAATTTTAATGATTTTCAGATTTTTTTATGTGTGATAGAATTTCTCACTAAAACAATTGTGGGGTAGAGATGCAGATTTTTGCGATGACTGAAGGCACCATGTGTAAACAAATACCCTCAAGTTTAGCCTAGAACACGACTAATGAATTCATGGACTTGGATGTTAGCTGATCTGGGCTATACTTAGATGGTAAACTTTGTTGATTTGGGGTTGGCATCACTTGTGTTTGGGGATCAACCAGAGATATATTTACTTTGTCAAATTTTATCTTCCTGGGCCCAACAGGCTGATATTGGATCAAACTGAGCAGTTCTTCTCCTGGCACAGGAGACAGAGCCTTCTCGTGTTTCTGTTCGTCTCCTGTCTGGTTGAGGATGGGCATGGAGAGCAATACCAAAATGTATTCCCAGAGAATACAGGGAAGGTTAAAGAATTGGGGCCACAGATTTAATTTGTCATATTGAGGCTATTATGTAATGTAGCTTTATAAGCTAAAATTAGAAACCATCCGCCTTCATTTTGAATCCCTAATTTATGAGTATCCTTGGGTAATACCAAATAACTAATCTTCTTATTTACAAAATTTGTTCCTTGCCAATGTCTTAAATGTATATAATGCTTTCTTATTACTCTTACCCCCATTCATTCTTATCTCCTACTATATCTATGCTGGCCCTTTTCCTTAAAATTCCCTCCCCCACATTTATAGTTTTCTTTTGTGTGTGTATGTATGAAACCTGAGTTTAACCATGGATATATGTATGACTGTGGTTTTAGAGCTATCTATCAGAGACTGATGAGATCACCAGTATAGACACAACAGAAGGCAAGGATCCTTCATCTCCCAAAATATGTAGCTAATGGTTTAGCAGAAAGATGGATGGAGCCCATGTCCACCTCTACCTCCATACATGACTAATGGACAGGGCTAGCTTTGTGCATGCCAAGTGCAGGTACCACAGCTAGGGAGAATGTATGTTTTTAGTGTCTGTGCTGTGTCTCCAAGATGGCATTTCACAGACATTCTTCTCCCTGTCTTCCAACTCTTATATGCTTTGGGCATCCTTTTCTTCAGTCTTCCCTGAGCCTTAGAGGAGATAAGAATCAACATCTTGTTTAGGGGTGAACACTCAACTGTCACTTATTCTAAGCACCTTATTCAGTCCTGTCTCTGCATCCACCACTGTTCACTGAAAAAAAAAAAAAAAAAAAAAACCAAAAAAAAACCCCAAAAAAACAACAACAACAACAACAAAAAAACGAGGCTTCACTGATCAAAGATGAAAGTAATGTTTGTTTGGAGAGTATAAACATAGATATTTAGAAGTTAGTTTGATACTATGCCATCTTGGCTAATCAATGAAAAGTCCCCCACTCTACCCACTACCCTGGGCCTGTAACTTTCCTTGCTATGCACTTTTGATCATGTTCACAGCACTAGCCATGAGACTTTGGAATGGGCTTCAAAACTAAGCAAAAGATAATTGGTTACCTTCAGAGTGGTTGTGCCACTACAGTACCAGTGGGCATGTCTTACCTGGAAGGTAAGTGTTATAGCACATAAAGTTACAACTGGGTATGTCCATATATGCCTTTTCTCCTCCGTTGGCATAGGGCTTTGGATCTCATGAAAGCTAGACAGCAGGGGAAAGGCTTTTCACTCACTTTCAGTTTGATTTCTTTATATCTTACAACAGTGATGTATGGTGTCTTCAGGAATAGAATCACATCATCTAGTTCTGGTAGGCAACTAAGAGGAATGGCAAGAGTGTGTGTGGTTTCAGGGGCCTCTCTCACCAACAACTCCTACGGCAGTGTCCATGCCCCACTATGGGAGTTTAGTTTAGTAACCCATAGTTTCTAGAAGCAGCATTATCTAGCCATGCAGACTATCTCCCTTCAAACTGTTTCTCTAAAAATATTATTTTAAAGTTGTATTACTAGGTAATAAGTATCTGTGTGGCTTTTTCATACACCAATTATTTTGATTTACTTCTTCCCTATCCCCTCATCTCTCATCTCTTCCATCCTCCCACCCCCTGCTTATACCTTAATGTGCTTGGTATTCCTGTCTATATTTTCATTTTACCTTTGTTCTGCTTCCACCCTGCCCAGAAGGCAGCTTCTACCCCATCATGGTCTCTAATTGCCTGGATTCCTCAGGCACTCCAATTAAACACAGAGCACTAAAGACAAGGATAAGATCCACATGTGAAAGAGAACACACGGTGACTGTCTTCCTAGATCTGGATTGCCTCACTAGCATAATTTTTTTCAGTTCCATATATCTACCTGCAAATTTTGTAATTTCATTTTCTTTACAGCTGAATAGAATTCCATTGTGCATATGTACCATGTTTTCATTATCTATTCATCAGCTGATAGACATTTAGACTAATTACATTTCCTGTTTTTGTGCATAGAGCAACAGTGAACATAGCTGTGCAAATATCTCTGCCGCAGGATATAGAAATAGAACTCTTTGGGTGTGCACCCAGGAGTGATATTGCAGAATCCCTTGGATTCTAGCGTTTTGAGAAACATCTAGACTCATTTGCAAAGTGGCTGGACCAGTCTGTACTCTCTTCAGCAGCCCTCTCCCCACATGCTCACCAGAGTCTGTTATTTAGATCCTGGATGGTGGCCATTCTGACTGGAGGGAGATGGGATCTTAAAGTAGTTTTACTCTGCATTTTTTTTTTTTTGATGGCTAAGAATGCTGAACACTTCTTAAAGTGTTTACTAGTCATTTGTGTTTCTTCCTTTGAGAACTCTCAGCTTATTTACATAGACTACTTTTTAATTTGGGTTGCTTGTAGGTACTCTAATATAATCTGTATTTCTTTTAAATTTTGACAGCAAGTCTCTCTTCCTCATTCATTTTCTCAGAAGGTAATTGGCTTAGTTTTAAATTGCTTACTGTTTTTTTAAGTTACTAATATTTTACATTAACTTTGATAGGAAAAGTTATAATTGCAGTGGTGTATTATGTCATTGTCCATTAAAGCAGAAGCTAGTGTGTGAGTACTATACGTGCTTTTTGACATTACCTTATTTCCAGAACACTCATACATGATGGATGTTTATTTAATATTCTTGTTTAATTGCAGAGGAAATGGTGGTTTAGTAAACAAGCCTGTCAGCTAACAAATAGATAGATTATGCCAACTATCCAGGTTTCACTCTGTGCCCCAGGCTACATTGCCTCTCTCTCTTCATTGAATCCCCTTCTTCCTCCATCCAGTAACCTCGCAGCATATTCCCCTACAGTCATTATTTTACTCATGGCATACATGGTATGCTATGACAAATAGTGTTGATAAAGGCAAAAGCAGAATAAAGCTACAAACCTGCTTTCTTATTTGGATTCAATAGTAAGTGATTGTAATGTATTTGTGTCATCTTTAACAATGGCAAGAGAGAGAAAAAGTAGATTGCACATCTGGCTGAAACATTTAGGTCTTATGATAAAAAAAAAAAAAGGACCCTTCATTTTGTTAAATGCTATCATGGGATCCCTAAGAAGTTACCAAACATTGCTATTCAAAGGAATCATTTAAAACTGTCAGCTTTTCTCCCTTCTTTTCCTGTTTACATGGGATCTTTATTTTCCCAGATAAACTCTGGAAAGTAATTCTATCCTTTCATTTATTCATCCACAAACACTGAACAGCAACCATGCTGGACACTGTGCTAAGCTGGCTGAGGAAGTAATGTTGAACAACAGATAAAATCCCATCCTTGGATTCTAGTCTAGGATCTGCTCTCCTTGCAAGAGTAAGAAGCTCAGGGAAGCCTCCCCTCCCCCTCCCCGGAGTTTCCTTTTCCTGTCCCTGTCCCTAATCATCTCATTGCTATACCACCACCTGGAAGAACACCAGGTGTTCTTTGGAACTTAGAGGAGATGGGAGGCAGTGGGGAGTGTAGCTATTTCCCTTAACTGCCATTGCTACATCTTGGTCTTGGAGAATTCATGCAAAGATCACTTGCTTTGTAAATGTATACAAATGTTTCTATCTGAGGAATTGATTAGAGCGAAGGTACCCCATAAAGTCAAAGTGGACTTTGCTTGGACTTCTCTGCCCTTCTCTCTCCCACCTTCTGTCTCTGTCAATCTATTTTCCAAGCTGTCTCTGAGGCAGCTGCTAGAGTTGTCTTCATAAAATTTCCAATGACTCCCTGCTGACTTCTTAATACAGTTTAGTCTTTTAAACAAGTGTTCAGGGACCTCATGATCTGCACTTACCCCCCACCCCCACCCCTTTTTAACAGTCTTGATTTCCATTGCATCCATTAGGGCATGCTGCAATCTTCTTCAATGATCACCTGCTTGATCCCCAAGCATGCAGTGTGTTCACACCTCCTCACCTTTGCTAGCCCCAGAATGACCATTACTTCTCCCACTAATCAAAATCTCTGCAACCTTCAAGGCTCAGCTCATTTACAGTTTATCCCCAAAGCCTTCCCTTATCGCTCTGTCAAAATTAATTGCTTCCTCCTCTGGGCTCACACAGCCCACCTCCTTCTTCTGTTTAGCACATTTTCTACCCTGCCTCATCCAAACAAAATATGCTTACATTTCTTTTTCTGCAACCCTCTTGGATGCTTCAGAATCAGGGTCATGGGTTCATGGTAGTTCATTGTTGTGTCTTTCAGTGGTTTATTTCTAAAATGACCTCCACAAAATACCACACTTTGCTGGATTATAGTCAAACTCAAAGTTCCTGCAAGATCAGCTGTGGTCAGTTGCATAGGTCATTTCATTTTTAAGATGTATGCTGTGACTTGACATAAGGCAGTTCTAGGTTGAGAGCCTATCTCTTTACTTACTTTATAAGCTATCACAAATGTCTTTACTTTTTTGATCCTCATTTTTCTTGTCTAAAAGTGGGCCTTATACTTACCTTAGTGAACTATTATGACAATAAAAAGCTAAATGTTTACTAGGAAGCCTGTCTCATAGCAGTGAGAAATAATGAATTACCATTATTAACATTCTCATTTTAGAAGAAATCACAGTTTACATTATTGGCTTCTCACACTGTGCAGACTTGTCTCCATACTTCACTGTATTATTTCATTTCAGTGTTATACCCACCCCTGTGATGGTTCACTATTGTTATAGATTAAGAAACTGGGAGGTTAGCAGTTTTCCTGGCATCTGTGCAATCAACAAGGGGTATGCTTGAATGGCAACTTCATAGACCATTGATTGATTGATTGACTGCTTTTATGTGAGTTAATACTTTATTTACACATATATCTGTGCACCATGCACATGCTTGGCATCCATGGTGCTCAAAAGAGTATCAGATCCCCTGGAATGGTTATGAGCCACTTTGTGCGTGTTGGGAACTGAATCCAGGTCTTCTACAAGAGCAGCCAGTGCTCTTAATTGTCGAACTGTCTCCAGCACCAACATACTCTTAACTATCAACACCATTGGTGGGTTTGATAATTTAAAACAAAAGAAGAAATGTTCCCATTTTGATGGATAGAGAAATTTTACAGTGGCACCATCCCTAAGCAGAGCATCCATTACAGCGCCATTCCTGGTACTTATGGGAATGATCTCTTCTAAAGAGCCTTTCAAAGTCTCCACAGAGTCTATTTTCCCCCCAGGACTTTTCTGCTCCTTTTCTAAACAATTTACCCAGTTATAACATGTTAAGATAAATTAGGTTATCATGTTCCTCAAAACTCTCCCCTACATGAAAATAGGCAGAAGTTGATTCAGCTAGATGACACGACACCTTTAACACATCTAGATTGTAATAGTAAGCACTAAACTTTATTTAGTTTCCTTGTAGTTTCATTGTGATGAAGAGATTTCATTGTGATGAAGAGAAATAATGTCTTTTGCATGATCCAGAATTTTTATTTGCCATGGCAGCAACTCCTAGGGTTTGCTATTTTATTCACACTCGAGACTGACTTAGTCTGAACTAGCAAGTCCCTCTGATCTAACTAAACACTGATTTGTATTATATTTTATTTTTAAATAATTACCAGGTCCAAATTAAAGAAGTATCCAAGCCTCTCTCATTTGCATATTCCTCACTTTTTCTTGTTATGTTTTACCTTTCTTTTTTTAAAGAGTTAGTTCTTTGGGCTTTTCATATGTTTGATTATATTCATCTCTCCCCCAACTCTTTCCAGATCTGCACCTCCTGTTTCCAACTAGGTGTCCTTTTTAAAAAGCCAATCAAGATCAAGCTGTGCTATCTAAATATTCTTCAATTCTGTGAACTTCCTTGGGAATACTCCTGAAAAACTGACTCTCCGTCTTCCAGAAGCTAACAATTCTCAATACCTCCATGGCTAAGGGTGGGATTTCCTGTCTAACTCTCCACACTAGCATTTGGTCTGTCTTGAGCTTGCACAAGCTATGTGCATGCTGTCGTGACCTTTGTAAGTTCGTACATGCAGCTGCACTGTTGTGCCCAGAGGACATGGTTTCCTTGTCCTCAGCTGCTTTTGGCTCTTACACTCTGTTCGGCCCCTCTTTTGCAATGATCCCTGAACATTAGGAAGAGGGATTACAGTATATATGTTCTGTTTAGGACTGAGTATTTACAGTCTCTTATTTTCTGTGCCTTGACCAATTGTGGGTCTCTATGTTAATTATCATCTGCCGATGAGGGCTGAGAGATGCACTGCTTTATAGTATAAGTCATTAAGGGCAGATTTAATAGCATGTCCATCTAACAAAATAGGCTCTCCACTAGGGCCTATGACCTCTTAGCCCCCTGTTTTTGACCAGATATTGGTGCCAGATACAGGTTTTATCTTGTGGAATGTGATTTAAATACAATCAGAAAGTGGTTGGTCACTTTCATGATGTTTTCTTGCTGTTCATTTTCCCCCTCAAACATTCAGAAATCTAGTATCTACAGTGATACTTTTCTGGTTGGATTTTTTTATTTTTCAAATAATAAACCTAAAAGCTTTCTCCTTCCCCTATTACTCACTTCCTTGTTTCCTTCATTATAGAGTAATAAAATATATATGATGATAGAAATATAAAAAAGTTGTTCAGGTATACTTTTAACTACAGTTTTACTATGTCTAATTTCAAGTTTTTCATGATTAAAGGGCACTTATAAATTTATATATATAAATATCTTATTAATTTTCTCTCCATATTTGCAATATAGTTTGAGGGTTTTTCTTTAATAAATAATTAATTAATCATTTAAAATTTGTATTCCCCATTGCAAACTTAGTTTATTATTTGTTTTGCAAAACTTAACAAAGATTTAAAGTGAGATTTCATATTGAGAATGTTGAGTCAACTGCATTTTCTTTATATTCTCTCCAGACAGTCTGCAAAATAAAATGATTGAGATATTAATTAATTAATTAATTAATTAACTAAGAGCATTGGTGTGTGTGTGTGTGTGTGTGTGTGTGTGTGTGCATGTGTGTGTGAGTGTGTGTGTATGCCTTACACATATGGAGGCTAAAGGAATCAGCTCTCTCTACCTTGCAGGTCCCAGGGATGAAACTCCAGCATGCTGACAAACAGCTTTACCCATGGAGCCATTTCACTAGCCCCTGACTGAGGTTTTTAAAGGCATTAACTTCGAAACACAAAATGAGTAGACATGAACTAGTTTTCATATATCAAAAGCAGAACAGAGAGAGAGTGTGTGCTCACTGACCAAGCTGAATGCCTATATAGAGAGCTACTGATGAAAATAGACAGCTCACTGCACAGATATCTTGTGGCACCTTAACACAGTAAAGGCAGCTTCCTTGGGGTAATGGCAGCAGGATGAGCTGCAAGGTGCTTCATAGAGATGAGAAACCTTCCTCCAAATCCCCCTACTCAGCTTATACAACCAACTAACCACACAGCTCCTCCTGAGTTTTCCCTCCCTCCAGGAAGTAGTATTTCCAAAGTTAGAAGAGGCAAGGCAGGCTGGGGTGGGGTGGGGTGGGGGGGCAGGGGTGGGGAGGCTAATATATTAAACTATGAAGCCTTCATCACCACATCTCCCTCCTATGAATTCTAGAAATATAATTCCAATTATCTTTTTTTTTCCTGTTATTCTCAGGTAGGATAACAAAGAATTCTTCCCTAAAGGCAAACTGACATTTAGGGATTCCTCAGTGAATTCTTGACTTCACCCCATACTTACTATGAAGTTCAACAGTTGAGAATCACTTCAGTGATGAAATTAAAGAGGAACACAAGATGAAGTATTGGATTTTATTTGAGGAAACGTTAAAAAATGTTATAACTGGGAAACAACAAAGAAACAGAATTCGAGAGAAAACTAATAGTTCTTCAGAGAACAGAAAAACAATAAAATCACATTATATCCTTACAGACATAAGAAAAAACACTAGTCAAGTGCAATATACTGCAGAAAAAGCAAAATAAAACAATAACAACAGCAAAGACCCAGAAAAAGTAGTGAGTTCCTGGAATAGAAAGCATGACAAATATTTGTTAATAGAAGAGTTTTGGGAAACATATTACAATTATTTATTATATAATTTATTCATTTATTTTATATCCTAACCACAGTTTCCTCTCCCTCCTTTTATCCCATTCCCTCCCATACCTTCCGTCATCCCCCCTCCCAATCTACTTCTCCTCTATTTCTGTTCAGAAAAAGGCAGGCCCCCCATGGGTATCAACAAAGCATAGCACATCAACTTGCTATAGGACTAAACTCCTCCCCTTGTATTAAGGTTGGGCAAGGCAACCCAGTATGAGAAGTGGATTCCCCAAAGCCAGCTAAAGCACTAGGAACAGCCCTTCCTCCCACTGCTAGGAGTACACAAGTAGACTAAACCACCCAACTGACACACATTAGTAGAGGGCCTAGGTTGGCTCCATGCAGGCTCGTTGGCTGTGGGTTCAGACTCTGTGAGTTCCTGAGAGCCCAGGCTAGTTCATACAATCTTCCTCTCTTCTTTGGGATTCCCTGAGCTCAACCCAGTGCTTGGCTGATGGTATTTCTGCATCTCTTTCCATCAGTTACTGGATGAAGCCTCTCTGATGACAATTGGGGTAGTCACCAATCTATGAGGACAGCAGAATATCATTAAGCATCATTACGCCAGGACCCAGAGACTGGATGGCACCGAGACTTAGGATAAAACCAAACACAACTGGAGAAAAAACTGTCTACATAATGATGCATATTAGAATTTTTTAAAGAGTTTTTATATGTGTGTGTGCCTACAGATGAATGTGAATGCAGTGCTCACAGAGGCCAAGAGGAGGGCGTTGAATCTCCCAGAACTGGAGTTACAGGCAGTAATCAGCTGGCCCATGTGGATGCTGGGTAGGGAATTTCATTCATTCTTCTACAGTCTTAACCATTGAGCCATCTATTCAGCCAGCAAAATAAACACTTAAAAACATTCCAGAAGAAACAGCAGAGGAGCAGGTATAAACAAATGCCACAAGAAAACAATAATAATGAAAAGAAAGAAGATGGGAGAAAAATTGGTAATTCCCACATCATCTGAAGAAGAACAATATTCACATTTAACACAGGTTTTGAAGTTCAGTATGCTTGCTGTCCAGATTTTATACATAGCTTTTATACAGCTTTTGTACAGTTGGCTGCTGTACATTTCTTAATCTATTACATGAAATAATTTTTATTTTATTTTATGTGTATGAATGTTTTATTTACCCACGTGTCTGTATACCACGTGAATGCCTGGTGCCCACAGAGGCTAGAAGAGGGCAGCAGATCCCCTGGAACTGGAGTTATAGATAATTGTAAATGGGTGCTGGGAATCAAGCCTGAGTCCTCTAGAAGAGCAGTCACCTCATTCCCTGCTCCCCGTGTTGTATCACATTCCAATTAAGAGTGTTTGTAAGTGTCTGCATGATAGCCCATGGAGGGGCCATATTCTAATTTACTTTTACTGTTGTCATTTATGGTTCTTTGTTCCCAGCAATGCTTAGGATTAGTCCTCACCTCTCAAGTGGACAATTGTTCTTCTTCTACTTCAGCTATGTGATTAGGAGACAGGTATGGCATGGCTGAGGGCTGATATTTACTATACTGTCTGTCCTTCAGCCACTGTGCTGAGAAAGGCTTAACCATGGACCATCAGAAAACTTCCCTGGAGGGAGCTGGGTGAAGTTGGAATGTGAGCTTGGAGCTACCCTGAGAGCCTGGGTTCACAGAAGCCAGCCTGAGAACTTCAAGCAGAGGAAATGGAGAGGAGAGAAGGTGCAGAGAGACCCAGTGTCTAAAAGAGAGGGGACAGAGAATGAGCCTGGCAATCTTTACACCCTAAGTAATTCTCCCAAAGCTGGTCTTACTCTACCCCCCTTTTAGGAAGCCATCACATCAGCCAATGCGCCCTCCACACTTCACATGCTCACACAACATGACTGTCTTTTTACTATTTATAAGTTACTAAGCCTTCCCTAATGTAACTTCTGAAATGGAAGCTAACATTCCAGTTGTTTAGAGTAGCTAGTTAATAAAACAGTTAAACTAACTGAACTAAGTGAACTTCCCCAGAGGAGAATCGAACAGTATGGAGTATGGACTTTAGAAACTCACTGACAGAGGTTGGAATTATGAATATTTAAGATATTTGACAATTTACTTCATGTGTTAGGACCTTGATGTTTTCTTCATCATCATCCTTATTAATATTATAGCCTCTAGCGTTTGTTGAACTGTTGTGTGAGGCATATAGTATCCTATTGTTTGCAGTTTTGGGTATATTAACTCAAAGGGCAGATTTTTTTTCAAGACATTGCTATGATCTGTGAAAAGAGAATGAAGTGAAACAACCAAATGAAGCATTAAGTTCAAACAATGTTTCCTCTGCCTCTCTTCTCTTCTGGACATAACTCTTCCCAATTGGCCGGTATCCAGAATTATGGCCCCTTGACTTTTAGACAGGTGAATCTGTTTCCTGTTTGTCATTCTAACTTGTTATCCTTTATCTCCTGGCCTTTGTAACTGAACTTGGTGTGAGATGAGATCAAGAATGACAGCAACAACACAGTATTGGAACAAATGGAAAGATTTGTCATGTTTTACTTAGGAAGACTAAAAGTCACAAAGAGGCCAATTCTCTTTAGTTTGTAAATTTAATCCAATTCTCATAATGATACCAGTAAGAAGACAGTCTTCTCTCCTCCAAACTGAAAAAGCTCATTCTGAAGCTCACATGGAAATAGATAAGCTGGAACAACCAGGAAGTCTCTGAGACCAAACAGCAGAGAAGATGAATTAGCCCCTCTACATAGCAACACCATTACCCAACCTCAATCATAAAACGGTAGAATGCTGGTGTCTGAATGGACAAGCAGGCCATAGAAAGGTTGGGAAAAGAACCAGCTAATAAAGTGGTTTTGTAGATTAAGTGGTGACAGTGGTATAAGTTAGACAGCATTCCATTGGTAAGGCTCTGAACATAGGCGGAGCACCATGGAGTACAGGCTGGATCCCTATAAAGGGATCATCATTAATATTGGCGACAACTACATATGCACCCATCCTTCTCCTGGAAATTCATCTGTAGATTAAAATGCACATGTGTAAAGATGTTAGGTGTGCAAAAGTTAGCTGATTTATAGTATCCATCAATGGGGGACCTGGATAAACAATGATCTAACTACACATTAGAATGCTATTTAGTTTCAGTAACACATACAGAAAGTGTAGGGAGGTAGGTTTGTAGGTAAAGTGTTTTCAGCAAAAGCAGAAATCTCCAGCATCCATGTAGAAATGCTAGGCATGGTTGCATGTGCTTATTACCCAACCATGGAGACACAGAGATGGGAAGATCCCTGCGGTTTGTTTGCCAGCCAGTCTAGCCACCCTGGAGTGTTCTAGGCCAATGAGAGACCTTCAAACAAAGAAAGAAACAAAGTGGACAAAGCCTCCTATGGAATGACACCTTAGGCTTTTCTCCAGCCTTCTCATGCTCATGTACACACATGCATATACATGCAATTATATGAGCAGGCATGTGCACACACACACAAGCACACACACATGCGTGTGCCTGCCAGGCATGGTGGTGCATGCCTGTAACCCTGACACTAGAGATATTAAGTCAGGAGGAGAAAGGACAGGTCTCAGCTTCTTAGTGAGGTCAAAGCCAGCCTGTGTGATATGAGATCCTATTTCAGAAGCAAAAATCAAATAAACAAAAGACAGGTCATGAAACTTCAAATGCAGTGTAACCGGCATGTATAGCAAAGGCAAGTTTTGAATATATCTGTATTTGCTGTTATCTGTGTAGGGAACATTGCAGAATTACACAAGAGTGGTGACCTATGAGGAAAGGGAGAGATCTATTAATGGAGATGAAAGACGAAAGCAAACGTCATCAACATATGCTTTTAAATGTCAGTTTTGTTATTTTTATCAAAGGTTTATGTTACTCATGCAAATAAAACATAAGGGGTTAAAAACTATGGTGAGTGCATACTGCGTGAAAGAAATGCACTAAGCTTGTAAATACATCATCTCATTTAATCCCCATAAGAGTCCTGAGAGGTTTTATCTTAATCTCCATTTTATGGATGAGAAAAGCAGTTGCTTAGCTCGATTAAGTGATTTGTTCAACCCTCTGCCAATCTATGTCTTTCATTTCTTTCATGCCCCAGATCAATTCCAACTTCCTGCCAGTCTTCAGAAGTTATTTCCATCTAACTCTAGTTGTCTCTTTGACTCTCTTTAGCAATTAAATACTCACTCTGCGGCATTTCTTTTTCAGCTATCATCATCCTACAAACCTTGGCCTGCACTCGCTCTACCTCTCTGACTAGGTTAAGAATCATACTGTATACACAAACTCTCCATATTTACCTCTTTGCCTCCAGAGCTGTCAGATATACTTACCTACAAAAAAATAGTTAATTGCAAGATATAAAATAACATTTATGGAGGTCCATGGAGCTTATACAATTTCTAATTAAACTGAATCTACCCAACACTACTAGGTAGGTTTTGTTATTCTCATTTTATACCAAAAGAAACAGGAGTCTAAAAACACTAAGAAAGAAGACTACCTAGGAGTCTTAACTAGGACCTCTGACTATAAGGGTTTTTTTTTTTTTTTTTTTTTTTATCATATGACAGATATCTCTAGTTGGTCTCCCCCAGACTATCTGGTTGTACCATATGTATGTCAAGAAAATGCCTGACTTGATTATTCTAGGCATGAGGACATGGCAGTGATGTGTGTTTCATTTCAGGAGACTGCCAAATATTTTACAAAGGGACTATAACATCTGACATTCTCACCAGCAATGAGTGAGGACTCTCATTAAGGGCTGTCACTCTCTTACACACCACTATAATGATGAGACTGTGGTGAATAAGGACATCCAGGTAGAGTTGGGGGTTTTTCTCTCTCTCAGTTCTCCCGTGACAAGTAAAGCTGAGAATGTTCAAAACGTGCTCCTCACCTGGCAGCATAAATATCGTATGGAGGCTTGATAGCAATGCAGAATTTCAGGTCTCACCTCAGACCTACCAACTCAGCATCTGCTTCAGACCCCAAGGTGATTAGCCCCATTCTACACCCCTGTTCACTGGCAAATTCTCTAATTTTCTGACCTAAAATCTCTCCATCTCAGAAAACCAAGCATGGACTTACCTCGTCCTCCTCCCTCAGATCATCTGGAGCACCTATTAGATTTCTCTAAAACATGTTTCAGGATTATTTTGGTACAAGGGATGAGAAGTTGGTCCTATTTGAAAAGATCCTTTAGGAGCTAAATATGAATAGCCACAGGAAGAAAGAAGGCGTCTGAAATCTCTGAATGGTCAATACATTGCCCCTTGCCAGGAGACTTGTTCCCAGCTTTGTGCTGACAGAGCTAGGGTATTTTGTTCAGAGAGTTCCAGGCAACTCAGAAGAATGGAATCCCAGGGTGCTGTGTGCGTGCCAGTTCCTAGCTAGCCTAGCTCAATTTTTTTTGTGGAGGGCATTACCTTTACCTGATAGAGCATCTCTGTGACCATCAGTTCATTGTGTTTTTATGTATGAATTTCAAAGACTGTTGTGGTGTTAGTCAACTTGATAGCTTATACATCTTTGTTAAAATATTTGTATGTTTGCTTCAGTGTTTTTTTTTTTATGGTATGGGAGATGCTTCAGAGTTCATTTCCCAACAGGAGAGCAATAGAAAAGTTGCATATTAATATAATTGTATTTTCCTAAATCTTTTGTGGCATTAGATATTTTTCATTTCTAAACTTTTAAATTATTTTAAATATGTCTATAATTTTGCCTAGTTCTGACAGAAAAGTATTTTGGGGGGGGTGCTGGGGAGAGAACATGGCAGTTAAGAGCTCTTGCTTCTCTTGTATGGGACCAGGTTAGTCCTTAATACCTACATTGGGCAGCTCACAGCTGTATGTAACTCTAACTCAATGGGAATCCACCACTCACTTCTAGCTTCTGTGGGCACCTGGACAGACTTAGTAAACACACACTCATACAAATAAGTAAAAATGAATGTTAAGAAAGAGTTTAAGAGCCAAAGGATGGGAGACACCAGGAGAACAAGATCCTCTAAATCAACCGAGCAATGCTCATATGAACTCACAGAGACTGACGCAGCAAACACAGGGCCTATGGGAGTTTACACCAGGTCCTCTGTGTATATATTACAGCTTTCAGTTTAGTATTTTTGTAGAACTCCTGAGTGTGTGAATGAGGGTCTCTGATTTGTGTGCCTGTTCTTGGTCTCTTTTCCTTCTGTTAATTTGCCTTGTCCAACTTCAATGTGATGGTTTTTGTTTCAGCTTACTATTTATTTTGTTATGCTTTGCTATCTCTTAGAAGCCTGTTATTTTGTAATGAAAGACAGAAAGGGAGTGGATCTGGAGGGGAGGGACAGTAGGGAGGAACTAGGAGAAGTAGAGGGAGGGGAAACTGTAATCAGGGTATATTGGATGGGAAAACAATCTATTTTCAATAAAAGTTTTAAAATGGAGTAATCTTTTTAAAAAGAGAATTTTGACTTTTGAAAAATCTGGGAAATTCTGAGGCATTTAAGAGGAAGGAAAATAATAAACTCTTTTTTCCACTCTTTCTTTTCTCTTTGGAATTTTCTTGCTTACTTCTCTTTGCAACATACAGTAGGGAGCCTCCTTTAAAGATGTCTTATTTCATCCTGACAAGACTGACACAGCTCAATGGGATGAGTCAGCTAAAGCAATACGAAAGGGATGCAGATAGAGACAGTCCTGGACACTTTCCAGAGCATCTGGAGCTTGGCTCCTCTCCTAACTCTGAGACCATAGAGTGCCCTGAATCCGACAAGATCCAGAGACCTTGTGCAGTGGCCTATGGTGCTTACAGCTCAGCTCGCACAGCTGCGAGACTGGGCTGGATGTATATGCTGTGACCATCCCATTTGTCCGAAAGGGCAAACACTCCTCCAGGCACAAGCTGTTTCCTTATCCTACAATATATATGACACATATTCTCCCTTTCAACATATGGGCAAATGCAAGGAGCTTGAGCTTCGGTGCCAGGCAGCCCTGGGCTCCAACTCCTCTAACTCACTCACTTGGTAGCTTTATGATATGAGCGTTACATCACTCAAGTTATCTGAATCCCAGTTTTCATAGCTGTAGGATAGGGCTACTAAAAGTTACCCTTCAAGGTCTGGAGATAATAGGTGTTCATTGCCTGCAGATTAACAGGCCCTTGCTATGTTGTAGATAAATTGTCATTGTCATTTTAGTCATCAATTTGGCAGACTTCTGTCAAGCCAGCCTTTAATTTTAGTTCTGTCATATTTGTCTTTTAAGTGAATTACTTCTGAAATTACAGAACCAGCCCCACAATTCCACCTATGGTTTCCTAAGGTTCAAAATATATTTATACTCTCTCTCTCTCTCTCTCTCTCTCTCTCTCTCTCTCTCTCTCTCTCTCTCTCTCTCTTATACACACACACACACACACACACACACACACACACACACACACACACACACACACACACACACACACACACTTTCTTACCAGTGGTAAAACAATTCAAGGGAAGACTCAAGCCTGGGCTCTGTCCTTTGGGAGCTTTTGATCTCATTGGGGAGACAAGACATAGACAGAAGATGCAATTAGAGAATAATAAGAAAGAGCGAGGGCACTCAAATGTGCTGAGCATAATGTTCCATGCCTCTTCCTGCTTCTGAATTCCATCCTTGCTCTATTAAACAATACTGCCAGACTGCTGACTCATGTTCAGACTCGGGATCTATAAGATGATGATATTTCTCTGCTGCATGTGTGACCAGATTCCTGTGTCATATATAATGTATTTTTATATCACATTTGAGCAGATTTCCATAAGTATCTTCCACAGCACTCATCCCTATCACAGATCACTTTGACTTCACAGAATCTCTTTTTCTACACTGTCATTCCTGTAACTAACATGGTGCACCAGCTTCCTACTAGGGATAGCTAAGATAAAGCTGTCTAAACACCCCCCCCCTTGCCTGTTGTGTCTAATACTCTACACATTCTCTCTGTACTTTGAATTCATACCCCTAGTGTCCTGGTGGGGTGATGGGAAGGAGGTACAGGCAGATGATCATGGGTTCCTAAGCCTTTAGTTTGCTCTCAAGAGAAAAGTGCAGTGAGAATTTGGATGTATTGTGATCTGACGACAGGCATTAGTTTTTGATATGACTTTACTAACAAGCAATGTGCTGATCAGGAAGCAGTTATGAGACAGGGTACCTTCTCTCCTCTCTCCCACATAAGACAGATAAGTCTGTGGAACTGTAGCTATCTCTTGAAAATGTTAGTAGGACCTTCTTCAGAGTCCTTCTGGTCTCACGATGGGCCTATGACATGGAGCCATTAGATAAGAGGGATATGCTACTAGGCAAGAGAGAATGTGTTTAAGCAGGAATAGATTTTAATTTCCTGTTTGTGCTAAGAACAGGACAGCTGGACAGCTGGACAGCTGGACAGCTGCAGCCAATGGAAGGCAAGCTCTCCTGAGGCAATGGCATGTGATAGAAGTTTCAGGAGCTGTCTTGAACCAGGGGAAAGGCAAGCAATACACAGAAAAGTAACTAAGGAGCCACATGGACCTACATTCACCTGGGACATGTTCATGAGCACCAAATATGGGCTTATTTGTGGAGGAGACGTGATATGATCACCTTGAGATGTCACACATGACACTGTGCTGAGGAGAGGACTGGCTGAGAGTTCAGAAGACAATCCTAGTGAAGCAATCCTAGGTGGCTTTTAGCAGGCAGGAGGAAAGAACTTTGGTTTCCTGTTGGTTCTTCCATTATTCCATTTACTGCTATGTTCTGTATCTGCTGAGATGCTTGGATTTGGGTTGGCTAGTTAAGGTTGCTTAAGATAGAGGTTCACCCAGCTGAGGGAAGTATGGTATACATGGGAGGCAAATATTTTGAATTCATATAGGTAGTTTTATGGTAACAGGTAGGTAAACGTCCAAAAAAGTCTAGAGTACTATTACTGCACCTTGAACTTAGTAGACCTTGGGTAATAGTTACTTGAAACTTAAGAACCATTTATCAAATATACAAATCTAAAATGCCCATCATCCTTCTCGATTAGTGCTTCTTAACTGAGGTGGAAGTGACTAACTCAACTTTGTAGGTAGATTTGCCTAATTATAGACAGTCCAGCTGGTGAGTGTGTTTACAGAGCTGGACAAAAAGCTTCTCCCATGAGTGTAGACCATACATGGAAGAAGGAATGTCTGCTGCAGTCAACCCAGCAATCTGCAACCTGTAGCAAAGTGTTTTTTTTTTTTTTTAAGCTGTGGAAGGATCTATTCACACTAAGGTACTTGAGTCCTGATATGAATCATCCAGTTCAACAGCTGTTTTCCTCATTTGACCCACTGATGGTATTATAATCATCAAATACACTAGCTCCTTCTCAAGCAGTTGTGATCAGGCATCCACTCAGATGGAAAATGCCTAGTTAGTAAGAGGACTTGAATCTTGTCCTCATAACAATTGGCATTTTGCTTAGTAATAGTTGGTTGGACTTTCCAAAGCTGTGTCAGGGATGCATGCGACTTCACCTCTTTGAACATTGATCAAATATGTTTGTGTGATTCACAATTATGTCTTATCTCCTAAAATTTCCAAACACATTTGAGTTGTCTCACCACAGCCATGCAAGAGTCTTTTAAGAAGATATTGATAATGGGTCCCATATTATAGAAGCAACAGAGAGAGTGTGCTGCTGGGATCCAAGGATGTGAAATATGGTTGATCTCAGCTGGGGTCTTGGCAGCCACTTTGAGTTTAGAAAGATCCAGTATTTAAGGGCCTTCCATGCTAGGCTAAGAGAGGTTAAGTGACTGATCAAGACAACCATCACACAGTAAATCCAGAACACCACCCCAGGGGTCAAATTCTTTTCATTGAACTCCTCCAGCCTATGTCAAACAGTGACAGCATCAGCATCCTTACCTGGAGGCTCATGAAAACACACACCACCGGTGCTATTCCAGAGCATTGGGTCAGGGAGAGAAGGTAAGGTGATGCATGCAAAAATCCTCATGTATTCTAACAGGTTCTCTGGTAATACTGGAGCTACTGGTCTGAAGACCACATGCTTCGAGAATTACCTGCTGTTCATAGTGTGGTCTCAGCAGGCATCACCCAGGAGGCTCCCAGAACTGCAGCATCTCAGGCCTGCCAGAATGGAATCTGCATTTTAACAAGATCTCCTGATGATTTGCATGCAAATTAAAAATTTAGGAGCTTACTTTACACCACAGCTCTCAGTTTGCAGAATACTGTACTGAGTCCTACAGAGACAGGAGAGAATGGTCTTGCTAACTTCATTACCTGGTACTTAGTATTATAGCAGAATCTCCCTGGAATCATTTTAGGTACTTACTTTATTCTCCCAATGATCTTATAGGAGAGATATTAATACGATTCCCATTTTAAAGTTAAGGAGGTAACCAGATCAAGGCATGTTAGTAACCAGACACAAGTAAGCTAGATTCAGGGTACAAGACTTGGCAGGCCACTCCCAAAGACCACACTGCCATTTACTAGGCTATACAAGTTTACAGGCCCTGGTTGTCACTCATACAGTAGTGGAGATGGAAAGTCAGGCAAAGAAATATAAAACAAAAGAGAGGCTGCCGATCATCCAGGTCAAGAGACTAATGTATTGATCCCACTTGAACTCAGCAGCCCTGGGTTTGGTTGGGGTGTCTGCATCAGTTTCACAGGTCACCCATGACAGCCATTCCTGCTTCAGAATTTCTTCACTTAGAAAGTAGAAATAATAGTAATTGATGAAGATAAAAAAAAATTCCATTGGAGGTCAGACTGGAAAGCGGGGAGTGAGAACTGAAATGGAAATTGGAGTCTTTCACAATGGACTGGACTGCAATTTGGCAGCATAAAGTGCATCAGATTGAAACTAGAATGTTCGCAAGCTAAACGTTGACTCTTTCCTGCCAGCCATCCCAGACTCCAGATTTCTGGTGTGAGACTACACATAGACAGGACCCTCTACAGTGACCACAGTCCCACAAGTTATGAGATCTTTCAGTCATCTCTGCCCAGCCTGTCTATGGCTAATCCCAATTCCTGAGCCCCCAGTGGGCTGCTTTTCTCACCCCCCACTTTGGAGTCCCCTCACAGCACTCTTGCTATGGCAAGTGACAACCTACCCAGTGTTCAGTATAGGTGTGTTCCCGGGGGCTGGAGCACTGGGTCCAAACACAATTATACTCTTCCACCTACTTAGATTTGCTGGAAATATCAACTGAAAATAGTACAGAGAGTCTTGTACAAAGGTGAGTTTTAAAATTTATTGTCATCTTTATATACTTCCACATCTTCCCCCCAAAGGCAACGAGACCCAGTTAACAAAAAGAACATGTCTAGAATAGTTCCTAGTGAGTAGGCACTCAGTGACTGTTAATAGATAAAAAGTTAGAAGCAGTCCCAACCCCAAACAAGCCATCTGCAGCTCTCCATTCTCCAGATCCAACCTTGTGATCCCCTCAAATGGAATAGACATTTAGATTCCCTCAGATGGAGTAGAAGAATTGCCAAGGGTTTGTGAAGGGATGGCCATCACATGGCACACTGTCAGAAGCATGTTGTAACAGTCGTAGGCACCCTCTTAACAGCCTCCTGAAATTATTAGTGGAAATACATTCCCTTTACCCAGAAAATCCACCCTGCAGCAGTAACTACACAGTTAAGTAGCAGCAAGCTTTATGCCCTGTGGAGCTGGTGTGTATCACTCTATTAGCTGGGTGTCACTTGTAATCACACACCATGTTTAACATGGTGATTTATTTAAGGTGCTTTTGTAATGGACTTGCACCAAGCACAAGTCAAGGTTTCTGACATACAGTGGCTACATGGAACATTTTTGGATACCTTTCAGCTTAGCAAGTTCCATCTAGAGCTAGCATCTCCAGGGATGCCTCTGTCCAACAGGAAGCTGCAGACAGTTCCTTGTCCTCAAGAAGTACAGAGCTGTTGGGTGTTGTATGGCTTCCTTTTTCTCTTCCGGTGGTGGCAGTTCCCTTGGGTCCAGTTTCCAGTTGCCATGCCTTCTGAGAGATGTCCCATGGGTGAGAACTCTGGTCTAGGAAGGAAGTAGATAAATATCATTGCCCTACAGATTGGAATGTGGACCAGTGCTTCCTGCAAATCTACTGTGTGCCGGGGTTGGCCCTGTAGGCAATTTTACAGGGGAAGGAATTCCAGCCCCATCCCTTTCAAATACTTCATCCCTAAGGGCAGAAGCAAAAACAAAGAAAATACCACAGTAGCTTCCTCAAAACAAAAGCATTTAAATTGTTTATATTTGAGCAGGGTGGTGGCACATGCCTTTACTCCCAGCATTTGGGAGACAGAGAGTCAGGCAGATCTCTGTGAGTTCAAGGCCAGCCTCGTCTACAAAGCTACACAGAGAAATCTTGTCTTGAAAAATAAAAAAAAAATTGTTCATATTTGTTCATTTCAAAGTTTTGTTTACATGAATGTATATTTTATACAATGATCAAATCAAGGTAACCATCAGATCCATAGCCTTAAATATTTAACATTTCTTTGTGATGAGAACATTTAAAATCCTATTTCCTTAGTCATTTAAAATTGACAACTTACAGGAGAACTTGCTCCTCCCTTCAGCCCTTCCCAAGCTCTGTAACTACCCCTATACTCTCACCCTCAGTGGATGATATTAGCACTTTTAGATTCTATATCTAAGTGAGGTTATGTGGTATTAGTTTTTCTGTGCCTGGCTTATTTCACTTAACATGTTCTTCACACTCATTCATGTTGCTACAAATGACAGGACTTCTTTCTTCCTTTTATGACTGAATTATATTCAACTGTACCAGAAACTTCTCAGTGGACAGAGGTTGATGCCAAGAAGAGCATGTTTTTTTTCCCACGGGAGCAATGCCTCTTTCAGACAAAGGAGGCATGGTTAGGATTTACCTGTTATGCAAAGGGCATGTAAAGCCCAGAAACCAGCCAGATGCTACCTCCTCCTCCATTATGGTGCTTAAACCCTGGGCCTACTGTCTACTAGGTAACAGCTCTATCACAAAAGCCCTGCTTTGCATTTCTGATGACTTAGTGTTTGCTGTAGGTGATGTTATAAGCTGCTGTCCCTGGCCTTGCCTGGATATGTCCTGAAACAATTTGAGTCATGCTGTTGATAAATATGAAGAAATCTGAAAGAATGAAAGTTGGTGGCAGGTAAGTTTGTGGAAAACCTCAAATTTGAACATGAATGTTATCTTTCTGGTTGTAGGTTCAAGCTTCCTGGTTAACTTTCTATTTAGTAGAAGAGATAGAGGATGACAGCTATGCATTTTATAAATTGATGACTAATGTTTAAAGAGACAATAGTATAAGATATGCCATAATTTTACTTATATGGGGCATAAGTTTTCTATGGTTCATAATGTACTTTAGTGTCCTGCAGTCAACCAGAAAACATGCTGTAAAAAAATTTCTGTTTTCATGGAGTTAATTGAATCTTGGATAAACTCTAGATTATCATATAGTTAGTCGTATGTCAAGACTTATGGAGTTCTTGCTGTGTGTGGGATGCTATAATATATGATATGAAAAGTTAGGATAAGCAAAACAAAATTGTAAGGCAATGTAGATGACAATTCAGTTGAAAGGAACACACCGAAAGCATGAAGACAAAAAACACATGGTGTGATGAAGGCTGTGGTTGGAAGCAGAGGCTTCTATGGGAAGTAATAACAGTTATTTGAATATTGCACATTCCATCTACTAAGCATTTACCACCTATCAGGCATTGCACTAAATTCTTTGCAAGAGAAAAATTTCAAAGCTTCAGTTAATCCCAAGAGGGAGGTGCTGCTGCTAGCCCCATTTCTCAGATGGGAATACTGAGGAACAAAGAAGATTAATGTGTTGCTGAGGCTTAAACAAAACACGTGACTGGAAATGTACAAGAAAACCCTTGAGTTCATTATTCATATATTTAAGTGTTCATTTTCATGAACTTGGAAACACCTCTCTTTTCCTTCTGCAGGTCTTTCTTCTTCCTTCCTTCCTTTCTTTCTTTCTTTCTTTCTTTCTTTCTTTCTTTCTTTCTTTCTTTCTTTCTTTCTTTCTTTCTTGGAATATCTTGATAGAGAGATGGGTAGATTTGGGCCAAGGACTGTTTTGTTAATAACAAACTGTCCAACTTTGAACTAACCACTTAGCCTCCCCAAGCTGAAATGTCCTCAACTATAAAGTAGGAAATAATAATTCCAGGGTCATCATCACCAGGGTCAAATCAGTTATCATTTATAAAATTTACAAGATGGAATCTGAAGCCAGTTACAGAAGCAAAGTGGCCCCAAATGGTTTCTTTCACAAAGGTTATCATTTCCAATTATCTACAATAAGCGATTATCCTTGAATAATGATTTACTCATCTGTCTCCCATTTGCAGCTCGAATGCTTCAAGGCCAGCCATAAGAACTCTTCAAACCTCACAGCCCTAGCAATAGTACAGTTTTTACTGATGGTTCAATGACTCCAGCACCCATTCCCAGCAGGCTAGAGCTGGGGAAATCACCAGTTTGTCAACTCACTGGAATATCAGCTTGTAGTTGCGAAGACAGGAAAGGGGGAGGGGGTGACTTGTTGAGGACCAAGCATGGTGTGATAATAGGTCAGATGTGATGTAGACAAAGAGAGGCCCCGTTCTACAGTGAGAATTGCATGGTGGATCAGAATCTGTTGGAAGAAGCACCAACAGGAATGGCCTGAGGCTGTCCCACTGGCCTTAGCCTGTCTGTGTCTGCATTGCCCCTGTCCACTTCCACCTTGCTTCTACTCTCTCCTACACTGAGGTGTGGATATGACTTGGGAATTATTATTTTAGGATTCATTTAAAAGTCGTATATACTCTTCATCTTCCTTGTTTGAAAATAAAGATTATATCTGCATGTGATTTACTATAAAATATGAATTATAACAATTATTCACTAGCTCTTTATTCTAAGATAAGCACTAGGCTAGCTCTTTCACTCAAATTATCTCTAGTTTTCACCCAGATTCCAAAGACAGTATTATTATTATCATTTGCTCTTTTGGAGGCACCTGAACCAGTGATATGGCTAAAATCTCTTTAGCTTGCAGATTTGGAGACTCAAGGGTGTGGGTGATTATGCTGGCTCAGCTTTGCTGAGGATATCATGGCAAGCAGCTTCTCAATGGCAGAAGTGCAGGTAGAGAGAATCATTACTTAGTGAACTATTGAGCCAGGACCCAGGGAGGAGTCAGTATTTCTCTTTCAATAACAATTCTTCCCTTAGGAATTAGTTGGGGTCCCGTAAGAACTGTTAGTCCTTTTAAAGTGCAGTTTCCCTAGTAATGTGTTCCCATCACATTTCCAACTTCCAACATTCAAGCCTGTGGGGAACACACCGCAGCCATATCTAACCATAACAGATGGTGAGTGTGTGGTGATATTCTCTTTAATCAAGCACTTGCTCTGTGTGGGCCAACACCGCTCAGATATTGGATATTATTGCAATGCTCCATCCCCTGTGGTCTCTGACCTCAGGGTTAGACTTCGGAAGGAAGTACTTTGCCTGGATCATCATGCTTGGGAAAGTCTGCTCCTAATTTAGAGCCTTATCAGCAAAGCTCTCACTTCCGTCCTCATCTGTTTTCTCATCCAGCAACTGAAGATGAAGATAACAACTCACTCTTAAAAGCTCTGAAGAGAAGCACTGTTTTATTTCTGTATTACAAATTTTTATTTAAATTAGAAACAATCTTATTTTTCATATCAATCCCAATTCTCTCTCCCTCTCATCCTTCCATGCCCCCCACTAACCCTCCCCATCCTACCCCCATCCACTCCCCAGAGAGGATGAGTGAGGCCTCCCATAGGAGGATCATCAAAGTCTGTGACATCATTTGAGGCAGGGGCCTAGGCCTTCCCCTGTGTATCTAGGCGGAAAGTGTATTGGTCCATGGGGAATAAGTTCCTAAAGACCATTCATGCACTAGGGGTAATACAGGTTCCACTGTCAGAGGTCTCATAAATAGTTCAGGCCTCCCAATTGACATCCGTGTTCAGGGGGCCTGATTGGACCCATGCTGGTTCTCCAGCTGTCAGATTGGGGTCTGTGAGCTCTCACTTGCTCATGTTAGCTGTTTCTGTGGGTTTCTCCAGCCTGGTCTTGACCCCTTTGCTCATCACTCCTACCTCTCTACAAATGGATTCTGGCTCAGGAGAAGCACTATTTTTAATACAAAGCATTATTTAGGGGGGAAACTCCATTCAAAAGTGATGTACTTGAAGTGTTGATTTTTGGCTCTTTATAACAGATGTACAGACACAGCAAGGGGTGACACAACCCACATGGACATTTTGAACAGTCTGCACTGGAGAAGCCGGGGAAGGCCTCAGTGTCCTGCTCAAGACTGTAGACATGCAATATTAAGTTCAAATAAAATAAGGTTTCCTGGCCCTTATAAGTGTTTCCTGCAGTCCAGGGTTGGCACTAGCCCACACTAGGAAGAATCCAAACTGGTGGGATGCCCTGAGGGTGCTGTGTGACACTATGTGACCAGATGGACAGATGGCATTTTTAACATAGTGTGTACTGTGGATTCCATAGTGCAGCAAGAAGGCAGTCTTGGTCCCATCTGCCAGGTGATGCTATTAAAAGCTGAGCAGACACAATATTCACCCTTCCTGATCCATTGTCTGACTTTCCCCGAACACATTAGCATGTCTGTATTTGCCTGATCTGTGAACATAGCCCTCTGGACTTGCGATCACATTAGCAGTGGCCCTGGCTGCTACTGTACTACGGGGTTCATGTTTGATCCTTTGTACATACACCTAAATGGGAAAGGATGGAGCTTGCCAAGTACAAGGACACAGTTCTTGTTTTGTGATCCTCCCACTCAGAAGTAAGAAGGAACCAGGAATCCTGGCAGAAGACAGGGAGGTCAGTAGGAGTTTTGAAATGCAGCCAAATGTTCTATGGTTGTAGAAGGCATAAAGCTACTATTTTTAAAAGCAAACGGCTAAAAATTAGGACTCCTGGATTTTGACATTGTAAGACACATAGCCTCATTGTAAGACACATAGTTGGTCCCTCAGAGTGTCAGCCTCCTTGCGGGTTATTCTTGCCACAGAGTTCACATTTGTGAACTACAGAATGCATTCATGTTGAGGACTGCATGGGCAGCAGACACTTGGAGATATTCCTGTTTGCATACCCAGCACTTAGGTCATGGCTTGGCATAGAGTGAGCACTTAATTATGTTTGGGGACTAATAACACAAATCATTGAGCTGCAGGAGATGAGAGTGGTAATGAGCTTGGCTGACCTAGAAGACAGAATTACCAATGAGTCCAATTTGCCTCACATCTGCACAGGTGAGAGGTTAAGGGCGTTCTCCTACTTGCAGCCCTAAATTGTCAAGATATGCCCAATTTCTAAACTAACAGCTGAGTCTTCTACAATGGAAGAAAATTTCCCATGGATCCCTAGGACTCACTGAGGTTATTTGTGTGTTTGTTTAAACTGAAATGATTAATAAGATGAAATCACATTAAAAAAATAAAAAACATTGTGGTCATCAATTCCCATACAATTATAGAAACAAAGATGCATTAAATTATATGAAATAAATTATAAATTAAACCAAAGTGGAATTCAAACTCAAATGGGCATTAACTTAATCTGATGGTTGATGTTGTTTTATGGAATGTAGTTGACCTAGATGTGAATCAGGTACTGAGACCAGGGAAAGACTCTTTTATCTGATTTGTTTCTAAGGCTTAAGATGTTTTGGCAGTTTCACACATGTATTCAACATGTTGTGATTGTCTTCACGTTCCAAATTGCCATTTCACCACCTCCTCTCATGTCTACTGACCCCTTTCTTCCCAAATAGTCTCCCTCCTACTTCCATCTCTCTCTACATCTCTCTGTGTCTGCTGAGAACTTACCATGTTTCAGACAGAAATGCTTGGACCACACTAGTAAAATAGAAAAAAGTTATGAAAGCTTACATTTTAATGGAGAGGGTAGTAAAAGCCGAAACCCATAGAGTATATATGGTGTGTTAGAAGTTAATGTGTGCTGTGAAGAAAACCAAATAGGAAAGATATACATATATATATATATGAGTTATGAATGAGAAAGCGAACAAATACTGCAGTTTTTAGCAGTGTGACCCCAGGTGTCCCTGAGAAGTTACAATTGAGCAAAAGAGAAAAGGAAGTGAGGACTAAATGACAGGCAGAGAGGAGAGTCAGTGGACAGACTGTAAGTACCCGAGGCCAGGGCCAAGGGAGCTAACTGGTAGCGAGTGAAGGAAGGATGACCAAAGGAAGCATGGCAAGACCTCAGAAGGGCTGCCATTTATTTGGAAGGAGATGGCATTTCTTAGAGGATGTGGAGCTGAGCCATGACAGGGTATGAGTGACATTTTAGTAGTAGCAGCCAGGCTGTTACATTAGGTGGTGGAGTGATAAGGCTTGCTTAAAACATTTTTTTTTGTAGTGATGCAGAAGGACTATGATAGTGATTCATATCAAGATGGTGGCAGCAGACAGAGCTACTACTCATTCTGCATGCTATGAATATAGAGCCAAGAAAAGTAGGAGGAAATGGGAACTAAGCCCGACTTCAGTGATTTTGGCTTGGGAATTTGGGTGATAGGAACGACCATCCACTGAAATGGAAAAGACAAGTGGACAGGGCAGATGGACTTCTTTTAAACCTTACAGAGATGTTCTGTCTTTTGACTCAGAGGAGACTATGTGGGACTTTCTTTGGTTGTTCTGAGTCACGGCATCTGACACCAGCCTTCTCCACTGTTTTTTCCCAGGTGTGACCCCAGTGAGATCTAAGTAGCTACATACCTTCTGTGGCCTGACTGTGGATGTAGTCTTTGATCTTTCAGAATAGGCTTGGGACCATGGCAGTTCATCCCTGGGCCTGAGCATTCATGTGTGTAAGTGGGAGCAGACACTCTTGAAACCTAGGTACCTTGGGTATAGCAAAGGTGCAGGAGAAGTGAGGTCATGGCCT
Organism: Cricetiscus sungorus; assembly: GCA_030556225.1. NCBI lineage: Eukaryota > Metazoa > Chordata > Mammalia > Rodentia > Cricetidae > Cricetiscus > Cricetiscus sungorus. Next base: position 24,920,067 of record JANBXA010000730.1, read on the forward strand.
CATCCACCTTGGCTCTCAAGATAGGTCTGCCTCTCACATCACAAAGGCAACCAGTGGCTGCAAAGCACAGAGGATTACCAGTGAAACTAACCAATCAGAACAGACAGGCCCAGATGGGTGGCACTTTCTGTCAGTACCCTGATTATCAAGCCCTCAAGAAGCCACTGAGAGACAGAAAGAAGCAGAACACTAATTGCAGTGGAAATATCACTTTAGATGAGATTGTCATTGTTTCCCAGCAGGTGCCACCAGCCTTTAGGCAGAGAACTTTTTGGAACTATTGAGGAGATCCTCAGTACTGCCATCTGTATGGTGGCCACTCTCGTGACATCATAGATGACACCAACAGTGCTAAGGTGCAATGCCCATCTGCCTAAGAAGCAACAAGAGAAAATACTCAAATAAAAGGTCATCATCTGATGGCCAAAACTATGTTTTATTCTGTATTTTATGTGTATGGGTGTTTTGCCTTCATATATACCTATGTGCCATATGAATTCAGGGTTTCTTTAAACATCAAAATAAAAAATCTTTTGAATGCAATTATTTGGATTCACATAATTTGGAATTGAGGTTTTAGTTTGGCTCTTTATTAGTTACATTGCTTTAGATAAATAGCATCACCTCTTTGTGGCTTTTTGTTTTGTTTTGTTTATAGACACCTGTATTACATACAACCCCACAGCATTATGGGATTCAAGTGTATCACCAGTGCACAAAATAACTAACAACTAACAAATGTCTAAATGTTAGCTGCTGTTGTTGTCTGCCATCATTATTAATTTTAATATATTAAACAAACATCGCTGGCTTAATGTGGCAGGAGCTTTCAAAGCTGCTTGAGAAAAAAAAAAAAGTATACAGAAGCATAGAGCCAGACTGCTTTGATTCTGTCATTATGTAAATGCTAACCTAATAGAATGATTTTTTGAGACAGTAATTTCAGTTCCCACCTCTGTTGCTAAATATAAGAACTGACTTTTATTCTATGTATTCAAGAGAAGCTCACTGTTCATTAGTTCTATTGTTTCCTTCATCCCAAGTTTAACTGGGTTGGTTTATCATCTGATTAGGCAGTGCCTCTCATTTGTAGCACTCCATTTAGTCACATTATATATTTATTCAACAAAGATTTATGGAGTTTCTGCTATGTGGTAGACAGTGTGGAATCTACAAAACTGAGTCATGCTGGAAAACTCTCTCCCTTTGCTTAAGGTCAAGCAAAGACAGCTAATAGCCGTCATTAAGACAAAATGAAGAATGAGCTACCCCAGCGGCCCAGCGGCACACTGTGGCTATGTGAAAAGATGACTTCTATTTTGGCTAAGATTTATCAGAAAAGTTTTGTCATTGGAAGCAGAATAAGGAAAGAGAAAGAGTATTCCAGTAAATGGGTTGCTGCTTAAGCAGAGAGAGAGAGAGAGAGAGAGAGAGAGAGAGAGAGAGAGAGAGAGAGAGAGGGAGGGAGGGAGGGAGGGAGGGAGGGAGGGAGGGAGGGAGGGAGGGAGGGAGGAAGGGAGAGGGAAAATGTAGGAATACGGGGAAGGGTGAGAAGGAAAGATTTCCAATGTGCTTATAAAATAGGTAGAGAGCAGGGACAGTCTGCATCTAAGCTTCCCCCAGTCTGGTGATCCTCCTTTTTCACGTGTCATCTGGTGCTGCTGGCTTTATGTCAAACATTGCACTAAATGCTGAGGACAGAATCAAGGACAAGATATTGGGGACAGCAAGGCCATCCAAAATTTCTACTCCAGGCACAAAGTTCAACCCTTTCAGATAACGTGCTTAACAATTACCTTCCACCTCCTTAAGACCTGCAATCTGCTGGCCCCACCAGTTCCTTGCCCACCCTCACTTAAACTTGTTGCCATTCCTGTTCACCAGCAGTCCACATTCTAACACTGTAGCCACTCCTTCGTAAACATTCCCGACTTCTCCCCTCATTACCTGCGCTAGACAACTAGCAGAGTTGCCATGAGATTTAAAATGGTCCATTTGCCCCAGAGAAGCTGAGGGCCACTGCTAAAAGACAGGGATGTGTTTGCAAGAGAGACCTTCAATAGTTTTTGCCACAGACCTTGAGAGATATTTTTAATCTGGCCATGTTATCCAACTGTGTTTTGCTAAATGCAGAGATTCAACTCCTCCATCTTTGAGATGGCTAATGGTCTTCCTTCTTTCCTTCCTTTCTCTCCAATGTCTCTTACCACCCTCCTGGTGCTGTACTGCTTCAATGACAAATTGAAGAACAAATATGCATCTTTCTCTGAGACAGTTCCTCTAAACGATTGCACCTATAGACAGCCATCTGTCTCCCCTAGATGGCTGTCATGGGAAAATGGCCCCCGCTTCTCTCTGAGGTCACAGCCCTTTTGTTTTCCCCCTTTGTTCCTCTCTTTTCTCACCTTCCTAAGAAGAATTTAAGTTTTCTTGTTTCAGAGTATGTGTGTGTTAATTTTGTATGAATTTATTTTTCCTTTGGAAAAAAAGTAATTAGACGCCTGTATACCTTTGGATAAGTGGCTTAGCTTCAGAGTTGCACTTCTTACTACTCATCGTGCATAACAACCTGATTGCAATAGGAACCGAACGTATTGATGAAATTAGAAGAATGCAGTAGGATGTGGAAACACCACAGAGGACCAGGGAATGGAAAATGATGACTCTGTGTCCCTCCGATTTGATACCGGTTATAGCACAGGCAGTGCAAATTAAGAAATGTGAATTAAAAAAAAAATACAGAAGTATGGTCAAGGTTGAAGCAACAGACAAGGCATATGGAGGCATCCAGAGTTTAGTCACAGAGAGAGGCAGTTGTCACCTCAAGGACAAGGGAGAAAGGCAGTATTGTCAACACTCAGTGAGGGGCAGCCCAGAGGAAGGAACCCTAGAAGCATGGTGCTCTTGTGATGACACCCCCCCTGTGATGACACTCCTGTGAAGGGGCTTGTCTCTGAAGTGGAGTAGGACAGGAGAGGCCAAGACCAGTTAGAAGACAGGGGGAAGCCACCCAGACTCGACTAACAATGGGACCAGCCTGTGGTCACAGCATACAGCAGAGAAGAGAGTGCATCTGGAGAGGGGGAAGTTAGCAAATACAGAACAATGAAACAGAGCCATTCAATAAGAAAGTACCAAATTTCAATAAACAGACTACTACTCTGAAAGCAAAACAGAAAAGGAAACACAGATAAAATGGAATAGTTGACGCTAAACTTCCCTTTATATCTAGAATTATCTTTTCTCCATAGAGTGGATGTCCCAGAAGTCAGCTTACAACCCAACCCAACAGGCTCCAGCTAGAAGTTTAGTAGTGGAATGTAAGCAACTTCCCAACTTTACCATATTTCTATTGCTCATTTTTGTTTTATTCTACTTTTTTAAAAGAAGAAATCTTAGTTATTGAGTAACTGTTAGCACATAGTATGTATCTGATGCTTTCTCCCTGGGAGCTTTCCTCTTTGCTTGGTAACAGTCAATCATCACGCTTCCCTCTCAACAATATTAACATCCAAACAGTGAGATAAAAAGCTCATTAAAAAGCAAGTTGCTACATGAAGCAAACACCTTAAAGTAATAAAGCCTGGCTTTCTCCTTGGTGTGCCCAGGGAAATGGCATTAGAATCCTTGGCAGTGGTCTGTGTTCAAGGGAAAAGCTCAGAAGGAGGCCAGCTTTCTCTGTGGAATTATTCAGGCAGCATCCTCCATGTATAGTACTACAGAGAAATACCAGATCCATGTCTTTAGAGAGAAGGGGTTAGATGGCACACTTACTGGCAGAATCCTTTCACTGATATAGTGGGACTTTTCCTGTTCCTTCAACATTTATTGAGTCTAAATGACATGCACCATGCTGGGATTTGGGCATCTAAAGACAAAGTACCATCCTGGCCACAAGAGGGGGCTCTTATTCTTGGGAGTGAGGCTTACTGTGAGTAACCAGCCAGGGGAGAAGAGTTACTGTGTAAGGGGTTTGAAGACAACAAGAAAGTTGGAACTAACTTAATTAGGGAAGGTAGATAAGATGGAGACAACTGTTTATGGACTGTATCTTCTTTATTGATTTCAGGATCAGTTAATCCAGCATCAAACGTGGAGTTTTGCCAAGAGCTTTGCTGAACTAGTCTCACATTCTACACAAACTGAACTAGTTGCCAAAATGTTTTTACCCAAAGACCATGTGATATGACACAGCTCAAAAAATTGGATCTATTCCCTGCCGTGAGCCAGACCAAGATGGGTGGGGAACGTAAGTGTGCACAGTATCCAGGCTAAATGCCTAACTAGATGGTCAGGGTCCCAGGAGGGCAGGCTACTGAGAAATAACTTGTGTTGACAATGGGTATGTGTGACCTCTATATGGTTAAGATGAGATTTGTAGGATTTCATTTCAACTGGTCTGATTGTTGAAAATATTTGGATGTTCCAGGCCCATTTCTCTCCTTGACCTTGAAGGAGAAGCTAAGTATTTCTTCATCTATAAAGCGCAGGGAGTGTGAGAAGTTTTAACCCTTATCAAAGATAATTACCAGCTTTGTAACTCCAACTGTTCTTAGGCTCATTTAATTTTCCCACATTTCTATAAAAGAAGGTGCTTTATTTTTCCTTCCTTTAAGTCTGTATCTGAGAGAAAGGAATTTAGGGTTCCAGTGGGCTTTAGGGGAACTAAAACTAGTCACTAAAGACATGAGAAGTGGAGCTGAGATCTGGATGACCTTCCCACCCCACATCCCACAGACTCAGCCTTGGTCTGGGCAGCCTCCTGGCTCTCAGTTTGCTTCCCAGGTGGCTGCAGCTCCAGCCACGTCCTTGGGTGTCCTTGGAGTACCATTTGGTTGGTGGCAGCTTGGCAGGCCTGCACCTGCCAAGTCTGTGTCTCTGTACTCAGGATGGGGGGGGGAGTGGTGATATTGTAACAGACCCATCAAATCCTGGATTGGTGGGCTTTTGTTAAGAGAGGAAAAGCCAGTTCCCAGGTTTCAGTGTCACTTTAGAAAGAAAGGGGTCATCAGATAACCTCATATTTGTACAATATGTTTGCTAAGAACATCATCTACTAAAAAAAAAATCTTCTTCAGAAAATATTATTTTTTGCTTGTCCTTTTCTGAGCTGGTGTTGGTTCTGTTGATTTGGATTGAGGCCTGAGACTGGATTGTTCCCAGTAGGCTGTGGGAGACATTGTTGTGTCTCTTTTCTCTAGCCAGCATTACACCCACAGCCCTATCCAGTTCCCCTTGGGTATATCATATGAATTTCTTGAGTAATTATATCCCAACAACAACAGGAAAATGCCACCAATACAGTCTATGAGATCACCCTGGGCTGTGTGTTCAAGTGAATCGTGCCACAAAGGTTCATGCGTTTGAGTCCTTGTTCCCAAAACCGGAAACTCTAGTTTAAGAATGTTTCAGAACCTGGAGGAGGCAGAATCTCACTAGAGGAGATGGACCCTGCGTTTCATCACAACGCCCCATTTCCTGTCAGCTCACTGCTTCCTGGCTCAGATGTGCTTTGACCAGCAGCCTCATGGGCCCACTGCCATAGCCGGTCCGCTATGGTAGACTGTATTCCTTCTTAGACTGTGAGCCAAAGATACCCTTCCTCATTGAAGTTGCTTCTGTGGGGTGATTAGTCACAACAAGGAGAAATGTAACTAACACATACAGGAAACGTGCACAGCTCCCCGCCACCAAGTATTTTTCTGACTAAGGGTATAAAGATGATCAGCTATCTAACATAAGCCATCACTGGTGGGAGTTTCCTGGTATCTCTCATGTGCCCCCCTGTCCCATTATCATCTATGCTGCAAGGTCCCCCAACAGAAGTGAAGATCATATTGTTTGATCTTTATAAATCAGCAGATTTATATTCTTGGAGTCAGTCCCACTTGGTCATGCTAGATCTCTATTCTAGATGTCACTGAAAGTGACTTTTGCTTTGTTGAGGACTTTTGGTATGGGGTTCATAAGTACAGCGGTGTACAGTTTCTTTGCTTGCAGTATTTCTGTGGTTTTGATGTCAGTACAATGCTAGCTAGCCTGGTGGAGGGAGTTAGGAGGTGTTTTGTGAAGAAGTTGTGTGAAACTGATGTAATCTCTCCCTTAAATGCTTGGTAGGAGTCAGAAAGCAAGCCACATGAGCCCAGAGCTTTGTTTGGTTTGGGGAGGGAATTGAACTACAGATTAAATTTCTTTCATAAAGATCTGATTATTCAGACTATTTCTGTTGAACAAGATTTGGTGGTTTGTACCTATCAAAGAATTGATTCATTTCACCTGAGGCTTTAGAATTATTAGTGTGCACTTGGAAGGCTTTTCTTTTACTCCTTGTACTGTTAGTGAGATGTGCGGTGCTGCCCAGACACTGGCAATAGCGCTCTTGATATTCGTAATTTGTGTTTCTTCTTGGTCTATGTGTCTAGAAGTTTGTCAGTTTTATCGATCTTTTAAAAATTTCACTAAATTTCAGCGATTTGCTCTAGTCTTTTTTAAATCATTCAACTTCATTGATTTTTGCCTTTATCTTTATTATTACCTTCTGCTTGCTTTGGGATCAGTTTTTCTCTTTGTTTTGTTTTCCTGAGCTGGAAGTTTGTATCAGATTCCTAGCCCACCCAACCCCCACTCACTCTCTGTTCTCTCTCTCTCTCTCTCTCTCTCTCTCTCTCTCTCTCTCTCTCTCTCTCTCTCTCTCTCTCTCTCTTCTCTTCTTCTCTCTCTCTCTCTCTGTGTGTGTGTGTGTGTGTGTGTGTGTGTGTGTGTGTGTGCTGGGAACTGAACCCAGCACCTTCTGCACTCTAGGCAAGCACTCGACTGCTGATTCCCCTTCCCCAATGAAGACTTCTCTTTTTGTGTAAACATCATTGTGTGTGTTTAATTCCCTTTAAGTACCACCTCCCCTTGCACTGTACATTTTGATGGTCTGTTTACTCTCACCATCCTGTTGCCCATCCACGCTATCTAGTTCCATAATGGAGAAAATCCTCTAGTCAAAACCAAGAGACAAAAGGGAACAGATATCTAATGAATTTCCCCAAGTTCTGTGCTGGTTGTTTTGACTTTCCAACATAATGTGAACGCTAATGTCTACTTTTCAGAATTCTTTGGTAGTGATGCATTAAACAGTTTGTTACTATAGCTATTGGAATGCTTACTCCATTAAGTTAGAATCTGAAATCCTGTTGTGTTTGGGAATATATCTGTTGGATTAGTAGTAGAGTGTGAATTGAAAGACACTCGTCTTACTGGGCAAGGGTCCTTGATGCCTTTGTATAACTCCCACCCACCACCACTACATGGGAAGAGGGAACAGGAAGAAAGACTTAGAATATGTCCTCTCTTCCTAAAGTAGAGTAACAGCCATTTGTACTTTCAAAAGAAATATGAATTTCCTGGTCACTTTCAGAATAGGAGAATTATTCCAAAATGGACTAGGTTCTGTAGAGAGGGGAGAAGTTCTACCCTGTCAGGATAGAGGAGTAAGAGAAATCCTGAACAGACATGACAGGCACTCTTCCCATTGGTGTGACCCTGTCTGTGGTGGGCACTCTTCTCATTGGTGTGACCCCATACCCCTCAGACACTGTTGTCTGTGGTGGGCACTATTCTCATTGGTGTGACTCCATAACCCTCAGACACTGTCTATGGTGGGCACTCTTCTCATTGATGTGACCCTGTACACTTCAGACACTGTCTGTGGTGGGCACTCTTCTAATTGGTGTGACCCCAAACCCCTCAAACACTGTTGTCTGTGGTGGTCACTCTTCTCATTGGTGTGATTCCATACACCTCACACACTGTGGTGGGCACTTTTCTCATTGGCATGACCCTGTACACCTCAGACACTGTCTGTGGTGGGCACTCTTCTCATAGGTGTGATCTTGTGCACCTTATAAACAGCTCAAGAGAGGAAGGGTTCATCTTGGCTCCAGGTTTCAGAGGGTTCAGTTCATATTGTTTGACCTGTGCACTTGGGAAGAAAATCATGAAGGCGAGTGAGAGCAGGTGGCAGAAGCTGCTCATCAGGTTTTGATGAATGGGAAACAGGAAGCAATGTGTGTCTCCAATGACATGATCTTAATGATTTATTTCCTCTTCAGTCATAAATCAATAATTAGTCATATGATGGTCTTTAGAAACATCATCATTACACACCCAGAAGTATACTGTATTAACACCATGGATATTTCTTAAACCAGCCAGCCATGTTGACAATGAAGACCACTTATCACACAGAGTTGATCTGCAGATACTCATACCTAATTGAGATATTGACTCTTCATTTTTTAAAAACTTGTTCTTTTCCTTAAACCTTAAATCACTAATTGCTTATACAATGATCTCAAATTTTTAGTTGATTTTCTCTATAAATAAAAATAATTATAAACCCTTACCTCATGTATACATATACAAACTGTACAATTTATACAATTCTTCATAAAATATAAACTTCAATACAAATTATGAGTTTGCCTTGTCACATGACTTGAGATGTCTTGAGCACCTTGGATTGCATTTTCTTTCTTTTAGAAGCATTCACTCAATCATCCCACTTGGAACCAAGTGGCTACTAGGACTGTCTTGTCTATTGAGTACTACGTAAGAGCCATGTCTCTATCACAGATAAGAATTAAACACAGAAAGAGATGAATATGCTTTTTAGGAAGTTTCTGGTACCCACATGGTAACACTGATACATAGGAGAGCTTGAACTTCAACCTTTAATCATTTGATTAATTTGCCTCAATTCTCCTGGATTACATTTCCCATAGCTTTCTAGGATTCCATGAATAGAGAAACTGGGCATGCCGGAAGATGGGAGATTAAGGGTTGAAATAATCCTGGGGGCAGCCATCACAGGAAGTGGAAGCTCCATCTCTCCAACATCATGAATCTCAACACAAAAAAGGAAGTCCTCTCGTCTCTTTCTCTCTTTGAAATCAGCTTCTCCATCCTCCTCCTCAGTGTGGCAGCAGAAGGACCAGTGGGCTCTGTCATCACATATTGCCTCTTCCTTTCTTCTCCTCCTGCCATTACCTATCAGCTCTCACCAGCCTCCCAAGCTGCTTTTTGCAACCCACTAATGAAATTCCTTTTTCTTTTGTAATTGTGTTTTAGCATGGTTCATGCTTTGATACCAACCTTAAATCAAACTCGTTGCAGAAAGACTATCACAGGGTGACAAGCTCTTTTTTGCATGTCGCATTACTGAAACATTTATTCAGGACTTTTTGAATGATATGAATGGCTGCCTTTGAGTGCTGCAATGGCTTAATACACTACAACTAAGGATTTTAATTTCCTCTTCTGGTCTGCTCACTGGTCCCTGCCTAAGTTTCTCTCTTATTATGGACACACTACCAGAAAGGGGTGTTGGCCCCATTGGACCTGTGGCCTAGAGACAGCCAATAGTGAGCTAAGACATAGATCATAGAAGGAGCCTTCAGATCTAGTTCAGTATGGTTTCCCCAGATTCTGGATAGCTTGTTTTCTCATTAAGGTATATGATTTTTCCCAGAGAGTTATGGGTAAATATAAAATTGGAAGGACAGCTCTTAAGGGCAATGAAAATAAAAATCTTAATTTCACTGTCAAGTGACCTATTTCTAGGATGCTTTATGATATTTTTGTTCAGCAAATGAGAATTATGCCAAATGTCTTATGGACTCTAGATATGAAAACAACCACAAACATGTATAAGTCTACATAAAAAATACAGATAAGGAATACAGAATTCTGGACAGAAACTCACGTCTGGCTTCCTGCAAAGAGAAAATATCACTTGGAAGACACACATAATACAATATTAAAGATGATTTTACTTTAGTTCCAAAATTAGCAAGTCAGACTCAAAGATGGCAACATGGGGAATAATTTCTGTACATTCTAAAAAGAATCAAAACCAATTAGAACCAGACACCTATTAAGGCTTAATTAGAAGCAAACTGTACTTGCTGAAATGTCCCACATTTACTGAACAGCTTGAAAGTCGTTCCATGTGAGCATCAAGCAAGCACTTTCTAATCCCTTGTTCCACTCATCGAATCCCCATTTCCTTCTCTTTGTTGACATCTCAGGCAAACCCTACAGTATGTCATTCATCTTAGTTCTTGAGACACATGGGCTGTTACTTAAGATATTTAGCTAATACCCTCTCTTGTTCCTTCACAGCTCAGGATCAGCCAGTGCTTCCCGTATGCTGTTGGAGTCCTGTTTTGGCTACTTCTCCTCCTACTTACACAGGCTGTTCCCTTGAGTCTTCTGTATGGCAGCCTCTGTACATAATCATTTGAGGATACAAGCTTTGGGGATGTGCTTTCTATTCTTCCTTTCCACCATAAGATCAACTACCTCTTCATTTGACCATTTCTAGAGCACTCTGACTTTTTGGCTCCTAGCAGGGCCTCCTCTGTTGCTCAACCCTCTGAGTTGGAGTAACAGCAAGATGTCTTACACCATGATCCTTCTGACACATCTGCTTAGTCTGTAGAAAAACCCTTGTATATCCCTTGACTCAACATACATGAATCACTAGATACAACCCATCACATTAATGGTCTCAAGGACAGAAATCACATGATCATCTTAATAGGTGTATAAAGGCTTTTGACAAAATCAAACATCACTCTGGAGATTTAGTTTTTTCTAAGGATTTGGCCTCTGGAAGGTTGACCATGCTCTAGTGGATGATCTCATATCCATAGATATCACAGACTGGATTTGAAAAAAAAGAAGAAACAAAGTTGGAACTATGGGAGGTAGAGCATAGATCTGTGAGGAGATAGGGAAAGAGTAGGGGGGATGTATATGATCAAAATAAATTGTATAAAATATTTATAATGAATTAACAAAATTATTTTATTTTTAAAAGGCCCAGAAAGACTAGGAATGGAGGAGACATATCTTAATTAATAAAGGTTATATGTGACAAACCTACAGTGTCCATCATGCTGAATGCAGGGAAACTCAAAGCATTTCCACTAAGGTCAGGAACAAGATAAGGATGCTCGCTCTCCCTATGCCTGTTCATAGGTTTAGCTAAAGCAACAAGACAAGGGAATCAAAGAGACACCAAGAAGTTAAACAGTACTTATTTTCAGGTGACATGATATATACAACAGACCCATAAGACTATTGCAGGAAACCTCTGGGGTTGATAAACATCTTCAGCAAAGCAGCAGGTTACAAAATTAACAGACAAAAATCCTAGACACCAATGCCAAATATACTAAAAAAGAAAATAGGGAAATAATTCTATTCATAGTAGACTGAATAATAAAAGATGCCTTGGAATAAATTAATGAAGTTAAATATATTTACATTGAAAACTTTAAAACACTGAAGGAAGAAATTGAAGAAGACTTTAGAAGATGGAAAGGCCTTAAATGCTTGTGAAGTAGTAGAATTAATACTATGAAAATGGTCATCCTACCAAAAGCAATTTATAAATTCAGTATAATCCCAATCAAAATGAGGACTCAACTCTTCACAAAAGTAAAACAATAAATAAATAAAAATTTATATGGAAGCACAAAAGACATTGGATAGCAAAATCAACCCTGAATAATATGAACACTGCCAAAGTATTATAATACCTGATTTCAAGTTACAAAAATAGAAACACAGGTCAAGAGAATAGCATAGAGAACTGAAGTACAAGATCAGGTAAACTACAGCCACCCAACTGTTGATAAAGAACCCAAAAATACTCATTAGAAAGAAGACAGAATTTCTGATAAATGGTATTGAGAAAAGTGAATATGTGCATAGAGAAGAATGAAACTTAATTTTTTTTCTACACTGCACAAAAATCAATTCCAAATTGATCAAAGACCTCAGTGTTAGACCTCCCTCCCCAAATTGGTATCAGGTAAAGGAAAGAGTACACTTAAATGTATAGACATAGGCTAGAACTTTCTGAACAGGATGCAAGCCACTCGGGAAGTAAGAACAATGGTTACATGAGAGCTGGTGAAGTTAAAAAACTTATGTACTACAAAAGAAACTGTAAAGCAAGTGAAGAAACAGCCTGTGCAATAGGAGAGCATCTTTGCAAGATGTACTTCTGACAGAGAATTAAGGTTTAGAATATATAAACAACTTTAAAAACTAGATGTCAAGAAAACAAACAACTTCATTAAAAATGGACTGTGGAACTGAACAGAAAGTTCTTAAAATATATGGCTACCAGGGAAATGGAAATAAAAATTACTTTGATATTTTTATCTTACTCAAACAAAAATGCCTAACACAAATGACTGCAAATGCTAGCAAGTAGGTGTAGGAAAGAGGACCTCATATTCATTGTTGGTGGGAGTATAAACTGGTGTAGCCACTGTGGAAAATCAATGTGGAAGTCCCTCAAACAGTTAAAAATAGAACTGCTATATGATCCAGTTATATAATCCCTGAGTATATACTCACAAGACAGGTACCTGCACATCTGTGTTCATATGGCTATATTCACAACAGCAAAGAAATGGAACAAGCCTTGGTATCCATCAGTGGCTGAATGGATAATGGAAAATGTGGTACATATACACAGAAGGATTTCATTCAGTGGTAAAGGCGAATGGAATTGTTATTTGCAGAAAATGGATGGAACTGGAAAGTATACTGAGTGGGGTAACGTAGATACAGACACATGCTACATGTTCTCTTTATGTGCATATTCTTTTTTTTTCTTTTTAAAATGCATTCATTAAATTTGTTTCCTGACAATTCCACACATGTACAAAATAAGTACTGTCATCCCCATCCAATCCCATCTTCCTAATACCCTTGTCTACCCCACATTTCTCTACAAATCTCTTTCACCCATTCATGTCTTTTGGTTTTGTGCTCCACCAGGATTAATTAGGTTCGTCTGTGTTACTACTGGTTTGGAGTTATCTGTTGGAGCCTGGTAGTGTCAGCAGAACACAACTGAAGACAACAACTTCCCTTTCCCAGAATCTCTCAGTAGTTAATAATAATGCAGCAATAATGAGTTGGATCCCATGAGCAGGGTCCTCCTCTTTCCATGACTGCTTGTTGACAGGAACAGTCTTGTCTAAGCCCAGTGCAGGCAACTGCAGTTGCTGTAAGTTCATGGTTTTTGATGGCTGTGTTACACTTGGAGAATGGCATTCTCAGCCTTTCATTCTATCTTCTGACTCTTACATACTTCCCATTCTATCAGCTGCAATGTTCCCAGGGCCTTAGGGATGGTGGTGTAAATGTCTTGCTCATGGCTAAGCCCTCAATAATCACTTATTCGTAGCATACAAAGAAGCTATGAATCTCTAAATTCACTACCCATTCACTGAAAAGAGAAGCTTCTCTGATTAAAAGAAATAACTAGAGATTTCTTCTTTTTTTTTCAGATATAATTCTGTTGGCCAGTTACTAGTTTCTTATCTGCTAGCTCTGTCTTAAATATTAACCCATTTCTATTAATCTAAGTACTTCCACATGGTCATATCTTATCGGAGAGAGGGGCTGGCATTCTTCTCTTTCCGTCCTCCATCTTGGATTCTCTCTACTACTTCCTCTCTCCTCCTTGTCTCCTAGTCCTGCCTATCTTGCTTTCCTATTGGTCAACAGTGCTTTATTCATTAACCAATAAGAGAAACATATTTACAGAATGACATCTATCATCTCCTCTTTTCTGTCTAAATGAAAAGGATTTTAACTTTAGCATAGCAAAACATATATACAACAGTTATCAAATAAGAATCACAGTTAACAATATTTAGTCCATTAACATTTAGTGTGCATATTCTTAATATGAAGTTTTAGTGTATTTAATTATGAGCAGTAGTAAAGGCCAGAAAGTTAGAAAAAGGTCAGTAGAGGACAAGGAGGCAGGAAATGGAGGGTAGTAGAGTACTTTGAGCATGAAACTGGAGGGTAAATACTAGGGTCAAAAAGAACTAAGCAGGAAAGCAGACAAGAGAACATAGAAAATAACAGAGAAGAGGAGGGTAACCAAAATTCAGGATGCATAAAAAGGTATATGTCAAATGACTATTTTATAAGCTTATTAAAAATACAATCTGAAAGAGGAAGAACAGCCTGTTAATGGATAATGCTTCTCCCAGAAGCCAAAGGTTATTAAATGAAAATCTGGGTGCCAGATGTCAGTTACCTCTCTGTGAGTTGTTGGTCAGGGATTTTTTCAAAGACCAGCCCTAAAAACGGAACAGACTATTGTTATTTCTTTTGCTTGCCCACCAGAACTTGATGCTGAAGACAGCAATGCTTTGGTTATAGGACACAGAGAAATCAAACTATAGCTGAACTTGCTCCTTCCTACTGGCTAGCTTACATCCTCCAGAGGTGTGAAGCAGGCTGCTAGGGAATGAGAGTCATTAACAGCCTTAACTAGCTGTGAATCCTGAGGCCTACCATAATGACCTACCAGGCATGATGTGCACTCTGGTGTTACAATGGTAACACTGATATGGGAGCAACCAACTACTTTGAGTCCTGTTCCACAAGAAGGGGCTCATGGTGTTGTAAATCTAGTCAAGAGCTCATAACTGAAATGTTTGTAGGTTCTAGTGTGGGAAACCACTACTGTTTTTACTAAATGGTAATGTTGCCTTTCATTTATTTATATTTAAAACCATAGATTAGTACCATTCCCCATTTTTTATCATAGCACATCTTACTATTTTTGTCAGTCATTAATGCAGAAGCCTATAACTGGTAAAAGCGCTGAAAATAAGTAATGGTGTAATACTCTGACTTAAAAGGAACAGCTATATCACCTCCTTCAAGGCTCATGGAACGTAATGGAAAAGGGAGCAAAAAGAATGTCAGAGCCAGAAAATATGCAGGGCGAAAAAAGAAATCATGTTCTAGAATGACAGAGTCACTGTACTCACAAACTCAGTGCAGATATAGTTATCTGCACAAGACCCATCCTAGATTGGCATCATTTCTTCTTGTATGGGGGAGGGGTTATTGAGGCATCACCCCTTGCTGAGGGACTAATAGATGTTAACAGTAGTTTGGAGAGGAGAGTCTTCTTTTCTTCAGTGGTATAGACTATAGATGTGTTACCCTTGCTCCAGTAAATAACCTGCTATCCAAACTCATGCAAGAAACTCAAGTTAAATAAGTCTCTTCTCTCTCTCTCTCTCTCTCTCTCTCTCTCTCTCTCTCTCTCTCTCTCTCTCTCTCACACACACACACACACACACACACACACACACACACACACACTGCATGAAAGTAAAAATATTTTCAGGAAAGAAGAGTTTCAGTGGAATAGGGAAAGTGATGAGAAAGGGGCATAGGTGTGACAGACAAATACATTCTATAATCTGTGAAACCATTAAAAGTTTTTAAAACTTATGCATGCCTGCTGACAACAATGGTGGGTGTACAGGATTTTCTACCTGCACCTCACTCCTAATTTTGTGCCATATTTCTTTCAGGTAGTCTTAGAGGCAAAACAAGTCTCCCCTCTGAGTGATCTCCAACCTAAGGATGAAAAAATTTCAATCCTCATAGGTACCCACAGTGCAACTATTGATTTCTTTGGGGGCTTTTTCAGTTAGGAGGTAGCCTACAAGCTGATGTCAATGATTTCCACAATCTCTCTCTACAGTCTCCCAGGTTTTATTTTATTTATTATATATATATATATATATATATATATATATAATTTTGTCTTATTTTACATATCGATCCCAGTTCCCTCTCCCTCACTCACTCTCCCATGACCTCCCACTCCCCTCCCATTCCATCCCCCCCCCCACATACTCCATAGGGAAGGTGATACCTTCCAGGAGGAATCATAAAAATCTGTCAAGTCATTTGGAGTAGGGAGTCCTGTCTCTAGGCTAAGGGAGTATCCCTCCATGGGGAATGTGCTCCCGAAGTCCTTCTGTGCACCAGGAATACATCCTGGTTCCACTGTCAGAGGTCCCTTAGACTGCCCATGCCTCCTAAATGAGACCCACGTTCAGGGGGTCTGAATGGGTACAGTGCTGACTCCCAGCTATCAGACTAGGGGTCCATGCGCTCCCCCTTGTTCAGGTCAGCTGTCTCTGTGAGTTTCTGTAGTCTTGTTTTGACCCCTTTTCTTATCACTCCTCCCTCTCTGCAACTGGATTCTAGGAGTTCGGCTCACTGGCTCAATATAAGCACTCAGTTGTTGGTATTTACAAGATAGGGTTGGCTCTGTTATAATTAACCTAGGTGTCTGCCATAACTAGAGGCCACGTTACCTTTTGACTAGAGGTCAATCTACCTTTTCTGTCTACAGTCTTGAGACCTGGTTATCAGTTCTTTAAGCAGTATGAAAGGTCCTAAGTACAACTGAGTTGCCACCCTCAGCTCTTTGTTAAACCTGACACCATGAGCAGGACTATGAGGTGCAATAGGAGGGTGGATTCGGACCGTTCTAAGGATTGCTGGCTGTCATTTCCTAGAAACCTGGAGTGTTTTCAGGAAACAGTTACATTCGATCACTGGCAACCAGTTTAGACCACAGGAATTGTGGACGTGGTGTATGAGTCTGGAGGGGAGAAGTGGTTGTCATCCAGCAGGTATAAGCAGTAGGACTTCTTTTCTAAGCATTCCTGGAATGGCCTTGTGACTCAGGCAACATGTGAATCCTGACCTTGTTGCTGAACAACATTCTGCAGCTTTGCTTCGCCAGCCCTCACCTGAGTTCAGAGTCACAGCAGGATGCCTGGGAGTAATGCAATGCACAAGCATCCTGAGAAAACTGCTCCCTTTTTATTTCAGATTCTGTTTGTACCTTCTAAGGGCAGCAGCCCCGAAGTACTGTCCACATTCTAGAAAAATGTGGGATACAAATTGTGGCTGTCTAGATACATAGGGGAGGGCCTAGACCCTGCACCAAATGATGTGATAGACTTTGATGATCCCCCATGGAAGGCCTCCCCCTTCCTAGGGGAGTGGATGGGGGGGGTCAGTGGGGGATATGAGAGGGAGAGGGAACTGGGATTGATATGTAAAGTAAGATTGTTTCTAATTAAATAAAAATGTATATATATATGTATGTACATATATATAATTGTGGCTGTGACTATAACGGTGACTAATAACATGCATATATAATTAATTTATTCAGTGCAGTGTTAGCATTGTTAAAAATGCTAACCACATCAGGGGGAATATGCTATTTTACTCCTATAGATAAGGAAATGTAGACCCTCGGTCAGATTTTTATGGCAGACAAGCAGAGGATCTAGGGTTGTCGTGTAAATCACCTAACTCCATATCACATCTAGTAGGTTTCATGCTCTGTCGTTATGTCATACTCCTGTCTCAGAAGTAATTGACTTTTTTCTAGAGCTAAGGTGTCTACAAAGAGTCTATTAGGACCAAACATCTTAAGAAAATCCTCTATGTACAGACTGAAACTTAGGATTAATAGAAAGAGTCTCCCTCACTTTATAGTCCTAAGGTTCCTAATAATAGAATGTTTCCTTGCAAGGGCCCTGAAAATATTAATTTACCACAATCTAATGTGCCTGTAGCTTTTTAAAGAAAGTGTATTATATCAATTGCTTTCCCTGTTACTGTTGAAAATACCTGAGAAGAGAAAGTTTTTAAAAACGGAGGTTTTATTTTGGATCACAGTTTGCAAATACAGTCCAGTATGATGGTGTGTGTGTGGGTGTGTGTGTGTGGGGGGGGGGTGTCATGGCAGAAAAAACTTGGGGTGGCTGGTCACATTGTATCTGCAGTCAGGAAGCAGAGAAAGACTAATGCTGTTGCTTTCCTAGCTATCTTCTTTTCATGCAGTCTAGGGCTAGAGCTCACTTTAGTCATGTCACCCATGGTTAGGGTAGGTCTTCACACCTCAGTTAATCCAGTCTACAAACTGCCTCATAGATATGCCTAGAGGTTTGCCTTCAAGGTGATCTTGTCAAGTTGTCAGCCAATATTAACTATCATAGCTAGAGGTTCTCTGCCTCTACAAAGTGGGGAAACTTTGAAATAAGGTTCAAAAACAAGTCCCTTTCAACCAGAAAGGGAATAAAATTAAAAATAACCAAAGCCTCATTAGTAATGAATATATTTAAGTCTTTTTCCAATAATAAAGGAAGACAAAGGGAAAATTTAAATACGCTAGGGTTGTTGTTGTTGTTTTAGATTTTGCTTGTTTGATTTTTCTGTTTGTTTGTTTTTATTGTTGTGGTTGTTTTCACCAAAACAATCCCAGAGTCTTGTGTTGTTTGGTTCTTTTAAAACCCAGTTGTTTTTCTAATATTCTGTGAAAGTAGGGCTGGAATTTTGTGAAGTAAATTAGTTCAAATGCAATGCCGGGTCGTCAAACCTCACCTTCCAAGTTCTTTATGTTTTCTCACCATGGCTTAGGACAGAGGACATAGAGACAGTAAGTGATTGGAAATCCAAGAGACATGTTTGTCAGTTGTGGTTTTGAAACTCTGGCACACAGAAATCATTTGTTGAGGGACTTTATTTAGTCAAAACTCCATAATATGATTAAAATTAGGGTGAAATAAACATGTAAATACATTTTAGAGAAAAGAATCTAAGTCATAGGGAGGGGTGAGGCCAGGCATAAGGAAGCATTGGAACACGTTTTAGTTAGTGTTTTTAAACATCACTGTTGCTTAGTATGGAGGCCCCAGGGAGAACAGTTTCCTTCTGGGAAGAGAAATGGCAACAGAGCTCCCCATGCACGACTGACCTGTGATGGAGGCAGAGTCGTGCATATCTGCACACTGGCCTGAGATTTGAGCCCAGCCCTGCCATTTACTACTAGCTTTACAATCGTCGACGAATTTTCTAACTCCTCCCAAGTTCTTGTTGATAAACTGTAAGTAACCCTTTAGAAGCACCGAGGGGGATACAGCATGTTCCAGTCTGTAAAATGTTTACAGCTGCACGTGTAATTACAAGACACTGTGCAAATAGGTAGCTGTTAGTTATCACAGTGGTCCTACCTTTCAAAGTCCTAGCATCAGCACAGATCCTTTTTATACTCAATGTTTGAAATCATCCCTTTGATATCAAAAGTGCTGATGGCTTTATTCCAATCTAGCTCTAAGACTTGAGACCTTTTGATGGTTCTCCTTCGTGAGGCTTCAAGGTGAAGACAAATTCTTCCCCGGTAGACTCAGTTGCTCAGGACTTTGGCACCCTCTAGTGCATGATGTGTGTTGATGCGTTCCAGCTCCCACCCTACCAGTCACGGCACCTGGAAAACTCTGTAGTTCCGGTTATAGTAAGCCAATTAAAAACAATTGCCAGGGCTCCATGTATATTGGACAGCCCTGACTTTGCAGCAGTAGCAATGATAGACAACCACTGCTGAAACCTTTTTTTGTGGATTAATGTGGAGGGGGAACACCGTGGTCATATGTCAGCATGTGACAGGTATGCCAATGGTCAGACCTCTGGAAGAATGCTGCAAGAAAAAAAAAGTCCAGAAAGAGTTCAGATAAAGAGGCGCATGCATTTAACACAGGAGACATGAGTGAAGAGCACTGTGGGTTTCAAGCCTATGTCTTTAAATATTAGACGCGAAAATGTACCATTTGCCGTCAACTCTAAGATGCAGGGTCTTTCTTCACAGTTCCTGTCCTTCTGGAACTAAATCCTTCTTACACATAACATTATGTTTTGTGATTTTATTTGTGGTAATTTTAAATTTCTTTAGTGGTATGTAATAATATTTAAATTCATTTTTGTAATTGCTGACATATTGATGATTATAATGATGAAGCCTGGTAGTATAAATTAATTTTTTTGCTCAAGTCCTTGGCCAATTGGTTTCCAAATGCTATGCAGAGCTTTATTTTCTAAGTAAAAGCCAAAAGTGGCAGCAGACATCTGTAGTGAGATATTCACTTTGTCTGCACCTGTGGCACAGACCCCGCCCATTGGGGGTGGGGGCAGGGGCAGATGTTACCTGGGGGAACTAAGGCTGAGGAGGGGGCTCGGAGAGCTCTCTTGCTTGCAGCATGGGGACAGGAGAACATCTGGAGACGTTCTTGGGACCAGGAACCTACTGGTGTTCATCTGTCTATGTTGTGAGTTATTTCTCCCTGAATAAACATCTATTCGACCTATTTGTTTCTCCTGATCCTTATTATACCTCAATAGACATCTGTAGCTCCAGTGCTGGGGAGTTGGAGGAAGACAGAGATAGGTGACTCTCTGGAGCTCATTGGCTGGTCAGCATACCCAGATGGTAAGTTCCTGGTTCAATGAGAGACTCTGATATCAAAAACTAAAGTGAAGAGGGGCAGGGGCAGTGGGTAAAGACACTTGCCACTTGCCACATGCCACCAAGACTGGTGACCTCAGTTTGATCCCCAGGACTTACATGGTAGGAAAGACCTGACTCTAAGTTGTCCTCTGACCACCTGTGGTGGTTTGAATAGGTATGACCCCCCCATGGACTCACCTGTTTGAATGCTTGGCCCATAGGGAGTGGCACCCTTAGGAGGTGTGGCATTGTTGGAGTAGGTGTGACTTTGTTGGAGGAAATGTTATCACTGTGGAGGTGGGCTTTGAGGTCTCATGTATGTTCAAGCCATGCCCAGCGAGACAGTTCACTCCCTGTTGCCTGTGGATCAAGATGCAGAACTCACAGGAACCGCTCAGCACCAAGTCTGCCTGCATGCTGCCTTGCTTCCCTTCATGATGATAATGGACTAAAACTCTGAAATTGTAGGCCAGCCCTATTAGATACTTTCTTTTATAAGAGTAGCTGTGCTCATGGTGTCTCTTCATCACAATAGAAACAGTGACTAAGACAGACCCTCCCACAATAAGCAGATAAACAAACAAATGAAATAACTGGATAACGAGAGAAGACACTTGATGTCTGCTGTGTCTTCTGCATAGGCACACATAGGCAAAAGCACCTGCCACACTTGAACACCCCCTCCACAAAACATACCTACATTTTTAAAAATGATAAATGAAATATCAAAAAATTAATAAGAAAGAAAAGAGTCAACTCAATAGTCAGTTCCATAGAAAAATAAGCAAATGCCTGACCAGAGCATAGCTTCAGGAATAACTGAGATGGAAGATACCAATGAGGGGGATACAGGGTAATTTTGGTTCTCGCCGTTGTAAGGCTGTATAGTCATTTTGGAAAACCAGTGGCCTCTACTGTGCCTCCCCAAAGACCCAACGGTATCATCTTCATTTAGGCATATACCAGAAGAAATATGTTTCTACCAAAAGATGCTCATGAATAGTCACAAAAGCACAATGTATAAGAGACAAAAAAGACCATTCCACCATTATTTGAATGAATTGCTTCACTTTTATAATCACAGCACAAACGCAGCAATGGAAATTAATAACCAGCAACTACAAGAAACAAAGACGATCATAAGCTTGACAATGAAAGAAGTCAGATACAGAAATTAATATATATTAATTACCTAGCAAAATTAATCTATGACATTAAAACTGAGAGGCTCTCAACACAAGCAAAGCATTGCATCTTGGTGCTGGCCATGTTCTATTTTTTAAACAAGATATTGGCTTCATTCAAAATCTATTGATTGCTGGGTATATCACTCAGTGGTTAGACCACTTGCCTGGCATATGTCAGGCTCTGGGCTCAGTCACCAGCATGAAAGACAGAGGGGGAGGAGTTGGAATTTGGGAAGCTCACAGGTCACAGAAGCAGGGTAGAGACTGAATTACATTAATCGTTATCATATGAAGAGACCTAAGAAGTGGGCGTATGTGTACACGTGTGTCTATGTATATGTGTAGGGTCACACAAGGAAAAGAGATAGCTGGAGAGAGACATTTTGGCTTGTCACTTAGTCCTGATTTTGCTGCCCCTTCTTAGGCCTCCTCTGGTTTCTCAGGACCCTGCAGCACCACCACACAAAGGGCTTACTTACTCTTGTTGTCATCGACATATGCAAATAGGGGGAAGCTTTCCTCCAGCTTCCTAAATGTGTTAACAACTCTGGCTTGTACGCACAGTTTATTTTTATCAGCCTCTGAAGCTTGATACTTTAGATGTTGATGACAGCATGCTGACAGCCCAGTTCTTTTCTGGCCTTGGGTGTGAGTGGGGGAAGGGAGGAACCCAAAGGAGATGCCCCTTGCAGATGACTGCTGCTGAGGAAGTCTGTCTTCTAACTTGCTGTCTCCTCTTTTTCGGAAGCCCAGGTCAGATGCCCTTAGCTGTTGACCCGTTACTGTTCTCCAACCATGAGATTCTCGTTTTTCTCTCATTTTTACATTGTATAAAACGGTGTATGCAGGACAGCAGTTATCTATAGCTAAAAGGCAGGGGTTCAGTGTGGAGAGCAGGACCTCTGAGTTCTTCTGCAGAAGCTTTACGTCCACCAAAGCCACAGACGACTTATGTTCCCACAGCTGTCCTGGGCATCGCCACACTTTTGCTAACATTGTCTTCATGGACAGGTCCGATGGTGTTGTGTCACCAGTTCATTCTTCAAAGTGTATTTCTAAAAGTTTCTTTCAGTTCATTTTTAAGGATCAAAGTTCAAGGCCAGGAAAACAGACGATTTCTGTTTTCTGGATCCCAAGTTCTAAAGGCAGCCATTGCCATGTAGATTTCAGAACAATGTAAGCCATTGGCAGCTCCATGTGCTTGGAGTTTTATAAGAGCAGCCATCTATTTCCTCAATTACTTTTAAGATGATTAATATAATAGAGCATATTCTTAACAAAGAGCCCATGATCATGTTACCATTAGTATTAATTACTAAACATGCCTTTCCTCTATGCAGCCTCATCCTTAAATGCATGCGACTGGGAAAAATACAACATAATCACCATTGTGCCTTCCACATGCCTTCCAAAGTGTTCTTACCACGTGCCATAGTTAATTCACATTGTCAGCTAGACTGGATGCACACCTCTGGTTGATCTCTGAATGTGTTTCCTGAGAGGTTAGACTTAGCCTGTGATTCTAATGTGTTTTGAACCCATTCTGTAACAGAATCCTTCACTATACCTTGGACTATGCATAAAGGGATGCAAATAGGGCAAACATTAGCTCAAGCAATAGGGTCTGTGATCTGGAATCAGTCATTTGGGTAGCTGGGCTTCAACAATCCTTGCCAAAAGTGGAAAATTCTGTTTGTGTGTCTTGGCATCTCATTAGACAAGTAGTCTTTCCCACCAAGTTCCAGCTGTCATGGGTACTTCGGTCCTATAACTTCATAAGGAAAGAGGTACTGGAGTCAGGAAAAAGCAGAGCAATAGGAAATCCTAAAAAGAGTTGTCTATTTCTAATTAGGCCCATCCATCATTAAAGCTAGAAATTTCATTCTAAACATCATAGACCCAGAGGAAATGAAAAGAGGGACATTCTCTCTTGATTTTTTTAATTTTGCTTCAAGAGCAGACACTTGATTACCTCATACTAATGGGGACTCAGGAATCCATATTTTCAGAGTTGCAAGCTTGGTTTGTCACTCCAAACTCTATTAACACAAGCCTCCTGGTCTCTATGATTAGAGATGCTCAAAAATGAAGCTATGTGAGGTGATCAGTAAATGAGAATATCTGGGACTTTCGGCGTCATGAATTTCTTGTCTCAGGATGTTATGTGCTGCTGTGATGTAACATTTACTTTAATGGCCCCAGAAATGCATGGAGCAATAGTGCAGCAAATTAACAGCATCTTCCCATCTGCCTCAAACTGTAAGAGGCAATTTGAACCACATTTGGTGTTTATAATTATTTTGTAAACCGATTTGCAGACATGGAGCAATTATTGAGTGTATGGATAGCACACTGCCACGGACCGTCCCTCTTGGAGACCGGAATCCACGGGAGAACAGGGGTGAAGGCTGTAGGAAAGTCAAGATACGGCGCAAGGGAATGACAGACAGACACACTGTGTAGTGAAAATCTGCTGCAATTTTACTTCTGCAAAGGCTTGATTTATATAGTATACAGAATAAGAAACTTGGCAAAACAATACATTCTGCAAAGGCTTGATTTATATGGTATACAGAACAAGGAACTTGACAAAACAATACATTTCCCACACATAGCCCCACACCTGGCCCAGAGGCAGAAAATCAAGATTAAGCAATAATCAAATATAGTTCTTTCGTAGATACATAATGTGTTTTTAACTTCATACAATGATTCTCTTTGTTCTACTTTCTCTAGAAAGGCCCCCAGACTCATATCGTCCGGGGCCTCCTTTGTTACTTCTACAATAGCCTGTGTAAGCGGAGGAGCCGAATTGAGGAAGCTTGAGTCATTTAACTCAGTTTCATTCTGTACTTTGATTTCTTGGTATGCGGTCAGCTGTAGACAGAACAAATAGAGTACACAGAGAGAAATCATGCAGAGTGCCAGGAGTATGCGCTCCATTGCCATCTCCAAAACAGAGATTTGCCTATGGCAACAGGTCCCATCATGGTCGCTGATTGCCAAAGGGAAGCCTGGGGCCACGCTCCGGGGAGCTCATACCCCAATCCTTCAGCGTGAACCAGCCAAATGCGTGGCATTTTGTGACACTACACGGCAGTCACTGCTGTGGACGTGGCAGCACACAAATCTTAAAAGAGGTTTTGACTTTTTAGAAAGAAGATCTACATAGTCCACTTGGTCACTGAAAGAGAGAGGGAGGAAGAATGTGTGTCTGACTATTGATGATTTTATTTTTCCTTTACTTTCATGAGTGTGTGGCAGGGGGTGGATAAGAGAAAGAGTGAGATTCTGGGGTCAGGAAGATGGCTCAGTAGATAAACGTGCTTGCCATGCACATATGAGGACCAGAGTTATGTTCTCAAGACATCACTTAAAATCTGGTGAGCATGGTTACTTGCCTGTAACCCCAGCATGGAGAAAGAGATAAAATTCCTAGAGCTTTTAGCAGGGTCAGCAAGCTAGAAGAGTGAGCTCTGGGTTTATCCAGAGATGTTGCCTCAATACATAAAGTGGAGAGAAATCTAGGAAGATAGGAAGATACCACACATCGTTTGTATCAATGTTTGGTCTTACACTCCCCTGTTCAAAACATACAGTCTGCCTGGGAATAACACACACTTCTGTAATAAACTTCTCACAGGATGCCAGTGAGATGTGTTACCCTTTTACTCACAGTGAACTATATTCCACCTTCCTAAAACCTGTATTGGTTGAAGTCTATCCCAGAGCAACCTCTCATAGAAAGCTGCTCTGAAAGATGATTGCTTGAACCTTTCAGTCCTGGTTCACCTTCCAGCCCTGCCACATGCTGAGATGGTGACCAACAGGGCAGCCATCTTGGGTTCCAGAGACTTCTTGTTGAAGGAGTTTGCACTGTAGAATTGCTTGGAACTGCCTGTAATTGCACAAGCAGAGACTATCCCTTTGCCATGTGAAGCCTGTGAGATCTAAGGGGTTGTTTGTTATAGCAGCATGACTGTGTTGACCACCACAACTGTCATAACAAAGTAACATTGACTGGGAGGCTGAAACAGAAAAATTTTTGTTTTCTATCACTGGAGGCTAGGCAGTTCTAGATGAATCTGTTGGGCAGTTCAGTTGCTGACAGGTGGCCACCTTTTCACTGTGCCCTCCCTCACACGATGCCTCTTCTAAGAGCACTAACCCCAACCAGAGGATGACATGCCTACCTGAAACCAGCCATCTGAACTAAGAATCCTAGAGACTGTGTCTCAAGACTGTCACTTTGGAGTAGTCTCATCACATGGTTCAGTTCACAGCAAATGCCCGGCTTATCTTGACTAATGCAGCAACTATTCTAAGATTTCTAAAAGCATATTCTTAGTCACTTACTGGGGTTTAGACAAAAACTGACATCAATTTATGTCTGTGAATGTTACTGTCCTCATCACTTTACTGTAAGTGACCTCATAGCAAATTCTAGTATTATTGCCCAGAGAAGCAGGTTGTCTCTTAAGGCTACAGATGGCCCTTGGGATCCACTCCCTGGATCTTCTTTCATTCTCTCTTAGTTCTCATTTACATTCTACTCTGAGAGGTAAAAGGTAGGGTATGAACGTCACCCATTTCACACTGCTAATCTTCTGATCACTATATAATAAACTGGAATGAGAAAGATGGGTTACACAGCACCCTGTTGAGCAGATTTCCCAAAATTTCACTCCTTTCCTAGGAAGCCTTTACTTTTTTCACTTGTAGGCCACAAGGATGCAGGGAGAGAAACTGATAACTGAAAGGGAAGAAAGAAAAAAAATCCATGCATCTTTCCATTATGTCTTTGGTAATGTCATATTTTCCAGTAGGTGATGAGGGATAGGAGAAGAGTGGTCTACTCTCTCATTTACATCCCTTGTGAATAGCACATAAAATAGCACAGGAAAAAAACATTGAGAATTGTCTTCATCATTCAGAGTAGAGTCCTTACTGGGAAAGTGTATGCGACTTCCACATTCCATGTCCTTGTTGGTACATCCTTCAGACTTCTTTATAGCATTGCCCGACTGCTGCACCTGCATCCCCCTATTAGAATGAATAAGTCATAGCAATATGCCAGCAATTGTCTCAGTCTACCTTTACTGTCTGTTTCATCAGATGTTAGTGGAGAGCAGAGCCCTGCATTATTTACCTTTATGTATCTCTCCTCCTTTTAAGTCACCTCCAATAGTGTCTATGTCATTGGCTCTAGGAAGAATTTGTTAAACATTTGTAGTGTTGGGATGAGTTTCCTCTCATTTTTTTTCTCCTTTTTCAGTTTCTTAGTAATAGAGCCTGTAGAATTCTGACCTTTTTCTACATGAATTTTTATTGTGTCTACCCACAGCATCTTTGATCTGTTTGCCAACCTTTCATCTGAGGTTGTCTAGCACAGTCCTAGTACAGGAAGGCCTCAGCAAATATTCTGTGTTGATAAATGGATAATGAGACACACTGGAGACAAGGAACTTGCCCGCTGTCTCACAGTGGTAAATGGAAGCTGAACTGCTTGTGTATAGTTGAGCTCTCAATCCACGCAGCCCCTTGTCATAGAATTCTTCACTCTAGCAAAAATTTCTTTAGCTCAGCTGTACAAAGCATAACACCAACAAAGAAAGAATTGTGGGACTGGCACTGTATGAATTCTTGATGTGGCCATGTTTGTGACCAGAGACTAGTCTACCAGCCATAGGAAAAAAGTGAATCTTCCAAGTGCGTGCACCATGGATAATGAGTCTGCAGCATTGGTTCTGAAAGGGCAATGTTCTTTCTAACAATGCATTCAATTCTCAGGAAGAACATGCATTGGACATTTACTAACTACTGATTAACCTCAGGGGCTTAGTTCTTAGCTCTCTCTAAGCTTGGCATTTGTACTTTGGTCTGAACTAAAAAAGAGCTTCTCACTGGTTCTCATGAAAATGAGCCATCTCTTTTCTGTTCATCCCCATGCTGCCTCAGGAATCATATCTGAAAAACAAATAAGAAATCAAGAAGTCAGCATTTCATTACGGACAAAGGAAAGATAAATGTGGAAAGGGTGAGATTTCAACCCTGGAAGAAAGCATCAAGGAAGTCCACTTTTGATCATTTCCTCATTTCCTACAGAACTTACTCAATGGTTATCCTTCAAAAATATGTTGATAAAACTTTATTAAAATAGATATTTACTTTTCTTGATTATCCTTTTGATCAGAGACTCTCCAACCCCAGGCAACTCTTTCCCTTAGAAAAAGAGCTACAGCTGTTAATGTGGCATAAATCCAACATAATCCTTGAAACTTTAATGGTTTACTTTAAGTAGATTCAGTACACTTTATTGTCTAAGCTTATTCTTTAATTTCAAGTATGAACTGTGCTCTAGATCACTGAAAATGAAGGGTCATGATTCTATGGTCTCCCAAGTAGGTTACTACTAGCTTTAGCCCATAACTTATTAGGTGCCTTCTTTATTTCTTTTTTACTTTTAAATTGTGTCTATGGGTATAAATAAGCATGTATATCTACATGTACGTGTGTGTGTGTGTGTGTGTGTGTGTGTGTGTGTGTGTGTGTGTGTGTGTGTAGGCCAGACATAGATCAGATGCTTTTCTTCATCTTATTTTGAGAACAGGGTCTTTCATTGGGTGTTCCTTATGTTGGCTCCCTGGCCAGTGAGCCCCAGGATCCTTCTATCTCTGTCCTTTAAGGGCTGAGGTTGCAGGAATGCTCAGCTTTTCCATGTGATCTGGGAAATCTGAACTTGGATGTATATACTTCAACTGAACTGTCTTCCAGTCCTTCATTCCCTGCTATGCAGCCATAAATCCCTGCCTGACAAAAACTTGTAAGCCCATTCTTCTCCTGCCCCAGGCCCTTTCCTCTGTTTCCATTCCTTCCTGTCCTTTTCTTTCTACCCTCCTCCTCCTCTGCTTCTCTTTTGGTGATGGGACAGTTGCCTCAAGGCCCATTCATTTTCAACTTTCCAGCCATTGGAATTTAGACTCTGGCTCAAACCATGCTCCACAAAGTCGTTGGTAAAGCTCTGCAAGGCTATGCAGGTCTCCAGGAAGCACAGCAAGGTCTGTGGAGAGATACTTCATCTAAATTGAGTAGCAAGTGTAACTATGGTTTGAAAATCACACTAAAAGTTTTGACAATGTGACTTCAGTGTATAAAAACTGTCTTATATGTGGTTGGAAAAGTACTATCCGTATAAAGAAACGTGAAAGGATTACTAAAATATTTATCCTTATTTAGAGAATAATAGTGTTAAAATGATAAGGGGAATTATTCATCCTGAAATCCTGGGCATAATGGATGGCTGTTGCTTTTACCTCTTTACAGACATTCTCATTTGTCCCCATCATTCATCTTGACTGTGGGAGGTGGAAGAATGTCCACATGTTGTTTTCACATTGGTACAGAGTGGAATATCTGCTTTGTGTAGCAAACCTCATGGGGCCATGTAGTTCTGCAGCCAGGACCTGCCATAAGGAGGGCAGCAAAGACACTAGAAAACAGCCTTTGAAAAAATGAATCATTTATGACTGTCCTAAGTGTGCAAGCTCCTTCTCTTCTCAATATAGGCCACAGCCAAAGCCCCAAGAAATGTAATATTTCCATGTCCTTTAGTTCAAAATCCATAGCTTTCCTGTTACTACTATTTCTTTATAACTTTCCTTAGTGTTTCACTTGAGAGATAAATCCCATACCAAACTGCCCAATCTAGGATGACAAGCTTACTTGCAAATCTGGTGCTTACTGAAAGTGAGTAAGTCAAGTTTGAGGTTCACTCCTTTAAGCTGCCTCTCCTTCTGCGCATGCCCCAACACTCATGGTACTTATTGCTCTTACATAGAGTAGGTACCAAAGATCCCTGGGGTCTGCTCTTTGACTGTACTCTGAAGCTTCTTAACATATATGACACTAAGCCTCCTTCATAAAGGCCCAGGCAAGGTAACAGGGCTATTTAGCAGTTTCCCCAGGAAAAATACACTTTTATCTCTCATCTCTTTACTCATGGTTCAGTTGCTATCTGATGGGAGATGTCATTCTATAAATGTGTTTTTCTTATTGGTTAATGAGTAAAGTACTGTTGGCCAATAAGAAAGAAAGATAGGTGGGATGAGGAGACAAGGAGAATTCAAGGAGAGGTAGGAAGAGATTCAACATGGGGCCAAGAGAGCAGAACTCCGGGCCCTCTCTCTGGTAAGATAAGACCACATGGAAATACTTAGATTGATAGAAATGGGTTAATATTTAAGACAGAGATAGCCAGTAAGAAATGCTAGCAACAGGTCAACAGCTTTATATCTAATACAGTGCCTCCGTATGTTATTTGGGGCAGGCACAGCTGTGGGTCCAGGCTGGTGGGAAAACCGCTTATAACAGCTATCTCTAGAGACAAAAAAAACATTAGAAAAAAGGAGTTTTTAGAACCCAGAATACTGCACTGGGATGTGACTCAAAAGTAGGGTGCTTGTCTTGAATCCTCCCAACCATGGGCTCGATCTCCAGCACTGAAAGGTGAAACAAGTAAAAGCCCCTTCATCCAATGTTGTAATCATATTAAAATGATTGAATTTGGAGAGATGGCTCAGTGGATAAGAGCATTGGCTGCTCTTCCAGAGGACCCCAGTTCAATTTCCAAGATGCATACGGCAATTCACAATTGTCTGTAACTCCTGTTCCAGGGGATCCATCACTCCCATATAGACATATATTCAGGCAAAACACCAATGTACATAAATAAAAATGAATAAAAAATTTTAAAATGATTATTTTTCAAAACTAGGATGCCAGTATTAATTTATTTGTCCTGGTACATTTCTGTGTCTCCTCTAATTGACATAATACTGAAAGTTCAGTATTGATAAATGAAAAATAATTAAACAAGGGTTATCAAATTGAAGGGACCATTCAGAATTACACAGTCAGTTGATGTCAGGCAAGATTTCCATGTGGATTTTTGATATTTACTGTTTTCCCAAAATGCTCTCCAATCATACACCTGTTAGAACTTTTTTCCATGAAAATTGGCTTAGCCAAACACAAGCACTGAGCAATCTACCTGATGCATCTTACCCTCCCCCACTTCAGATAGCTCCTGTGGAGTTCTGCTTGCCTGCCTTGCCAAGGCCCACCTCAATAGACTTACCAGTTAAATCATCCTTTTTTTCTGAGCTCTTGACCAGCCATGTCTTTTGTGAACTGTATTTTGATATCCATGGCAGATGATCTTTGTACATACTTCGTGGTCTTGACTCTCATCTTCATCCGTTTGCAGTTTTGGGTTATCTGGGTTGTTGTCATAACCTTTCTCACCTCTGGTTTCTTTTTTCTATGAGTGAGTCATTTTAATTCAAACACTCTCCCTGCTTGTGCACTGTGCTGTAGAGTAGACTAAATCCCTTACACCACATTTCAATCTCTAGGAATTCTGGATGTAATACAAATTTCTAGACATTCTGTCTTCTCCTCAAGATACTTATCACAAGCAAGTCTGTCTGTGCTGCTCCAAAGATACGTTGTGTTATTTTCTTGTCTTAGGCTTTAGTCATTTGGAGGACTTGATATGACCTTGTAACCTGGTGACATTTACACTTTCTTAGCCCAGCTTACATTATAGTATTTCCTTTTTGAGACTTTTCTTGGCCTTAAACCCACATGCTCACTTCCTTTGTACTTCCACAGACTTCTGGAGTTTTATTCTTAGTGTCTCACAGCTTTTGCTTTGCATCATTACAGCTGCTCATGCATGTATGTCTTTCCATTCTGTAACTTCCCCAGAGGAAGGACATTTTCTTCCTTAAGAGCTGTAGCCTCTGCATGGCTCAGCACAGCACCTTGCTAATAATAGGAACTCTGTGAATGCCTGACAACTTAAATACATTTTAATAAAGCTGGGTTCCTGACAAAGGTTATGAGATCATTAAAGCTGGCTGTTTAAGAACTTAGCGCTAAAATTATTTTTAGATTTTTCTGTCACACTGACAGAATTATATACTTGATCAGATGCTTTCTTTAATGGAATTCTTTCTGAAACACACAAAACCTCGATGCAAAGGAGCTTGTCACCTGCTCCCTTTTCTAGGTGTCACGCTTGGCCTGTTTACTTGATGGGGATTTTTTAGCAGTTTTTGGAAAAACCTGAGCAAATCCCATCAGGATGTTTGATGTGACTGCGGCTTGTGTAAACTCAGTTTCTTTCTCTTGGTACATGCTCTTTACCTTGTGTCTGAGATAAAATCCATAAGGAAAAATTGATTATTGGAGGCCCTCAGTATTTATAAATTGTCCTTTGCCAATTTTCTTTTCTCCTCTTTTTTCTGTCTGATTTATAAGGCAGTGTTTGGATGATAACACATAGTATATATTCATTTATCATCCTGCCATGTATGTGTGCATTTATATATCACTATCTGGATTCATATAGCTACCATGTGAACTGTCTTTCCCAGCTCCCCATAAAATAACAAACTTCAGAAACTAATGGTAACATATTCAGTGGAAAATATTTTAAAGTGAATGTATAAATAATGGTTGGGGAGATGGCTCAGCAGGTAAGAATGTATGCTGTGCAAACATGAAGACCCAAGTTTGAATCCCAAGCACCAATATTAAAAATGCCAGGCATGACTGTGCATGCCTGTAAGCCTAGCATTAGGGGAATGGAGATAGTTGGATCCCAGCAGATTAATGGTCAGCCAGCTTAGCTAAGTTTTTGATTTAGTTAGAGAACCTGTCTTAAGGGAATAAAGCAGACAAATAGAAGAAGAATACTCCTCTGGCCTTGGCATGCATAAACTCAGGCACATACACCTGCCTGCTTATGGTATGAAATGAACAAACACACAACAGCAAAAATATAATAAAGTGAATATGTAACTACTGCACAAACATTTTAAAACTTAACTTCTGGTCCTTTGAAACAAATAATGCCATACTGAGGCCTAGAGGAGAATATATATGTCAAGACCATATAACATGACTGCATAATATAACTCATCTGAGAATTCCATATGGTTGAAGCCTATGGATTAAAAGGCATATGGAGAATTTTAAATCTATTTTAGGTTGATCATGGAAACAATAAAGCCATGAAAAATACAAATAAGTCACCAAAGTAGAATTATAGCAGCAAGGGGGCCTTCTTTGTAGCCTAGCTTTCAATTAGCACCTACAATGTGTCTGCTTCTTCGTCAAGGTAAGTGTCTTCAATACATGCAGCAGCTTCCGGAAATAAAGACCCTCTCCTGGGCCAGGAGTAAAGTCCATTTCATCTCCTGAGAGTACACATGGTAAAGACACTGTCTTCCTTCATCTATGAGTTTTGTCGTGATGTCTGTGTATCTGTAGTTTTTCATCTTTTGTACCATGATCCTTGGTTAAAATGTGATTTTCCAAAAAGCTGTTTTTTCTTTCAGAACAATGCATAAAATTTTGGAGGTTCTTAAATTCCCTAAATTCAGCCCATAAGTTCTGCTACGAGCAGGTTTCTCACCCCACCTCACCCCCGCCACCAGTCTGGTCCCGTGGCCACGCCAGCCCCCAATAACATGCAGAGATTCTGTATTTGATACAATGCTGTTGGCCAGTTATTATCATTGTTTATTGGCTAGCTCTGTCTTAATGATTAACCCATTTCTATTATTCTAAGTATTTCCACGTGGCTCATCTTACCGGCCAGAGCGGCTGGTGTGCTACCTCTTCGGGCTCTCCATGCTGACTCCTCCTTCCTCCTTCCTCCTTCCTTCTTGTCTCCTAACCCCGCCTATCTTGCTTTCCCATTGGCCCACAGTGCTTTATTCATTAACCAGTATGAGAAACATATTTACAGAATAACCTCTCCCATCAAAGTTCTAAACTCTTATTGCCTCCCCTAGATCATAAACTGGACAGCAGAAATATACCTTGTTCATGTTTACACTTCCAGTGAACCAGCGTATAATAAATACTTTGTAAAGAGTTGTTGAACTAGTAAAAACTAAATTGGATGAATATGTTGGAGAAGGGTAATGTAGCATTTGGTCTCCTAGTAACAAAAATGACCATAACATTTAGCTCCAGCTGACCTCTACTGCTACTGAATACACTGAGAGAGACGAAAAGAAGAGAGAGAGAGAGAGACAGAGACACAGAGAGACAGAGACACAGAGACAGACAGACAGAGACAGAGACAGAGACAGAGACAGAGAGAGACAGAGAGACAGAGAGAGAGAGAGGAGAGAAATGGGATCATGTAGGACTGATACATGGCTAATGGGATTGCAAGGAAAGCATTTTCATGGAAGAGCTGGAGAATCACAGTGAATGTCCATGCTGGTTCAGAAATGTCTCTTGTGGGAATCACCAGAATGAGCCCCAGGACACAGCACTTAAAAGCCAATTACAAACAGGACCAAAAACCTCCAGCATTTTAAGAATGACAAATGAAAGGCACTTAGAGAAGAAAAGACTAAACTCTTGAGTTAAGTTCAAGAAAACACAAGCCTAAGGCTGAAGGAAATGATGAAGACAATGCAGGATTTGAAAAATGAATTCAATAAAGAGATAGAAACACTGAAGAAAATTCAAAGTGCAATGGAGACAGAATTAAAAAGGACAATAATTCAATTAGAAAACTCAAGGAAAAAGTTTTACTATTAGAATAAACCAATCAGCAGATCGATTATAAAGAATGGATAATGAAACGATGAAAAATTAAAACAAAGGAATATGGAATTTATAAAAAGTCTCATAGGAAAAATGTATCCATAAAGGTACACAAAGCACACAGAACGCTGAGTAGACAGAACAAAAAGGAATTCCAAAGCACAGAAAAGGTATTGAAGAAAACCCACAAGTCACACAGGTCACATATACAAGAGATCCCTCAGAATAGCAGCTGACTTCTCACCAGAAACTTTAAAAGCCCAAAAATTCTGTAGGTATCTGTTAGGGTCATTGAATACATGGTATCATTTAATTCAAATTATTCTCTCTCATTTTTGTACAGATTACTTGCCTTAGAACGACTAGGGTATTGAAATCATCTTTTATTACTGGAGTTAATTTGTGTCTTGAAACCCAGTAACGTACTTGTTATGAAACTGAGTACCCCAGAGTTTTGTGTGTGTGTGAGTGTGTGTGTGTGTGTGTGTGTGTGTGTGTGTGTGTTGTGTGTGTGTGTGTGTGTGTGTGTGTGTGTGTGTGTTTAGGGTTGTCTTCTTGGCTAATTATTTATTTTATTAGAATGAAGTGTTCTTCATTATCTCTTCTGATTAATTTTGCTTTGCATTCTATTTTGTCTGATATTAGGACAACGGTGCCCGAATGCTTCCTGACTCCATTTATGCAGACTAGTTTTTTTTGTTTTGTTTTGCTTTGTTTTTTTATGCTGTCGATACAATCTGGTGCCTATCCTTGAAGGTAAGATGACTTTCTTGTAGACAACAATAAAGATGGACTTTGTTTCTTCATCAGTTCAGCTGGGGAGTTGAAGCCATTGATATTTAAGTTATTTTTGAAAGCTATGTGTTGGTTTCTATCATTTTGGTGCAAGTATTTATATTTTCTTATTTGCATTTTTGTCCTATTCTATATTTCAAGAATTATATCTCTTTTTTTTCTTTCTGTAGCTTTTCGGCAAAAATGGGGTGAAATAGAAACAAATACATACAAACAAATGAAACCAAATTAATTAAGAAGTTAATCACTGGTCCTTTGAAAGATAAACAAGATTGACAGACCAGATTAAGCAAAGCAAAGGAAGAAGAAGACCAAATTATTTAGACCATAGATGAATAGGGAAACATTACAACAAATATCAAAGAGATCCAGAATCTTACACGAGAATACTTTAAAAACCTCTACTTCACTAAACTGGAAAATTTGAGAGGTGAGATCTCTTTTTAAAAAGACAAACGTCTAGATACATCTGAACTGCCAAATTCAATCCAAGACTAACAACTTAAACAGACCCATAACAAATAAAGAGATTGTAACAGTTATAAAAATACCCCAGACTGGATCTAGATTATTTACTGCAGAAACCTAACAGACTTTCAAAGAACTACAACCAATATGACTAAAATTATTCCAAGAAAAAAAAGAAAAACAAGAAATATCAGAAGCTCTCCCAGATGCCTTTTACAAAGCCAGGATAACTCTACTACTAAGGCCTGGTTTAAAAACAACAACAAATATCTCCAAAGAACATACATGCAAAAATTCTCAACAAATTACTTACAAACCAGATATAGGTATGTATAAAAAGACAAACTATCATCAAGTTGGCTTCATCCTGAGATTTGAAGATGGTTCCACATAGATAAGGCAGGCAATGTAACAAATCATATAAATGGGCTTAAGGACAAAACTTACATAGTCACCTCAATAGATGCAAAAAAAAAAAAAAAGAGGCCTGTGATAACATTTAATACACCTTCAAAATAAAAGTCCTAAATAATGTAATAATGTAGTACTAGAAAGAACATACCTCAACATAAAAAGGCTATTTATGACAAACCCACAGACAACATCATCCTAAATGGATAAAAGTTTGATGTTATCTGATTAAAATCAGGAATGAGACACCTCTGTCCACTATCCCCACTCCTTTTTATCATAGTGTTCAAAACACTAATGAAAACAATAAGACAAGAGACGATAATTAAAGAATACAAATAGGAAAAGAAGTACTCATATATACAAATAAAGTAAAAACTAATGTCAAGTGATCGGGGCAAAGCTCTCTTGTATTCTAGAAAAAGAAAAAAAGAAACTTGTTTTCAATTCCTATCTAGTGGGAGCCAGCCACCATGCTGAGAGAATGCCAAGGAACCATACGGAGAGACACTGTGGAGGTATTTGGGCCAACAGCTTCTACAGAGTTCCTAGCCAGCAACTAGCACCAACCGCCAGAACTGTGAGTAAAGAAACCTTTAGATGCTCCCAGCCCACAACTCTAGCAGCTGTCCTAAACCCTGGGCTTACCCAGGTGTGGCTTCTCATCTCTTACCATCTAGTTTACAGACTCACAGAACCGTAAGCATAACTGAGTGGATAGAACTGTATGCCATTAATGTTGGGCTTTTGTTAACATAACAAAAGGATGAAAGAAACAATAGCTAACCGTCTGTGAGTATTTCTCCCAGGCTTACTACTGTTCCCAACTCTCATAAAGCAGTGGATTTGATGTTCAGGGCTGTTACTAAGACAGGTATTATAATTCCCATCCTTTGATGAGGGGAAACTGAGGCAAAGGGGTAATAATAGCTTAACATATCCATGGATGTAGCCTGGTCCTGAGGTCATGTACACTTAACAATTATGTTACAAACTTGAAACCAAGATTTTTGACAAGTTAAATACACTTGTTTTTTTAATTTAGTTTAATTTTATTTTAAATCAATGAATAATTGCCTATGCTTCTGAGATAAAATGTGATTATATATATATATATATGTATATATATATGCACATACATATTGGTGGAATGATTAAATCAAGTTATTACTATATGTATAATCTTAAATATTTGTCATTTTATGGCTAGAATATTTAACTGTGTAATTAAATATTTATTTCTTTGTTATTTATTTATTATTAACTGTGTAATTGTACCGGGCAGGAGACATCAGAATGTAAAATTTTGTACCTCTAATACCTTCCTTAAAAACCTCTTCCTGCAGCTCTTACTAATTTTAGTCTTCCTTTCTAGGGGATAGATATTTTTAGACCCCACATTCAGGTAAAACCACGTAGTATTTGTAGCTCTGTGCTCTATTTCAGAGTAATGTCCTCTGGACTCACCTGTCACAAATAACAGAATTTTCCAGGTCTTTTAAAGGATGCAGTGAAACAGCATGCTGAGCTACATCTATGCGTCATACTAACAACTTCCCTATTTCACTTGGTCCTTGTACTCTGACAAAGTGTACAAAGGGGATAAATAAAAGAAAGGAAGATTTGCTTTGGCTCCCAGCTCCAGAGGTTTCTGAGTACCTGGTTCCATCTCTGGGCCTCTGGTGAGGAGAACAATGGTGAGCTGAACAGCTTGATGCGGCACCTGGGAAACAGGCAGTAGTTGATGGGCCAGGACCTACGTCATTTAATTAGGCCCACCACCTCCCAACAAAGGCCACCAATTTATAAATCTGTCCGTAGATTAATCCCCTAGTAAGGTTAAAACATTTTTAGCCCAATGATGCGATGTCCCCAAGCAACCACACCATTACCAGATGAGCCTGTTGGGGGGCAGTCACTGTTCATCTATGGTTGCCTCTTGCAGCTGTTTTTGCTTGTTTGTTTGTTTGTTTTTATCAAGAACACTTTGTATATTTGAAGGTTTTTGTTGTTGTTTTATATGAATTTGAGGATCTTATATGAGGACAGCATCATGGTGAGGATTTCACTAAATATGTGCATCTCTGATTAGTGGGTAAATAGTGTGAATGGTAACAGTGTTTCCAATCCATGCATATTGGGTGTCTTTCCACTTGTTTGTGTTGTCATCATCAGTTTCCTTTACCAACATACTGTTAATTTTTAGAATACAACTTTACCATTTCATGATTATATTTTCTTCTAAGTACTTCATTTTATTTTTGAAAATATCATTAAAGGAATTGTTATCTTAATTTCTTTTTCATGTTGTTTCCATCAGTATATGGAAAGAGTCCATCTCATATAGCATAGAAGTAGTATATAGAATTTTTTGTTCTTTCAAGGTCTATAAAGAAATATGCTGGGATTTTGATGGGGATTGCATTGAATCTATAGATTGCTTCTGGCAAGATTGCCATTTTTACAGTGTTGATCCTACCTATCCAAGAACATGGGAGAGCTTTCCATTTTCTGGTATCATCTTTAGTTTCTTTAAAGTCTCAAAGTTTGCCAGGTGTTGGTGGCACACACCTTTAATCCCAGCACTCAGGAGGCAGAGGCGGGCGGATCTCTGTGAGTTCGAGGCCAGCCTGGTCTACAGAGCTAGTTCCAGGACAGGTTCCAAAACAATACAGAGAAACCCTGTCTCAACAAACAAACAACAAAGTCTCAAAGTTCTTATTATATAGGTCTTTCACTTGTTTGGTTAGTGTTACTCCAAGATATTTTATATTGTTTGTGGCTATTGTAAAAGGTGACGTTTCTCTGATTTTTTCTCAACCTCTTTAAATTGATGTTTAATAAAGATCAGGAGAAACAAATAGGCCAAATAGATGTTTATTCAGGGAGAAATAACTCACAACATAGGCAGATGAACACCAGCAGGTTCCACAGGATCCTCTCCTCTCAGCATCCTGCCAGCAAGAGAGTCTCTGACCCCCTTCAGGTTTCCCCCAGGTCACATCTGGCCCTGTCTCCACCCCCAATGGGCGTGGTCTAAGCCACAGGTGCCAACAAGGTGAATATCTCACTACATCTTTATCGTCTGTATATAATAGTGCTACTGAATTTTTGAGTTAATCTTGTATCCTGCTACTTTGCTGAAGGTATTCATCAGCTGTAGGAATTCCCTGGTAGAATTTTTGGGTCACTTATGTAAGCTATAATATCATCTGGAAATAGTGAGAGTTTGATTTCTTCCTTTACAATTTGTATCCCCTTGATCCCTTTGTTTTCTTGTGGCTCTAGCTAGAAGTTCAAGTACAATATTGAAGAGATATGGAAAGAGTGGGCAGCCTTGTCTTGTTTTTGATTTTAGAGGAATCCCTTTGAGTTTCACTCCATTTAGTTTGATGTTGGATGTTCGTTTACTGTATATTGCTTTTATTATGTTTAGGTATATTCTTGTTATCCCTGATCTCTCCAATACCTTAATCATGAAGGGGTGTTGGATTTTGTCAAAGGCTTTTTCAGCATCTAGTGAAATGATCATGTGGTTTCTCTTTTTCAGTTTGTTTATGTGGTGGATTACATTGATGGATTTTCATATGTTGAACCATCCCTGCATCCCTGGGATAAAGCCTACTTGGTCATGGTGAATGATTTCTCTGATGTGTTCTTGGATTCGATTTGCCAGTATTTTATTGAGTAATTTTGCATCAATGTTTATGAGGAATATTTGTCTGTAATTCTCTTTCTTAGTTGTATCTTTGTGTGGCTTGGGTACTAAGGCAATTGTAGCCTCCTAAAAAGAGTTTGGCAATGACCCTTCTGCTTCTTTTGTGTGGAACACTTTGAGGAGTGTTGGTATTAGCTGTTCTTTGAATTTCTGGTAGAATTCTGCACTGAAACCATCTGTCCCTGAGCTTATTTTGTTGGGAGACTTTTGATGACTGCTTCTATTTCATTAAGGGTTATAGGTCCATTTAAATTGCTTATCTGTTCTTGATTTAATTTGGTAAGTGGTATCTATCCAGAAAATTGTCCATTTCCATTGGAAATTATGTGGAGTACAGATTTTCAAAGTATGACCTGAAGATTCTCTGGATTTCCTCAGTATCCATTGTTAAGTCCCCCCTTTCATTTCTGATTTTGTTAATTTGCATGTTCTCTCTCTGCCTTTTGGTTAGTTTGGATGAAGGTTTGTCTATCTTGTTGATTTTCTAGAAGAACCAACTCTTTGTTACATTAATTCTTTGTATTGTTTTCTTAGTTTCCACTTTATTTATTTTTAGCCCTCAATTTGATTATTTCCTGGCTTTTACTCCTCTGGGGTGAGTTTGCTTCTTTTTGTTCTAGAGCTTTCAGTTGTGCTGTTAATTCTCTAATGTGATTATTCTCCAGTTTCTTCATGATTTTGAAGACTCCCCATGGAAGGCCTCACCTTCCCTAGAGAGTAGAAAGGGGATGGGCTAGGGTTTGGTGGGGCACAGAGGAGGAAATGAGGATATGGAAACTGGGATTGATATGTAAAACAAGCTTGTTTCAAATTTTAAAAATAATATATAAAAAGATATTTTTGAATGATCTATATTTATCTATCCTTCAGCTTTACAGAGTTCATCAACTCAAGTTTTTCTTAAAATTTTGGTCATTTGTACACATTATCTTGTGCGAATAAATAGAGATAAACCTACTTCCTCTCATCTTCTTTGCATACCTCGTATTTATTTTCCTCTATCCAAGAGTTCTAGTATTTTTGTTGAGTGAAATTGGAAAGAACTGATTCTTTTGTCTGATCTTTAGCTGTAGATGAAAGGCCCTCAGGTTTTCATCATTGTTTGAGCATATGGTATCTGGCCTTAGTTGTGTGTTATTATTCCTCACAGACATAATTTATTGCAACCTTTTGTTATTGTGAAAGGAGGCTGAGTTTTATCAAAAGCTTTTCCTACACTCACTGAAATGATCATGTCATTTTAAGAGTTCATTATTTTGTTAATGTGCTGTGAAATATTTATTAACTCAAATGTCTTTAACCATTCTTAAATATCAGAAATAAATACATTTGTTCCTGATGTATGATCTTTTTTAATGTGTTGTGAGATTTAGTTTGTTATTTGTAGAGGTTTTTTGCATTCACATTAATCAGAGAAATATCCCATACTTTTCTTGAAGTGTCATTGTCTGGTTTTTGCATCACTGGCTTTAAAAGTAGGCTTGAGAGTGTTCTCTCTCTCTCTCTCTCTCTCTCTCTCTCTCTCTCTCTCTCTCTCTCTCTCTCTCTCTCTTCTCTTTTCCTCCTTGTCTTTTTGGACCAGTTGAAGAAAGATTGGCAGCGATTCTTCTCTAAGAGTCTGGCAGAACTTGCCAGTGAAACCATCTGGTCCCAGGCTTTTCTTTGTTGGAAAATTTTTGACTACTGATTTAATCTCCATACTAATTATCAGTCTGTTCTGACTTTCCATTTCTTCATGATTAATTCTTGGTAGGTTGCATATTTCTAGTTTATTGAGTTCTTCTAGATT
The DNA here is from genome assembly GCA_030556225.1 of Cricetiscus sungorus. NCBI lineage: Eukaryota > Metazoa > Chordata > Mammalia > Rodentia > Cricetidae > Cricetiscus > Cricetiscus sungorus. Next base: position 24,961,274 of record JANBXA010000730.1, read on the forward strand.
AACCAGTTTGTTCATCTCAGCTCTTGCCTTTGCATGTCTGTTATTAGTTGCCTCTCCCTTTTTATTTTAGTCTAGCTAAGAGTTCCATAGTTGTCTTTATTATTTACCCCAAAAATTTTAATGATTTTTTTCTATATTTCAATTCTGTATTTTGTTTCTTTCTACTTTGAATCACTAGTAATTCATTCATTATAACAATCCACAGTTTTTTCTATTTTTCTAATCCTTTTAGGTATAAAATTAGTTTTGTTTTGTTTTTTTTATTTGACACACTTTTTTAGGGTTTTTTATCACTATAAAATTATGTATTGCAGATTGAGTATCCCTTATGCTTGGAACCAGAAGTGTTTGAGATTTTCAAATATTTCAGAGTTTGGAATATATAATGAGATATCTTGGGAATGAGACCCAAGTCTAAACACAGAATGCATTTATGTTTTATGTACACAAAAGCTGTGGATAACTTCATACAGTATTTTTAGTGTAGCTGTGTTTTACTGTGACCTGTCACATAAAGGCAGGTGTGGAGTTTTTCATTTGTGGTATCATTTTGGCACCCCAAATTTTCAGATTTTTGAGCATTTTAGCTTTGGATTTTCATATTAAGGATGATCAACCTATACTGGTTTTTCTGCATCCTATAATGACTTGCATGTTTTATTGTCATTTTTATGTGTCTGGAGAAACCCTCTGCTTTCCCCTTTGATTTCTGCTTTGACCCACCGGTTATTCAAATGTGTGTGTGATGGCATTGTGTGCTTTAATCTCTTCTTGTTTGGGATTTCTAATTTTCTTTCTGATACTGAGTTATAGTTTGATTTCTTTGTGGTAAAGATGCTTCAGAGAATTTCAATCTTTTTAAAATTGTTCAGATCTGCATTTGACTTTACATGTGGACTATGTTGGAGAATCTTCTTGACATACTTAAGAAATATGAATATTTTGTTGTTGGCTTGAATGTTTAGGTGCATTTAGTGTGAGTGCTATTCAAGTCTGTTGTTTCTTCACACATTTTCTGTCTAGAGGGAACTGACTGCTCCTGTTGTTGTATGACCATCTATTTATTCTGTCTCTGACATCAGTGTTTCTTTTGCTTGTTTAGGTCCTCTGACCCTGCATTGTGTGTGTCTGTGATATGGTGGGGTTGATCCATTTATTTCTATGTGATGTCCTCTTAGTTTGTCTTGGGTGCTCCTTACTTGAAGGCTATGTTGCCTTATGTCACCAAATGCACCTTCTGCTCACTTTCAGTTATCAATGTGTACTTTTTTGGAGGGGGCATCTTATTTGAGATCATTTGGGGTTTTCTGGGCCTGGTTGTTCATTTCATTTCCTAAGTATGGGGATTTTCCAGCCATTGATTCTCTGCATAAAGATTTTGGTCATTTTTCTCTTCTCTTTCTAAGATTCTAATGATTTATATTTGGCGGCACCCCATAAACACCTGAAGCCATCTTCATTATTTTTTTCCTTTCTCTGCTCTATTTGGGTAATCTTAAATGTTCTGTCTTCAACTTTAATAATTATTTCTTCTGCCAACTATAGTCTACTTTTGAACACTTCTATTATTTTTAAATTCAGATACTGCATTCTTCTGTCTCTTTGTGAAATTTTAAATTTGTACTTTATTCTCCCAATGCTGGTCTCTTATTAATCACAGCCAATTTTTCAGCTTGAGCCAAAAAGAACATTGTGTCCCAGTATAGTAAAGGTTTTACTTTTGCATATTCCTAATTCAAATATATTATCACACAAAGAGACCTGGGAGAGTGTTGCTCCCTACCCCCAAGCTTCACAAACCAAGCCTCCATTATCTTCATTGCTCTTAGCACTATTTTCCAAGTTCCAGCAACAGTACAATAGGCTCTGAACACTCGATGACTTTTCTAACTCTCCCAAATCCTCTATCTTCCTCAAGGACATAAAAGTATCCTATTTTCTGTCATACGCTGAATCTACTTAAATATAAATACACGTAAACATAGGCTGAGGAAATGGCTCAGTCAGGTAAGTGACTGTCATGAGGGCATCAGAACCTGAGTTCAGATCCCCAGCACCCACATAAACTTGTTTAGAATCTACTGTAAAAACCAAGGAATGAGAATCATTAGTAGTGATTTTTTATATGATGACAATAGCTGTCAGATGGGGAGATAGACAGATATTAGGCCTCTTTAGGTAGCAGAGTTTCCTGCTTTGTTAGTATGGGGGAGTAAGAGGTGTGTGGAACCATGGTCATGAGGGACTGATGACTGAATGTCTCAATTCTGAAAGAAGCACTTAGGTGTTGACAGTGGGATTTGATGAAGGGCTGATGCACTGGCGATGGTTGAGTGCAAGTTAGAGGAACTAATAAATATATCCTTTCTTGTCACTGTGACAAAATACTTGACAGACACAAGGAAGGAAAGATTCATTTAGGCTCAGAGTTCCATGAAGTTCAGTCCGTGGTTGCTTGGCACTGTGGAGGAAGGAACGTGTGATACAGAAGTGCTAATCCAAGAAGTCAAGATGAAGAAGGGCATCTTAGACCCAATGCAGCCTTCAAAGGCAACCCCTAAAAGCCTACATGCTCCAGCTAGCCCCCACCCCTCAAACATCCAAAACAAGAACCAGTGGGAAACATTTTATACTGATATCATCACAGTAAAACACATACAGTAAGTAGTTAAAGACATGACACCAGACACCTCCTACGTACACAGCGATGGTTAAATGTAGCTATGTGTGCTAGTACGCTCATTTTATTAAGGGTTGTGAAGAGACTAAAGAGGACTAAAGAATGGAGCCAAGAATGTTTTAAAGAGGAGGATTTAAGAGGATGATCCAGTGTTGAACTTTTTCCCCTTATATGATCTGTGTTTATCCTGCAGGCTTTCACCCTGGATCTGCTGCCCACAGCTGTTCTATCAATGTAACCATCTGTAATTAGGATGAAGCGAGTTATTAATCAGCCATGTTTAATTAAACTCAACAAAACCAGCTCCACACAAACTAATAATTGATTTGTATAAGGTCTTTGTGGGGCATAGGTACAAAGAAGAAATAGGCCCTGCCATCAAGGGACCGTACAAGAGGAACGGAATACTTTGAGGGGCAGATGAGAAAAGGAAACCCTGACATGGGCCATCTGTCAGACAAAGGGTTTGAACTGGCCCCTGAAGGATGGATGGAGGTTGTGAGAGAAACAGTACTCTAAACTAAAGGCTCAGCCTGAAGCAGGGCAAAGAAGCGAGTGAATATTTCTGCGAGGACAGAGTAGCAAGAGAGGCCCGAACACAGCCTGGTCTGTGCATGCTGCTTGGGTGGCTTACTTGGTCTTTTAAAAATCTGTTTTCTTTTCCACCATATGGTGGTCAAAGCATCTTTCTATCAGGTTCCTCCTGGGGTCTAAAAAACAATGAATTTGAAGTTCTGAACATAGTTTCTAGCTCGGAGAAAGTGCCATGGGTCACTTGTGGGTAGTCATGGAGGCAAGGAAGCTAAGAGCTTGAAATCAAGGCTTTGAGTGCCATGCTAAAGACTTTCAACTTTACTCAGTGGGCCACAGAGATCTACCAAAGGGCTGTTGAACAACAAAGTAGCATGCATGGACATTTCGAATATGATCCTGGCTGTTTTATGTAGAAAAATACGAAAGCAGGTAACCAATATAAAAGCTGTCAGACTTCCTCACACAGAAAACTTCTCCAAGACTTCATAGAGTGTTCTGCTTTATATTTCCATTGATTCATTTTACATAAATTGGATGAGATACAGAGTGGTTTACCATGGTGTAAAGAGGCAATGAGCAAGTACATCCACTGAAGGGAATGTTTTCAGTTTTCTTGAAACTGCTACATGGAATTGATGTAATAGAGAAATAACCCACTCAACTTACATAGTGAATGGTGTCTTTTAAGACTTCTTTCCGGCAATGGCTTCTTAGCTTAATTTGGCTTTGAAACAAGCAGATTATCTGAATGGAACTGCATTTCCACAATTGTATTGAGATGTTGGGGATCTGGATTGTAAAGCAAACTTACAAGTCACTGACTAAAAACACTGTGACTCTCTTATGGCTTCTATGAATGATGGAGTCCCTTGAACGGTGACTTCTTGGCAATTTGCTTTCTTGAGTTCCTGTCTAAAATTATTTTTTCCCTTTTTAACACTTTTCTCTTGTCATTGTGATTTGGAGGTGTTTAATTGTGTCCCTGCCAAAGGTCCGTTGCTATTGAAAGACTGGTGTGCGCATTTGTACTATTGGGAGGTGGGGGCGCCTTTGCAAGGCAGAACCTCATAGGAGGGACAGGCCCTTGAAGGAGCTGTTGGACTTTAGGCCCATTTTACTTTCTCTTTTGTTTCTTGGTCATGAGGTGAGTTGTTCTACTCTGCCACATACCTGACTTCATTGTCATCTGGTACCCTACCAGAAGCCTAAAATCAGTGTCCATCTGGTCATAGAGTAGAACCTCCAAATCTGTGACCCAAAATGATGGCATTTTCTTTATGAGTTGATTCTCTCATACAGATAGAACTAATACAAAGATCATTGCATGAATAAACTCCATGGAGCCTGTGGCTACTCATGTGGACCCCTCTGTGGTCCTCCTGTTTCTCCTTGAGTTCTAACAAGAAAGTTATAAAATAAGCAATTCTACCTTACCCATTTTCTACCTATCGATGCTCTTGGTCCAGTATGTAATCACTTACTTGTTTATTCCTGCTGCTGTTAGTGGCCATGATGATAAGTGAGGAACTTGCCCAATATCGGAATCACACTCTTAACCCGTAACAAGGAGCTACACAAACCATTCTCCTTTGTCTGTTAGCAGTCACAGGCATTTCATTACAACTCAAAACTAATGTATTTGTTCCACTATTATCACAGTAAGTTAATAGCCAATACTTCATCAACTCATTTCCGTATATCTGATCATAAAATGCTGACAGAGGAACACTAGGCTTTTGCTATATTTTTCTGTCCCATTCTGTAATGTCCAGTATATGAAAACACAGTGGAGATCAAACGTCCTCAAGTCATGACAAAGGCCTCCAGCAGTTGCTCATGTGATAGCTTTTACTAACAAAGCTGGTGACCCTCTGCTCTAACTGCTTTCTGAGGCTGTCTTCCTCAGGATTAAGAATGCTGAACAGGTGTATATTCAGAAGTACCATCCTCATTTAAAGATTTTGTTCTCACTGTGAGGCATGGCTCAAGTTGATGAATTTATTCCAGTGCTCAACTGCATTGTGCTACTGAAGGCTTAGCCTCAGCATCTGAGAGAATGACACTGCCCTGGACTGTTGTGCTCACTGAGTTACTATTAGGTGTTAATATTCCTTAGTGTCATGTCAAGCTATCAGGTGACACCACTGGATGGACAGTCATCTTGTTATTTAGTAGTTCCACTGTATAAAATGCCGCACCCAGAAACGACTTTGCAAAGCATGGGTGGTGGAAACACGTGGTAGAAGAATAAAGAAAGGTTAAGTTTGGTCTTGCATTAGCTTTGCTTCTAGTAAAATGTATTTGGTTGTAAGTTTGTGTCCTTGAAAGAGTTAAAACCAGCCTGTGAAATGCCTGAAAACTTGACAGCATTGTGTAGCTATTTGACTTGCTTTCCACTGGCCTTTTCACGCACAGATGGTCAGTTCCACAACCTGTGATGCTTAGGGAAGAAATTCCCACAGCCCCATAGCATCTTTTATTTTTTTCTTTCTCAAAAAAAAACTGGTTATTATTACAGGAGAACTCAATAAACCAGAGACAGTCCTTTCAGTCCTGCTTCCAGAGTAGATCATCTGCATCAGTGTTGAGAAGCTTCAGCATCTTTATTGGATCCCACAGCTAGGACCCAGCCCAAAGCAGTGCATCAACAGAGAACAAGTACAGTACACAATGGAGTGTCAGTAATTATGTAATTATGAATTCAGTAATTCAGAATCCACCTTAAAGAAGATGGTCCTGGTATTCACTGTGTTAAACATCATTCATTTATGCTATTCTTGTCACAGTGGTGGAATGAGACAATTTGACATTAGGTAAATAGTAAAAGATTTTCACATTATTCTTGCCTTAAGAGTACTCTTTCAGTGCCGCCATTGGTAATTTATTCTTTTGTTCATTCTTTGTAATTTTACTGGGTCCTTTTATATTCCAGAGTGCTGTTAGTTATAGCTGATCCAAAGCAAACTCATCCCTTCTGTCCTGCAGGTCAAAGTCTAGTGTAGAAACAAATGTATAAATTCTCATATTTGACAATTCTATGATGTGTGATCCAGATGCCTTTGTTGCTTGTGAAGCTCTTCTGAAATCACATATCCCCCTCATTACTAACCTGAAGGGCTCGAGACCACACCTCTAGTTCACCTGAGATGGAAAAAATTAGAAAAGATGGGAAGACACATTATTCAGGGATGACTAGGATCTTAGAAGACCCAAGCAAGAATTCCTCAGAGGAAATTGTGGTTAGATGGTCATTTTGAAATATGGTGGACCGTTCCTGGGGAGTTCTAGGCCATGTACCTAGCCAGAAGGCAAGCAGTCTCCATATCTGGTCTCTTTGCATTGTTTGCTACTTGTGGACCTAGAACAAATGATTCTTCTCCAGTGTACTACGATTCACCTCATCAGGAACATGGCATTGTGTTTGTACCTGCATGTGGTGGTTAATCTTATCAACGATGGAATTCAACATCACCATGGAAACAAGCCTCTGAGCATGTCTGTGAGGGAGTTTATAGGATAAATTAAATGAAATGAGGATTCCCACACCAAGTGAGGGAGACACTGCACTGTGGGCTCTTGTCCTGGACAGAACACAGAGCTGGAGAAGGCAAGCTGAGCATCTACACCACTTCCCTCTGCTTCCTGACAGCGAGTGGTACCCCAGCTCCTGATGCCATCTCTGCCAGGATGACTGTGCCCTCTAATGCTGAGCCAAATAAACTCTTTGCTTGAGTGACTTTTGCCAAGCATTTGCCACCAAAACCACAAAACAGCTAATATAGAAACTCGGTAGTGAGAAGTGGGGCCGCTGATATGATGAACCCCATCTGTAGATCTTGGGATGTGGTTTTCAAGAGGAAGCATGGGCCAAGAGAAGCCCAGGAACACTGTAAACCGATATTAATGAGACATACTGGTGAGAGCAAACTGTATGTCCTGGAAGTGTAAGTGGAATAAACCCTTCCTGAAGTTTCTTTGTAAGGTATTTTGTCTCAGTGACAAGAATAGTAAATAGTACTATTATACATAGTTTTTGTAAGGGTTGCACTGGGTGAATATTTATTGAGGTACTAGGAAGAGATCTAATCATTGAGCAAATACAGAATACTTTGATAACACCCACCCACACACACACACATACACACACACACACACACACACACACACACACACACACACACACACAAACGATCTCCCCCAATACTAGTGACAACATGGACATAACTTTCTTTCAAAATGATGAGTTGAAGAAGAGGCTGTCAAGGCTACTGGACAGGACCTAAAGATGCCAGCTAGGCTTTGGTAGTCAGCAGAGGGTGTACTCTGAGGAAATACCTCTCTCTGTCTGACATTTATCTAACTGCACTATTTCTTCCTTTATTCTTTTTCTGACTTGACCAACTTTCAGAAACAAGATCTGCCTCATCTCCCACCCCACAAAAGATGTGCGTTCTCACTCTACTTCTCCATTCTGTCATAGTCTCCTCTTAGGTACTCTTTAGAGAAATTGTGACCCCTTTGAATGAAGGTATAGGAGAGAATTTTTAAGTGAATACCCTAAACTATTATTCAAGCACACCTTTTCCCTCCTTGTGTCATTAAGGACTTAGGAAATGCATCTGGTTGTATTGTAGCCATTTCCATTGGGAAAAGGTTAGAGGAAACTGACCAACATCCTGGGACATTAGCTGATATCTAAAGATGCTATTAGAGACTTACTAAGTTAAGTGATTGTCCATCCTCTTTTGCCTGGGTTGGCAATGCTGATAGAGGCGATTACTCTTCTAAGCACCACAGGGTACTCAGGAGGATGAATAATGGAGGAGCCACAGTGGCCAGAGCTACAGTTTCACCCCAGAGCTGTCACATGCTGTTCCTAAGAGGTTTGGAGCCTACCTTCTTTGAAAAAAAAGAGATCACAGGGATCTCAAAGGGTTCTACTAATTCAGAATGTTTCTATAATGGAATGCAGTTCACTTCCAGCCTGCAACACTATAAGTATAAAATGAGAACTTTCTGTGGTTTGTGCTTCCTGTGGGCAGACAGCACCTACCCCTCTCTGCCTCTCTGCTTGAGCTGTAGTAAGATGACATGGATTGTTAAAGCACAAGGCAGAGAGTGCCCAGTACTGCCCAGGTTTCTTGGAGGCGTGCAGATGTCAGGGTAATTATGGTGGAAGAGCTTCTTGAGGCAGGAAAAGGGCCTCGGAATATGATACCCTCTGTGTGGAATTTTGAGCAGGAGCCCTTCTCTACATCTCTGTGTCTGTTTCCCAGCCTAGGAAGGGCTAATAACCAGCTCTTCACAGGTGAACTATGTGAGAACATCTTAGCCTGGCCATTGTCTGCAGAGACCCAGCTTGAGAAGGTGGCACTGTTAATCATCACATCTGGTAAAGAGCAGTGATGTCATCGATCCTACAGAAACAGCAAAATGCATTCTACTTGGCAACTCCAGGTCTCATGAAGTTCTTCTCTACATGGGGAAAGAGGAGGACAGGGTCATAGATTTGTAAGAGGGCACTATGACAGACACCAGTATAGACAGACAAGACTTGAGAATAAGTCAATATAAAAGATCACACACCCACCCCTAATAAATCTACGTGCTCCTGAAGAACTTGGGTCTTCATAAGTTAGATGAAGGGAAGTGTTGGCTGACAGTGACTTTATTTCCTTCTAAATGTTATTTTTTCTGCCAACTTGACAGCAAAGGGCTTTGTGTTTGGAGACTGTTGCACCAAATCTTGGTGGGTGGAAAAATGAAGGTGTAAGAGTTCAAGGTATGGTGCTGAAGGTTAGAGAAATCCAAACTTCTTTTCATGGTTGGCTCCACCACATTCATCCCAGTCTGAGGTACCCTACCAGGTCAAATCAGGCAGGTGGTAGAGTTGGAAAGCTCGGGGACTGTGCTCAGCTACATCTATGCTCTTCTACAGTGAATCAGCTGTAGCCATAGGACCAAGGTCTCAGGGCCTAACTTCTTTCATCTGTTCTCCTTCTCACTAGGAACTGGTAGAGTAGTTCTGGAGGACAACGAGTGTGACTCAGGTCAGACACACATGAAAGAAGGTCATTGGCTTCCAGGACATTCTGATAGAATCCTGTTGGTGCTTCCCTCCTAGCAGATATTAGCGAAGTCTGGTATCTGAGTTGGCTTGTAAATACCTCTTAAAACACAAACTTTGCCCGCTGCATTTGGTGAGGGGCCACTGGAAACACTTCTCTTTGTTCTTGATGAGAACTCTACAGGTCTGTAGCCATCAGCACATCCAAGGAAGTGACCATCTTCAGTGATGTCATCTCACCTAACCACTTTCCAAATTACACGCATAACTTGGTGGCTCCTGAAGTAGTTGAGTGTATGTACACAGCAATTTGGTCATGTAACCTGCACCTATTTCCAGATACCCAGGATCCCGGATCTTTTTGTTAAACAAACCCTTGAGAACCTCATGAGGGGAACTGGTACCTTTCTCCAGCAATGGGCATGTAAATGCAGTATTTTCAATCCCATTTCAGAGAATTACCAACTCTGGTCTGGAAACACTAATTATTGAACTAAAGGCAATGCCACACTGGTTTGGGAAGCCAGCTGCTTATATATTGGATTTTTGTGAATATTGCCCATACCAAGCATATGATATATGGGATATATATGGGATTTTTTTTTATAAACTCAGAATATTTTAAAAATACTCTTTGTAGGAGAGTCTCAGTTTAATGGACCAATGCCTACAGGACACTTACACTTGACCCCATTCTCATTAGGAGACCAAGGTCTTCATTATCTCTATAGACTCACAGAAGCATGGCCCTGAAAATCCTGTGTTCATGGTACCTTGATGGGAGATGTACCTATTCTGTATATATGTTTCTCATACTGGTTAATAAAGCTCTGTGGCCAATGAGATAGCAAGATAGGCGGGGCTAGGAGACAAGGAGGAAAGAGGAAACTGGAGGGAGGGGTCAAGATGTAGCCCAGGGAGGAAGGAAGACGCCCGCCGCAGCTCCCCGATAAGACGACCACGTGGAAATACTTAGATAAGTAGAAATGGGTTAATAATTAAGGCAGAGCTAGCCCATAAACAATAATGGTAACTGGCCAACAGGATTGTATCAAATATAGAGTCTCTTGCGTGTTATTGGGGGCCAGCACGCCAGACCAGCTGCGGGCGGGCTGGCCGGAGAACAACAAGCTACAGTACCTCTCTGTTATCTTCATGCTTCCTGACAGACATCTAATCTGTGGTTGATTTCCTCCCAGGGCAGGTTGTTGACCATCAGCAAGGAAAATAAGAACGAACTTAGAAAAAAAATCCCAATGGTTTCTCTGCTATCTTGGATAGTGTGATTGGGAATTATCTCTAGAACCAAAGGAATTTGGGGATTTAGAATATTAAAGATGGGTGGCTTGAATAATGCACACTTTTCAAATTATATTCTTTAAATGATTTGGAGGTCTAGGAACAATTAGTTAACATGTGTAATGCTCATTAAGTATAAGTAACAAGATACAAACAGATCAGTTGTTGGAAATATGCTAAACGCTTGTATAATAATCTGAATGTACAACGGGGAGAACAACATATTAAACCAAGGGTCAATTTTGTGGGTGTACAAGTTTGCCCTCTGCTGGCCACTTTGGGGGAAAAGCACAGAGATTTTACAGCATGTGTCATGGTTCTTTAAGAGAATTTGTCATTCATTCTCTATGTGCCATATCCAATCAAGTTCGACACTACTATCTGATGCATCTGTCTGTGCATTTTTGTGTGTTTAAGATGTTTCACCAAAACATAGCATATAAAATGCAAAAATGTCAGAAAAATTACTCCAGACAAAATTTTATATTTTTAAAAGAAATTCTGATAGTTATTTGGACCAATTAAATGAGATGAATTTATTCATTGTTAAAATGTCATAGTACTTTAGAACTTGGGACTGGTGAATACATTATTTACTTTAGAGTTGAGAAAACTGAATTTTCAAGACATTAACATTTAATGAAAAAGGAAATTGGAGAAAAGGACAATGAACAATTGAGATTTCACTTCTAGTGAATTTGGTCTTGTGTGTGTGTGTGTGTGTGTGTGTGTGTTTCATAGTGAGCAGTGGTCACTGATTTGAAAAAGGACACATTTAAGAGCTAATTTGTACTATTTATGGAAGGATTCGTTAGGATTAATTCTTGCTATTGCTGAAGCCATGATAGGCTGAGAATACCAGAGAGTGAACTGAGAAGTAAACACGAGGAAAGTTGATCTAAGACCTAAGGTTTAAGAGTAAGGAGCCCCAGTCCTGGTACGGTTTGGAAGATCAAAGACACTAGAAGGCTGTGGCGTGCCAGGCATAGCTAAAGAATAGTAGACAAAGTGCATGATCTCAAAATGGTTAGCAGCATCCTGTCATGTGAGGTGCGTGTGCTGTTTTCATAAATCAAGCATGGGGAAGAGAGTGCTGCTTTCCAGCCAGCACCATCAGCAGGGTTTCCCCCACAGTGGTGAGGCTCAGAGCTGGCCTGAAAGAGCGACCTCAGCAGGAAATGCTGCAGATGGGGAAAAAAGACAGGAATTAGGCTCACACCCAGGCTCTGTTAGATTATATGGTGATTTTAGCCAAAGCAGTCAGGCAGCTTCTCTGCTTTTTCTTATGTTGCACAGGTAGCCTCAGCCCTGCTTTGAATACCTTTTTATTTCAAGTACCTTCTCACATTGCATGGCACTCCACTTTTTCCTTGGATCATGCCATTTTCACTGATTTTAATGCAAATCAAGAAGACTTCGATGCTATATATCTGTCAAATAATTAGAGAATTATTAAATTTCAAGATTCAATCATAAGATTTATGATCTAAAGCATTCCTGCTCATTTTGTGGGGGACATTGATCATTGATTTTGTCTTGTCTGCTGTGATTATAAATACTCCACAGTGGTCATCTGGCTCCATGACTGAGTGCTTCACTAATGAGGCAACATTAGCGTTCAGAATTTACTGCCACTATTTTATTGGTAATGCTAAATACAGCTTGTCTGCTTTAGGTTTAAGTAACAAGCGAGAAGGAAAGCAACGCCAGCTACAGACTCTTTGACAAAAGCTCGGATAATGAACAGTACAGGGAAGGGACAGTAAAAATGAATTATACTATTCAGGTGGTGATTACAGTGCTTACACGAGAATGAGAAATAGAAATGGTCACATTACGTTCACTGAACACTGGTTAAGAAATAAGACAGTAGTGCAATAAGCTTTAGAAATATTTTCATCAACATAGAGTGAAACTGTAAGGGAAGCAAAGGAAAGTGTGTGTGTGTGTGTGTGTGTGTGTGTGTGTGTGTGTGTGTGGTGTCTGCTGTGTGTATGTGTGTTCATGCTATACAGCTTTGTTCAATTGTGTTTGTCCTTATGGAGGACAAAGGTCAATAGTGAGTATCTTCATCTATCATTTTTTATCTTATTTTTTTTTTTTGAGACAGGATCTCTCACTGACTTGGAGATACCTATCTCAACATTTCAAAACCCAAGGGCTGCTTGTCTCAACATGGTAGGAGAGACCCAACCCTGAATTTAGGTGCATTTGGGGCTCTCAGATTGACATTAGAAGGCTCATGTAACTTCATAGATAACCTCACATCATTGCCAGAAATGACTCCAGTTCGCTATGTCTCTTATTCACCCACACAGACCCAGCTTTGGAGCTTTTCTTTGGCTTGTGTGTCCATACCAATACTGTTTTGCAGGTACCAGAGAAAGGAAACTGATCAAGAAAGAATGGAATTCTTTCTACCCAAGAAAGTATTGGGTAGATGGTTCAGTGGAAAATGTGCTCACTGTCCCGAAATGAAGACCTGGCTGAATTCAGATCCCCAGCACCCATGTGAAAGTGAGAGGTCATGGTGTGCATCTGTAATCCTAGGTAGGCAGAGAAACACAGGACCTGGGCCAACCAAGCTAGCCACAACAGCAAGCTCAAGGTTCAGTGAGAGACACTGTCTTAAAAGTGAAAAGCAATAGAAAGATGCCTGAAATCAGCCCCTGGCCTGTGTGTACCCATGTACAGGTGAGCATATCCACTCAGACACAAGCACACACATATCCATGTCTCTCTTTCTCCCCCTTTCTCCCCCACTCTCTCTCCCCTCTCTTCCCCCTCTCTCACACATACACACACACATATACAAAGAATGGACTCAGTCATGTGAAGATTTAGCTGGCCATGGAGGTGGCTCTCAATCTCACAAACCACTCTGATTTCCCTGCTCCTGGCCATCTAAGTGTTAGAGGTGGCCTGTCAATAACCCCTTCCAGCATTGTAGATGAGGAAATGGAGTCAAGGCAGCTTGATTCTAAGCAGGCTTCTAATTCCTGCCTGGGCATGGCTTCATTCCTCTCACCTGGCCTACTCTTAGAGTTTGCTCATCGCATATTATCAAGAGAGAATGTTTGACTGGCTGTCGCCATGATGCTTGATTGATTATTTATCAGTGCTCACCATGAGCACAGCTTGATGCACAGCAACAGCTACCATCCCATGCTGCCTATGCCTTGAAAGATGGGTACCTATAGAATTCCATTGGAACAGTATCTTCACATAGGAAGAACAGCTGGATGGTGGTGGCTTTACCTGAACATCTGTATATCTATTCTTCACAGGTGGAATTTAACAGACAACCCTTTCTGGAAGGCTGGGTCATTGTACAGCTGCAGCTGACAAATGCTTGTACAATATCCAGCCAATGCACAAATAAATGAGTACTTATCTACTAAATGCCAGGCATTCTCCTAAGTGTCTTACATATGTTATGTTTTAAGTTTTAATGTCTGAAAGGGAGAAGCGTTGCATTCCACTTAGGGAAGAAGTTAGCCCAAATTGCTCTAGGTTGTGTAATTAGTAAGTGGTGTTCAACGTCTCAACTCTTGATGTCAAAGCTACTGTCCTTTGCTGATCATCATACTATTATCTTCTACTCATTGTCAGTTTATAGTTTTCAAGTGTTTGCTCAACTGGGATACTTACAACTTTACTGCTGCAAAACGTATTTTCTTTACTGTTGATTGCTTGCTAAAGTAAGCAAACTTATAATAGACAAAGGCAAAATATGTATTTTTCTAACTACATTTGTAAATGTCTATAACAGAATGCCTCCTTGTGGTGCTTTTCTCCCATGTAATTAATAAATTGCATATTAAAAGGATGTGAAGTCAGGACTATTTTTCGATTGAACTCTGTTTCCCAACCTAAAAAATGTTTATCACCTGATGCGTTTTAAAAGTTTGAAAATAAGAACTTCCTGTTTGAAGTCTTTCTTTGGAAGATCAGCAGGTTCTACATCCTTAACTCTCAATTTCTGTCTTACAGATGGAACCAGAAGTAATGATTACAGAAAACATACATTAGCATTGTAAAATATTTGAGAAAAAACTAACTCTACCAATATCATTGACATTATTAGTTGCTCATCAGTATTTCTCTGTTTTCTTTCCAATCACACAGTAAGGTTTATATTCCCCATCGCCTCTGAAGCCAGACATGTTGGTTACCACTGGCCACATAAATGCAAGCAGGAGTGGCCTATTTTGCTGTCATGTAACATCCACAAGACATAGTAGCAACCATATCTTTCCCCTGACAAGGCTAAGACAACTGAGGGAGGAAACCTTTAGCCTAAGTTCCTGAGTGATTATAATGAGCATGGCCTTGGCATGTAGTATGAGCTTTGCTGTGAGACACAAATGTTTGGGGACTTTTGTTACAGGAACATAACCAAGAACATACTGACTGATAAGCTAAAATGATAGTTATTTCCATTTAGTGTATTTCCTTCACACTTCACCTGTATAAACACAGTTTTCACCTGGATGTAATTATAATATGTAGATTATACTGTAGATAATATGTAGATTATAATATGTAGATATATATGTAGATATAACTTTTGTACTAAACTTTTCAAAATATTATGCTACAAACATTTCCATAGTTTTTTCATAGACAATGTATTTATCATTTTAATGCTTGTATAATGCTTGTTAGACCAACTTAGAATTAATGATTTAATTACTTGAGTAGCTTTTTATTTTTTGTTACAAATTATGGGTCTCTAAGTATCTTTGGACATAAAGCTGAATTCCCTTTTAAACATGCATTTCAGAATAGAATGAGACAACTTTCAGTTTTGTAGTCAGGTATTTTACAGCCAAACTCACTGACCTTTTTCTGGATATTTGTACAAGAATTTTAGTGATAACAAAATTGAAATATTTCTGTTACCTTTTATTTTGTCATCCTTTCATATTATAATGCTGACTGTCCTGAAATATAATGCCAGAATATTCTTTCAGAAAGATCCAGACACCAGTTACAGAAAATATAGAGTACATGAGCCAAGGGTGTTGTATACACCTGGAACTTCTGTATTCCAAGGCAGAGGCAGAAGGAACACAAGGTAAAGGGTAGCCTGGACTACATAGCTGCTTCCAGGCTAGCCTAGGCTTCATAGTGAGATACTGCTAAAAATGATATTTGATTATAGAATTTTATACCTACCATAAATGCTTAAATGTAGGAGAATTCACGAGAGCCCGTCCAAATGGCTATCAAGGATTTATTAGAAAACACTCTTCACAAAAAGTAGATACCAATGTGGTCTTCCATTCTGTAAATTCCAATCAAATCTAGGATTACTTCATTGCAACGTGAAGATAAATTATACTATTCTTCCATGTCTTTTTCACAGATAAAATGAATGTATTAATAACCCTTCTGAGGTTCAACACAAAATGGAACACTGAAAATATTCTGTAAGGGACCAGCAAGATGGTTCAGTGGGTAAAAGACCTTGCTGTGTAACCCTGCCAACCTGGACATTGTAAGGGGCCTGGATGCGATGAGAAGCCTTCTGTGTTTGAGCCAATGAGTCAGTTGCTGTATTGTGACAAGATCGCAGGGGAACAAGTATTCATAAGGGGTGAATGGAACCAGCAGGCTGATCTCTGAGCACCACATGAGAGTGAACGACTGCCCGCTTCCTTCCTTTAAAGAGGGCAGGCCCTCAGATAAGAAACTGCCTGGATCAGGCCAGATAGCCCAAGGTCATGCGCAGGGCGAATACCCACTACAGCTTAAAGTTGTACAAAGTAGTGTCCCAGGGATAGATGGATCACTTTACCTGAGACTAAACTAGCAGAGTTTCATCGTCTCCCTGAACCAGAGCATATTTCTTTGGTTAATAGTAAACATGTTTACACATCATCAATCCTTAAGAAAGCCAGACTGGTCACCATGCTAGAAAACACAGTGACTGTGCCTTCATCACTTCACATCGATCATTTTGATGAATTAAGCAATTTTATTTCTTCTAATGCATAGGCGGTATGTCTGAGATGATTGTCTCTTTTTTTACACCTAATATTTCATATTTGTCTATCGCTGCTTCTAGGGCACTTATTGATTCATAGCTATTACCCCATAAATACTTCATAGAATGATGAAGCCAGCACCTCACACAACCATCTCAAACATTTGGAGACACTATTCGGAGCTTCATTACCTACTGCTAAGGTTTCTTCTGTACTTTTCTCTCTTTCTGTCTTATCTCATGCCACTGTTGGATTTCCCCTTACATTTTAGTGACTGAGAAAAAAGCAACAGCCTGATGGTAAGGGTGAGGTCTGCACACAGAGGGAGTATTGATTTATGAATGCCAGTTGCTGGCAAGGCCCTTAGTGACACTTGTAGGACACCTTATGTTGGTCACCTGATCTTTCCAACACAGCGTTTTACCTATAAGATTCAATTAGTCACCTTCTAGTTTTCCATTCTCAAAGCGTGGTTGGAACATATCAATAATGCTTGTGATAGTACTTCAACATTGTGTAAGCTACATACAGAACCACAGATGATGGGCACATCTGGGAGGTGGGACCCTCAAATGAGGGATTGCCTACATCAGATTGGCATGTGTGTCTGACTCTGGGACATTTTCTGGGATGCTTACTGGTTGGGGGTGGGGCAGCTACTGCCCTCCTTAGGCAGGTGGGCCTGGCCTGTTTTAGGAAGGTAGCTGAGCAAGCAGGAGGAGGAGCTTGTAGGCTGCACTTCTCCAAGATCTCTGCTTCCGGTCTGGCCTCCAGCTTCCTGCCTTGGCTTGTATTGATGATGGACTATAACCAGTAAAGCAAGCAAACCCTTTCCTCCTCCAAGTCCCATTTTGTTTAGTGTTATATCACAGCATCAGAAACCAAACCACAATATCATCAATCTAATAAAATATAATCAACAACATCATTAAATACTTACTACAGAGAGAGTAAATAGAAACTTTGAAAAGGTCATTTTTCTAAGTGAAACTTGTATGCCTGACTATGAGAGGATGTTGAAAAAACTATTATTTTGAGCTTTGTGCTGAAAAGCAACTTTTATAGATAAAGTCTATGTCATTTAAGGACTCCCTTACAATATAGTTTTATAGCAGATCAATTATTACCATCAGCTACAAGGCACAGGATTTACCTGCTCTCAAGGCAAGAGTTCAAATCTAGGATTACTTCATTGTAACGTGAAGATAAATTATACTATTCTTCCATGTCTTTTTCACAGATAAAATGAATGTATTAATAACCCTTCTGAGGTTCAACACAAAATGGAACACTGAAAATATTCTGTAAGGGACCAGCAAGATGGTTCAGTGGGTAAAAGAACTTGCTGTATAACCCTGCCAACCTGGACATTGTAAGGGGCCTGGATGCGATGAGAAGCCTTCTGTGTTTGAGCCAATGAGTCAGTTGCTGTATTGTGACAAGATCGCAGGGGAACAAGTATAAGCAGGAAACCTAGTTTAGAGGACACTACATAAACCCCACATAGAAAATAGTGCCTTTAGCATAGTGGCATGTGTGAGCAGGAAAGATGAAAAGCAAACAATTAGAGATATTGACATTTTCAATAAATATGTCCCAAGAAGGATCAAAGAGATTAGGGTAGTGAGATGATGAGAGATGAACAGATATCAACAGGGACTCTGTCTTTGTCTGTCTGTCTGTCTCCCTCCCTCCCTCCATCCATCCCTCCTTCCCTTTCTCTCTCTCTCTCTCTCTCTCTCTCTCTCTCTCTCTCTCTCTCTCTCTCTGTGTGTGTGTGTGTGTGTGTGTGTGTGTGTGTGTGTGTGTGTGTGTGTAAAATGATGCATGGGTAGGTACGTGACGTGCCACACCTATGCACATCAGAGGACGACTTGGTGGAGTTGGTTCTCTCCTGACATTGAGCTCAGGTCACCAAGCTTGTTCAGCAATCATTTTATCCTCTGAGCCACCTCACCACCCCTGTGTTTTGTTTTTTCTGCTGATGGGGATCATCCCAGAGAGAGTAGATGTTTGAGCGTGGTTTTAATTAAGTGGTGAGTGATGGTTCTTTCATTCAATAAAAAATTCAGTTCAACAAATATTTATGGAGGCTCTGTGTAGAACAAAGCAGTATTTTACACAGGATACATTTTGGAACAACAGTGAAAAGGTCATTGTCTTTGTCTAGACATGACAAGTTAGTAAACTATACAGCATGTAAGAAGAGAAACAGGAAAACAGGACTAACTAAGGGGCTATAGACATAATGAACAAACATGGGCTTTGGTTGTAAAAAGGGTGTTCAGTTAGGGCAGGATGTATTGGGAAAGCAAGGAGCCCACATTCCAGGAAGTGTGACAGACTCTAAAGCAGGGACAGTGTCAGGAGTATATGGAAAGAAAATATAGTATGCAAACAACTGTCATTACCCTCTGGTTGTCTAGGAAGGTAAACAGTGGGGTCTGGAGGGCCCAGGTGGGCTGGCAGAATGCAGGATAAAAAGAAAGTAAGGAGGCAGTAGGCAGACCATGGTGTAAGACATGTGGGAGAAGGTTGTTCTGGGTACTAGAGACGAGAAAGAAGATGAAAGGACACTGTAATTCCAATTCTCCATTGACAGCAGCTCTTGTATCCACACTGCTCTCATTTTCTGGTTGGAACTCTTGAGCTGGGCACCTGCACCCTCCCTCTCCCAGGCATGGTTCCACCGTTTTCCCTTCCTGGCACCAAGGACCTGTTCTCTGCTTGGCTGGCATCCCTGAAGTACATCAGCAGGACCTGGAAGATCCTGCCCCAAAGCCAGCAGAGCCACTAGGAAACTAAGTTCCTCAAAGGGAACAGAATCAACCAGAAGCCACTAGATTAGTCAGGATAGCTTTCTCACGCTTTCTCCTTCACCCCAAGTTCCAATAAAGGCAGTTCTAATAAAGCTCCCTATGCTCCCATACAAGGAACCAGGTAAAATGCATGTGCCATGCAGTTCTGTCTGGGCCTGGAGTCTACAGTTTGTCTGGAACCATTCTGAGTACAAACATGCCAGCTGACCCTCTTCTTTTGCGTGTTTGCACAGAACATGCATATTTCGCATATTTGCATATGAATATAGTCAGACATTCAACTCGGGGAAACATCTTGTGCTTACCTAGGAAATCCCCATTCACACATCTGTTTCTGTCCTCTTTAAGTTTTGTTCTCTGAATACAGTTTTTTTAAAGGAGAGAATTTGTGATTAGATTTTAAACTCTGAAACAAATGGTCTGATCCTCTCTGTCTCTGTCTCTGACTCTCTAAGTAGATGGAAACAATATTGCTCAGGTAAGATGCAAATTGCTATGCTGGAGCAACCCTCCTGCCTCACTGTCTTGATAGCTCTGTCTACAAGTACATACTACCATGCTAGATTCTCCCTTTCCATAGAGAATTAGGTTTATGTTATTTATTTGTTTAGGAGTTAACAAGTATCTCTGTGGGAAGATGCACTGACTATATCTTTAAAAGTACAGAAAAAGGTACTCTTTTTTTTTTAATGATGTATATTTGTCTATGTGGGAACACACGTGTGTAAGTGTAGGTGCCCACGGAGTCCAAAGAGGGCACCAAATCCTATGGAGCTGTAAGGTGTCAAACATGGGTGTTGGGAACCAAACTCAAGTCATTTATAAGAGTAGCACATGCTTTAAGCACCAACCAACTCTCCGCCTCCAAGGTACTCAGCTTTTTTTTTTTCTTTCTTATTTTTTTTTTAATTTTTTTATTAATTTATTTTTTATTTTTATTTTACATCTCAATCCCAGGTCTCTCTCCCTCCCTTTTTCCCTCTCTCCCACCCTCTCATGCCCCCCCCAGCCACCCTCCCCTCCCACCCCACCCCCAACTCCACATGTAGGGTGATGCCCTCCATGAGGGGTCATCTAAATCTGTGAAGTCATTTGGAATAGAGACTAGGCCCTCCCTCCTGCCTCTAGGTTAAGGGAGTATCCCTCCATGGGGAATGTGCTACCAAAGTCCTTTTGTGCACCAGGTATACATCTGGTTCCATTGTCTGGGGTCCCTTAGACTGCTCAGGTCTTCTAACTGAGACCCACGTTCAGGGGGTCTGAGCCAGTCCCGTGCTGGATTCCCAGCTATCAGTCTGGGGCCCATTAGCTCCTCCTTGTTCAGGTCAACTGTCTCTGTGGGTTTCTGCAGCCTGGTCTTGTCCTCCCTCTCTGCATCTGGATTCCAGTTCAGCTCAGTGTTTAGTTGTGGGTGCTCAGCTTTTAAAACTGGAGCAGGAGCAAGAAAATAAACCAGGAAGAAACCAACAAGAAAGGAAATGATAAGGACAAAGTAGAAGTTACCAGAGAACAAGTTTAAAGTTACTGACAGGCTTTGGAAATTTCAAAATGTTTTCCTCTAAAAACAACTGAAAAAGAGAGCAGTATGAAAAACATTTTAAATAATATATTGTAGGAGATATTGTGAAGACTGAAAGAACTGAAGGTATTTGAAAAAACAAAACCTTATGGAAATTTACTAGTTAGTAAGTTAATTTCAAAGTATAATTTTTACAAAGGAGTGTGGGTGCTGGAGAAATTGCTCCGTGGTTAAGAAAGAGCACTTACTACTACTCTAGTGAACCCAAGCTTGGTTCCCAGCACCCACATAAGTGGCTGAACTTCCTGTAAGGCCATCTCCAGGAGACTTAATGCCATCTTCTAGTCTTTGAGGGAACACACACACACACACACACACACACACACACACACACACACACACCACAAGGCACACAATCATATAGACATATAAATAAATAAATTTTGTCTATAAATATTATAGACAAATAAATAAAATGAATCTTTTAAGAGGAAATTATTTAAACTGTGTTATTCTGCATGGATGGACAATGCTGCTTCCAGAAGGCACAAATAGTTACATTAAAATTGCAGGGTAAGACATGGAACACTTCCATATGTATCAAAGTGGCCTTCTAAGTCTCAAAAATGACAGAGTCTATTGCCACTACCCTTGGTTACCCACCATAGCTACATAATAAGATGCTGTTGCTGAAGGCACCATACACGGATTGCAAGATATAGACAAATCTATCTTGAACCAACCAGGAGACTTACTCCTCCCTAACTGGCTTCCAGAGTGCCAGGAAGTGCTATGCAGGCTACTGAGGGGGAGACATCAGTGGTCTTATCCAGTGCTGGTCCCTGCATACTGCAGTATTGACTTTCGTGGAAAAATGAGCCTCCTGGAACAATGATGGTATGAGTGTTACAGGTTAGCAAATTGCTTTCTAATTGGGTTGCAGCTGGCTTCATGGGAGGGAAATCAGGCCTGGTACTGTAAACACTGTCAAAAGCCCATTTTGATTGAGATTTTTATATGGCTTTTTGGAAATATCAAACACGGTTATATCTAGTAGTGTTTAAAACATTTAAAACTATATAAAAAGTTTGAAGATTTGACTATTTTAAAAATGGTCACATATACTTAACACTGCATAACCCAATTTAAATGTAACAATAAAATAGATCAAGAAGTTCTGAAAAAATATTATCAAGTGAAACTTAAATCATTCCCTACCATGAAGAAAAAGACCCAAGAGTTAAGAATTCCTGGACATTAGGGAAATTATTGATACAGCTTATTTCATCAGCCAAGTAAATAAGGACAAAAACACATTCTAGTCACAGATTCTCAGATGATATTTGAAAGCATTCCGTTGATAATAAGAGGACATTTTGAATAGAAAACAAGTACTAGAACAATATGTTGGCTAAGATAGCATATATATATAGGACTAAAAAGCACAAAACAATGGCTTATTCTTTGGAGATCCATACCTAAATATTGTACAATTAAAATATATAAAAAACAGAGCTGAATATTTGGCAATTTCAGAGCCAAAGAAGAAATAAGAGCTGACTAGCGACCTAAAATTCTTGAGCCCATACTGGCCAGCCACTTACTACTTTGTGTGTGACCTTGGTCAAGCTGCTGAACTTGATTTTTCATGATTTTTTATTCTGAAAACTGTGGGCTAATAACACTGACTTTGTAGATTAGCATGTAGAATTAAATGACATGGGATTCATAGGAGAGCCAGAAACAGCCTCTGGGTCAAAGTAAAGATCTAATAAATGATAGCAGTCGTAACAGATGTGACTGGTGTCATTATTAGCATCACCATCCTGTTCGCTCAGCCTTACCTGGGAATCATGAGGGAAGCCAGAGCTATGGAGTTTAACTGGAATCAGAGGAGGAAACTCCAACAAGAATGATGCAGATGCTTAAAAAAATCTTAGCAAATATGCTTTGTCAGTTAATGGGAAACCTAGTAATTATTTACATATAAGAGATCACAAAATTTAATTAATGTATTTATTCAGTCTATATCTCATTATTATGAAACTAGATTTATAAGTCAGATTGCTAAAAGCAAAGAACCAGCCTATAATATTGAAGATTTGTTTTAATTCTTCCAAGGATTGTTGACTTAAAATCTTGAGACGAAGTAATGCTTGTCATATGATGTGACATTACAAAAATATTTATAATAGGATGCCACATATTTATTCACTATATACAAATGAACACATTTGGAGGCTGCAGCAGTCACACAGATTGAGTTTACTACCAACCTCATGATATTTAACTTTTTATGATGTCATGGATCTACTTCTACTTAACTACTCTGTACTAAAAGAATTGCGGGGGTTTGTGTGTGTGTGTGTGTGTGTGTGTGTGTGTGTGTGTGTGCGCGCGCACGCGTGCGCACTTTGGTGTTTTACCTGCATGTATGTCTCTGTAAGGGTGTCAGATTCCCTACAACTGAAGTTATAGACAGTTGTGAGCTGCCTTTTGGGTACTGAAAATTGAACTCAGGTCCTCTGGAAGAGCAACCAGTGCTTTTAACCACTGAGCCATCTCATTTTATATTTCTTTAAATGAGCAATACAGATGAAGTCTTTATTTAACATTTTAAATTTATTTGTTATTTTGGGAGGGTGGTATCGGCATATGTTGTGGAGATCAGATGACCACCTGTGGGAGGTGGTGCTTTCCTTGTACTGTGTGGGTTCTGGAAATTGAACTTGAAGCCCCAAGGCTTAGCAGCACATGTTTTTCTCATTGAGCCACCAGCTTAGGGTGCTCTTTTAAACAAAAACACATTATCAAAATCCACCATCCACAGCACCCAAGGCATCCAAAGGGTGTAGAAATTTATGTACACCTAAAAGCTTACATGTAAATATATTTAGCAGCTTTATTCATGGCTGACAAAACCCAAAAGCAAGAGTGATGTCTTTTAGTGAGTAATGAATAATGAAAGCATGGTTCAAGCAGATGATGAATTATTACCCAAGGCTGAAAAGACATAGAGGAAACTAAAATTCATATTTGCTAAGTGAATGAAGCCATTGTGAAAGGCTACACACCCTATAACTCCAACTTCTCTTTCAGAAGCACAAAGCTATGGAGAAGGTTAAAAAGATCAGGTTGGGAGGGGCAAAGAGAAGAGCTCCAGAACAGAATCTCAGGGCAATAAAAACATTTTGTGTAATACTGTATTGGTGCAATGTGCAACCATTATAAATGTGTTAGGATATACAACAGAAGAGTGAATGCTGATGTAAACCACACATGCTGGTGAGAATCACAAGTTGAGTTCACAAGTAAGTTGGTGGTAACGGCAATGGTGAGATATGGAGTCTGGGTGTGTAAGGAGGTGTAAAGAAAAACCTCTGCATGTTTCAGTCAATTTTTTTATGAACCTAAGATTGCTCTAAACTAGCACTAAGTTTTTAAAAATGCACATTTCAAGTAAAAGTAATTTTGAATATTAACTTTAAGACCAGTGCAAAAGCCATGCTACTGTTTGGCATGAGACCCTGTCCAAAATCAAAACCAAACAAAACCAAAGCTTAAAGCACATGGATGCATTGTAGGATATTTGTATACAATGTGAAGATATGTTGCTGTAATTGATGTAATAAAAAGATGAATGACCAATAGCTAGGCAGGAGACATAGATGGGACTTCAGGGCAGAGAGAAAGAGGAGATAATCAGGCATACAGAAATGGGAAAGGGGTAAAGAAGCCATGTGGTAAAAAGTAGATTGATAGACGTATATTAATTTAAATTATAATTGCTAGTTAGGAGCAAGCCTAAACTATAGACCGAGCTTTCGTAATTAGTAAGAAGTCTCCATGTCATTATTTGGGAGCTGGCTGGTGGGACAGAGAGACATGTTACATGGGTGGACTTCCACAGATCAGGTCTGGCTCATCTACAGGCTTTCCTGTCTCCATTGACAACCTCATAGCCCCACCCTCCTTTGCTGCACAGAGAAACTTCCTGGTCCCTCATTAAGTCTCTGCCTTCTTCATAAAACCTTGAGTGAAACTTAAGTGGACTCAGTACACCTTGGAATGATTGATCACACCCGGTTCTTTTCAATGTGGTAATTGATGGTTTACAGGTCTCTCCTGAAAGGATAAGAAGCTCAATAAAGGGAGTGCATGTCTTTTTTGCTGCTTTGTTAATTCAAATGTGAGCTCCCTCTTGGCTAAATTAATCCAAGAGAAAGTTACTTTGCTTTCATTCCCTAATGTGATGTGGAGTTTATCTTAATAATGCATTAACACAGCTGATATTGTCTTTACTGTGTTAACTGCTGCATATGTCCAGTGACAGTTCCCTGGCTTATTGTTGAAGGTTTTTCTAACTTTATCGTGATTTCTTTCACTGTTGTATCCACTTGGTGTTCCTGTCTATCTCAGTGGCACCTTCCAAATAGTAATAAAAGTATCCCAACTTTTAGCTGAAGAACAGCTGTACTGATAGGAATATACTGAGAGTTCCATGGATCTCAAACAGGGCCAACTCTACTTCCCCAGAGAATGTTTAGGCATTATCTGGAAACACTTCTGGTTCTCACAGCTCATATCGCAGTGACATGGAAGCAAGACCAGAGATGAGCATGTTGCCAGGCATCCTGTGATGGATGGGGTCGCACCCTTCCTTACCAACAAAAACCACCTAGCCCAACATGCAAACAGTACAGAAGCTGAGAAACACTATATTGAATTAGCCAGATGAGTTTATTGGTGGTTATGCCCTCTGAGTGAATGATCTCACATTGTACTGTTCTTGTATGCAAATCCTAAAAACCATTTATGACTTAGCATGTGCTTCCAAAATACAGCCTTAAGTGAACCAAAAGGGTGTTTCTTTGATGGTGACTATGGCTTTATTTTTACCCATTTTAAAGTCGTATGAGGAGTAGATCATGATGCTTTAGTATGTATGTATGAATATATGTATGTATGCGTGTATGTATATGTATATATATATGTGCGTGTATGAAAAATACATGACTTTTATTTTTTGTTTTAGTAAAAATATAATTAGATCATTTTCCTTCTAATCCCTCCAGTCTTTTCTTAGTTTAAACCCTCTCAAACCCATGGCTTCCTTTTCTTTTAGTATTATTGCTACATGTGTGTACGTATGTGTGTGTATGTATATATGTATGTATGTATGTATAAATATATAGTTACAGCCTGCCAAACCCTTTAGAGTTGTGTGTTTGTACATGCTCCAGTACTGACCACTTGGTGTTGTATAGCCAATTAACTCACGGCTTCGTTTGGTTTTTAAACTGAGCCAGTGACCAGATTATTTTTATCCTAATTCCTCAGCACAAGGGGGCCGGATATTCTATGTATTATTTTTTTAAGTGTTGTATCAAGCTCAAGAATAAGATTTGTAAACCTTTTCATGAAGGAATACCAGCTCTGGGGAAGAGGAAACATATCCACAAATTATTGCTACATATTGAGCCTAAAAGTAACAGTGAAGGAATAATGGTGACAAAAGTTTTGTACTATGCCAGCTTATTACAAAACAATTAAGCACATACAAAAGTGATTATAAAACCGTCATTCCTCCATTCTACATTTCTTAGAGGGCAGGATAACCCAAAGCTTGCAACCAGGAAAAAACCCCAAGGACTTACCTCAGATAAATATAATAAATGGGGTGAATGTCATGATGTAACTCTTCTCCCAGACTTACACTATGGCCATTTCTTTTCATATTGAAAATGGAAGCCACACATCCCAGGTTTCTTTCATCACTTGTTTACCATTACACAAAGGATCAGTTATATCATGTGATTAGATTGTGGGTCAGAAGAAATATTGTATGAAAGTTATATACCAATTCTAGACCAACTATAAAATTAAAACAAATAGGTTTAAAATGAGGTAATGTGGACTAGAGAGATAGATCAGTAGTTAAGAGAACCCACTCCTCTTGAAGAGGACCCAAGTTTGGTTCCCAGCATCCGTGTCAAAAAGTTGACAACCCCCAGTAACTCCAACTCCAGGAGACCCAACACTTCTGACCTCCAAGAGCACCACACTCACATATATTTACCCCTATACACATGCATGCACATGTATGTACACACACATATAACTTTAATATATTTAAAATCCTTTTTAAGGAGGTGATAAGCATTGAGGAGATACATGTACACAAGCACCCACACTCATGCACATACATAAAAACATACAGAGAGAAATGATAACATATATAAATAGGGATAGAGTTCAGTAGTGATGTGGCACTTATCTAGTATGTATGAGACACTGGTTCAATTATCACCACTGAGAAATAAGAAGGAGGTGATATCCCAGGAAGGGAAAATACAGAAATAATTATAGGTGGTGGATATTGCTAATTTATTTGACTATAATAATCACATATGTCATATCTGTGTGTATATAGCTTATGTATCAGCATATAAAATATATGCATATGCACATGTGTGCATGTCTGCATATATGTGCATATACATGCAAATACATATTATGTGGAGGCTAGGCCTTCAAAATGAACAAAAGCAGCACCACTTCCTATCCCAGCTTCAGAATCTACGCATTCACTTTCACTGCATTCTATTGATTACAAGGGCGTCACAGCCCATTCTGATAAAGAGGAGAAGACATGTTTTCATCATTAAACAGAAGGAATATCAAAGAACTTGCAACTGTTTATGTAAAGCTGCCACATCACTCATGAAGGAGGTGGCCAAACACAGCACAATGAGGAGGGATTTAGGAGTTAGAAAGACAAGGGTTACATTTGAGCTCTGTCTTTCTTGGACTAGTAATCTTGCTTGGTCCTATTTTTCAAGCTATGAAAGAGAAGACAGCTTTTTTATAATTGGATTATCATGAGGGTTAGATGAGCTTATGTCACAATGTGCTCATTACAATGCTGGACACATAGTCAGTGCCTAATAAATAATAGCTCCTTCTCTCCATCCAAATTAAATCCAAGTGTTTAATAATCTTGATATCATATGACACAGAAACTTCTTACAATACATAGATAATGCACATTTTATGTTTTGTATTAATTTCTATTTTCAAGAGCTATTTTCACATTTTCCTTGAAGTTGGATTTTTAAAGGGAAGAAAAATTGAAATAATAAATGCTACAGTTATTAGGAGGCAAAGAAATTGCAGTGCACATAAAAGACATGAGAAAAAATTAAAACCGAAGTCAGTGTCACTAAGTAACACTCATCGTCAGCCTGCTGTGAAGAAAGGCAACAAGGAAAGGACTCAGGGGACACTTGTCTCACACATTATGGACTGACTCTCTTGGTGGAGGGAGCCTCCAGTGCCTCAAGTGCCAAACTTAGAGACATCATACTGTGATAAGTTGCCCTGTCTTGAAAGGCAGAGCAAGGTGAAGGCATCATCCCATATGGGCTGGATGCTCCAAGCAACAGCAAAAGTACTACAAATGGGTGAAGTGTATTCTTCATGGAAAATTTAACATCGCAGGGTAAAGAAAGCCAAAGGTCAGATATGAGAAGAAGATTCTTAGACACTAAGAATCCAAGTTTAAGGGGCATTAACGTTTATGCATAACTACCCACAATAACCAGGAAAAGGACTAGCCTACATGTTCATCAACAGAGGAATGGATGAAGGGGATTTCTTTCAACCACAAAGAACAAAGTTACGTTGTTTGCAGTAAAGTGGATGCAACTGGAAATCAAATAAAGCAAATTAGGCCAGGCTCAGAAAGATACATACTAGCATGTTTTCTCAAAATACATATATAAAAGTAGAAGTGAAACTGTTTAGGAAACAAAGCGGTCTACTGGGAAGAGGAGGAGAGAAGGGAGAGATAGAAGGAGAGGGAGAAGTCAGTTCAACTTAAAATATATATTTGTGTGAAATTAAAAAAAAAAATGAACAAGAAAGCCAGGATTTCTCTCTTCCTTCATTCACACTTTTATTATTTACATATGCTGTACCATTCAGTCCTCTCCCTCAACAACAAAAACAAAAACAGTTCAATATTGGAAGTCAATACTCCCCTTCTACAACCATATTCACTCCTCCCAAAGGAAGCCACCCATCTTAACCATTGGGAATGTGGCAAGTCCCTTATTGAGCTGCCAATATTTGGCAAAAAATATTTTTGTTTTTCTTAGTGCCTATAGCCCATGGACACACACACAGCAGAGAGATGCTAAGGATTGTAACATACCCAAGAAATGCAATTTGACAAGGAGGACAGTGCCCAAGAAAGCTGTTCATATGACTGGGAGAGCATTAAACAACTTTCTGGTCCAACAACAAGCAGCAAATGACAATGACCTGCTAAGGAAACTGTAAGACTCTAGTGACAACTTACATCAAGCTTATAGTGTTTCTTCCTTTCAAGTATACAAGTTCTAGTCTTAAAATCTATCACAAGAATCTGAAAGTTGAAAATCCAAAAGTAAGAAAGGTTCTGGAGTTTTAATGAGGTTTAACCATCACTTTCTAGGTAACACTGGGAACCCTAACACTTAGTTTAATCTTCATGTATTGGTAAAATGGAGATGGGACTGACATGTAGAGTTCTTGTGAAGTCTAACTGAGATGCCAAAGCATGCACTTGGCAGTCCATATGAGCACAGCATCTGATAAGTGACAGGTCTTTAGCAACTCAGTGGCTTAGTAAAAGCCTTGATGCTTAGCTCTCCCCTTAAGGATTCAGATCAACAAAAAGACTCTAAGTCTCAACCAGATTTGGAAATCAACTTAACTAACTTTCTGGGCTAAAAAGCAAAATTTTAGTTGTACTTTATTTTCAAAAATATCTTATTTATGCATGTATGTATTTATTTATTCTCTCATATTTATATGCTGACCACAGTTTTCCCTTCCCCCTCTTCTCCCAGCTCCTACCCTCCACCTTCCCTTTCTTCCAAATCCACTCCCCCCTCCTTTCCCTTCAGAGAAGGTTAAGCCTCCCAGGGATATCAACCAAACATGGAAGATCAAGTTATAGTAAAACTGGGCACACACCTTCCTATTAAGGCTGGATGAGACATCCCAGTAGAAGGAACAGGTCCCCAAACAAGCATAAGAGTCAGAGACAGACCCCAATCCCACTGTTAGTAGTCACACAGGAGCACCAAGCTACACAACCATACATATATAAAGAGGATTAGGTCAAACCCCTACAGGACCCTTGATTGTTGGTTCAGTCTCTGTGAGCCCTTATGTTGATTCTGTGGGTTTTCTTGTGGTGTCTTGGACCCTCTGGCTCCTACAATCCTTCCTTGCCCTCTTCTGCAGGATTCTCCAAGTTCTGCTGAAAATATTTGCCTGTGGGTCTCTGTATCTGCTCCCATCAGTTGCCAGATGATGCCTCTCTGAAGACAATTATGCTAGACTCTGGTTTTGTTATAGAAGATGGCTGGTTCAGGTTCTATCCCCCATTGTTAGTAGTCTTCATAGGTTCATCCTCATAATTTCTTGGGAGTTTTCATTGCATAGGTTTCTACCTCACCCCCAGAATACCGTTCAATTCCAGTCATCTCTCCCAGTTTTGTTTGTTTGTTTGTTTTGCTATTTGTAAGCCATATCAGAATTTTGTGAGGTTGGTGTTAATTATAGCACTTCATAATTAGAAAGTGGAGTCATTGTCAATGTTCTCACAGACAATAACAACAGAGCTCAAGAATTCTTCTGATTTATATAGCCCAGTGTTTCTGACTGCATCAATTTGTATATTTATCTTTATTTGAAACGCCAGTAGGTGAGTTTTATGTCATTAATGCAACACAAATAGTGTGAGCATTCTTAATTCATAAGATATTTAATAGTCAAAATGTATATATGCTTATCTATAAGTGTGTGCATCCTCTCCCCCTCTATCTGTGTGTGTGTGTGTGTGTGTGTGTGTGTGTGTGTGTGTATGTGTGTGTGAGAGAGAGATTGGGATGTTAGCTTCCAGTTTGTACCTTTCGTCATTTTCTTCAGAATTTCTGATGAAGAACTGAGGCTGCTGGTTTCAGAGATGCCTAATATTAAAAAAAAAATCCTTCATATCTCTAGTTCAGAGACTTTTCACCTTGTCTTATTTTAATTAATTATATTAATCACATTAACCATCAAGGAGGCACCCCAACTTTAATTAACTAGAGAAATATTGGCAAGAGACTTAATTAAATGGTAATCAGATTTAAGGCAACATTAATAAGAAGTGATTATAACGTCATAGTTCATTATCATGAAATTAAGTGTATCAAGAAACAATTGTCTAAGCTTTCAATTTATTTTCCATCATTTATAAAGCAAAACTTGACTCAGCACCTCAGAGAAAATGAACTGAATTCTTAGAACATTTTCATAGTCTGTGCTTCTGACAGGGGACGAGCCAAGAAGAGATGCTGAGATCAAGGCAGCGTCTTCCAGCTTTTGTCCTTACACTTTGGGGTTCTGAATTCTACTGCTCTTCTCTATGTTAGTACCAAGAGCGTTTCCCCGTTAAGACCGAGGGAAACACAACTGCCATATATATTCTGCATCTTATTTCCTTTGACTTATTTCCTTTAGTGTCTGCTTTAAGCTTATTAAAAACATTTTATTTCTGAGGTCTCCTCACCTGTGGGCTGGGATGTAAAATCACCCAAATGAGTATATCATGTATTTTTTGTTTGTCTTGGGACCATTCACTTTGGAAAACAGTCAAAGGATAATGGCAATGACATCATTTGTAAGCTGTAAAGTACATTTGTTCTGGTCCCATGGTCAAGTCTTCAGTCTGTAGCTCCTATGTTCAACTTTACACATTACTGTGGATTCCCAAGAGTAGTGGTCCACTTCAAAAAAACACAAGCCTTTATCTGAGTGTAGTTTCTCCCCATCAATTTTACATATTCTTCAGGTACAAATATTGGCCCAGTATCAATAATTACTATCATGTTCTATTGGTTATCATTTCCTCAGGCACTACAATGAAAAAAAATTCATCCTCAATTTATTGGTCATATTTCATGTTCCTTTTCTGATGATTTAATTTAGTATATTTGGGGCTTGCTAAGACTTTTTATTTGAAGTGTTGACAAGGTCCTTTTAAAACTTTTTAATCATATCACATATTCCTTCAGCAAAAATGAACTGTTTGTATTTTGCCCCCTGAGCCCCCATTACATGTCTATATCCTTTGTGCATGCCAAGGGATTCATGAACCCTAAAACCTGCCCACAGTATAAGGATCTATGTGGCTTAGAACCACTGAGGGATAGTGTATTGCATTCTAAACTCCAAAGAGGAGTTTGAGATAAAAGGAATCAGGACAAAGAACAAGGAAAAATGGGTGAAAATATGATGAGGGACTGTCTTATATTTCAGTTTCTAGTTCTGAAAATTGACCTCTGAGTGGCTTGGTACCACATCAGAAGTGCAGAGAGAAAGCATTTCTGACATCATGGAAACTCCACTAAGCAATGTTCTATTAGGATGTACCAGGATGGACGTGGATCCTGAGTGATACACATCATACAAAATTACTTTCTAGTTGCAATCCCCAGAGATGGAAATCGGGAGGTTTTATGCATGTGTGTGGTGGAGGCCACATTATAGGACCCAGGTTTCAGGAAATGTTAAAAATCAATTGAGAGAAAGGGTTGGTAGTAATTCTGAATGGAACTTGGAAGTATACAGTTAATGATTTTAAGCAAAAATAAAATGATTGAAATCTCTTTGACGTTTCTCTACCTCTACCCACTCTGTAGTTTTGCTCTATTGTACATCTGTTACAAACATGTTTTCTTGCTAGCCTGGTCCCACAGCTGCACCAGCCCCAAATAACACATAGAGACACTGTATTAGATATAATTTTGTTTGCCTATTACTAGCATTACTTATTGGCTAGCTCTGTCTTAAATATTAACCAATTTCTATCAATCTAAGTATTTCCACATGGTCTTATCTTACCCGAGAGAGGATCGGGACCTCTGTTCTCTTGGTCCTACATTTTGAATATCCTCCTACCTCTTCCCAAATACTCCTAGTCTCCTAGCCCCACCTATTTTGCTTTCCTATTGGCCAACAGTGCGTTATTCATTAACCATTACGAGAAACATATTTACAGAATGACACCTCCCATCATGCACCCTTGCTATCCTATGCTATCTTTACCTGCTAGGGTCTGAACACACTGAAGACTGACATCAGTATGTACAGTTTTGTCTGTGTTGTAATTTGTAGCAAGTTCAAAACCCAGGCATAAGCTCCTCTGTGTACTTCAGCATCCCATGCACAGCAAAGCACCCATCATATTTAATTTTTACTCCTTAGCTCTGCTGGAGAAGCTATGAAGTACACGTCTACTTTCTAAACTAAAATTATTAACCCAAGCATTTCTCATCTGCTAGCTTTGAAACTCCCGCTGCAACTTTCCTCAGTCATTTGGGGACTTTTGGTCCATAAAGTCTCCATCTTCTCTTTTATTACTCCCGTCCTCACTCTTTTCATCCTCTCTGGTGTCTGCAGTGCATATTTGATAATATCTTAAGAATGTGTTTAAAGTCTTTGCTTTTCTGTCCTCCTATCTGTAGCTGACACACTTGTTTGCCAAAGTCATACAAGCTACTGTGGAGATTTGTGTTATTATAAGTTCATGATCACAAAGACCAACTGCATATTTCCTTCAGACTACATGGTTTGATAATTAACAATCAAGAAAGCCACACTATAGGTGAAGAGACAATCACTGTGTGGATGTTAGTTAAAAAAAATGAGAACTTTCAATCACCATATAACATATAGGACATTCGAGTAAATTTCTATTTGATAAACAGTAAGTTTTATCATATAAAAATACAAAATATGATATACATGTATGAAAATATTCATTGTTTGCCCAATGTTAAGTTCAATTAAATGCCTTGTCCATTTATCTGTACAACCACTTTGGTTAAAAGGCAGAAAACTGGGCTAAAGAAACAGCAAGTTTCCCTACAATGCCAAGGGCTGGGATTCTAGCATCTCTAGCAGTTTTTGTCTTCACCACATATGATAAAGAGATAGATGCCTGTGCAGGATGTGGAAGAGGCTCCATGGGACAGGGCAGCGGGGAGTCCGAAGTAGCCTGCTGCCTTCACATTACTCTGCCGAATTCTCAAACTCCATTAGGACCAAGGCAGCTGCCAAAACCACAGAAAGTACTTTAAAAGTGGAAAAGAGGTTTAACTGTGTGCGTTTCTCAGGGCTTCATATCATCACACGGGTGGGGGATAGTTATATCAGAAAAGCAATCACTCTTCGGAAGACACAGAAAAGGTGCCTTTTAGAAGAGCTTGAGTGTAAGCAGACCTTTCTTTCCCATTCACCAGTTCCCAAATAGCTAACACGAAGACTTATATTAATTATAAATGCTCAGTCCGTAGCTCAGGCTTATTACTAACTAGCTCTCGCAACTTAAATTAACCTATGTGGCTCATGGCTCGGTACCTCATTTTGTACATGTCCTGCTTCCTCTGAATCTGGCTCACTACTCCTCTGACTCTGCCCTCCTTCTTCTCATTGTTTCTAGTTTGGTTTTCCTGACTATACTTCCTGCCTGGCTATGGGCCAGCCAGCTTTTTATTAAACCCATCTGAGTGACAATTCTTCACAGTGTACAAAAGGATTATTCCACAGTACTTGGGTCCCATGAGCAGAAGCAGGTACAAGTGTAGTTGTTTTATTTATGAGGCAGAGGCTATTTCTTGGGATATTCTCTGATTCTGTACACAGTAAAATCACAATGGTTAGAAAGAGATGTGGATTTCAGTATTCCTGTCTGGATTTTCTTCTGTGTGGTCATCACAGGGTGGGGAGACTAGCCTAAAAGGGCAAGATCTGTGTCAATTTTGCTGTAGATAAAATTTTTCCTCTTCAGTTCCCTGGTGACAGGGTTGAAGGGCACAATACTACAACAGTTGTGAAACAATTCTGCATTTGCATAAGGGTCTAATGTGGTTTGTATGAGCATCCCTTTTAGAAGGCTGCACAGGCCACTTTGTGGACTGGCCATGAAACTTCCCTGCATTGCCCTCCCTGCATCACAGCTATAAGACCAACAACCCTCCTGATTGCTCTTTTGTGCCTACCTGGTAACATGGAGAAGCAGCGGTGGCAGTGGTGGTGGTGGTGGCGGAGACAGGAGCTAAAGGAGCCCCTATGGCAACAAAAGGCACAATGACATCAATGATAGTGAGCTGAGACAGCAAAGCTGCAAAAATAGAGTGGGGTAGTGACAGCAGCAATGACAATGGCAGCGGTGGCAGCAGTGGTAAGAAATGGAAGCAAAGGCCACTACAGCAGTAGCAGAGGTGACTGCAATCACAACCAGAGACAACTGTGGAGTTCAGAAAGCAGCCAGGACAAAAAACAATGAGACATGAGAGAAAGGGGGCTCCAGGATATAGGGAGCCAGAGCAGCTAAGAGTGGGCCCCAGTCAGTGGAAGAGTCAGAGACACCAGGACTTAAGAGCCACAGTTCTCAGATGCCCTAAGCCTGTGAATTATAACGCTCACTGCAGCCAAGGGCTAAACAAAACCAGGGTCTGTGCAGAAATGGGGTAAAGCCAGACACTCCCTGGGAGATGGAAATCCTGGCTGCCTGAGTCTGTATCAAACATTTTCACTCGGGGTTCAACAAAAGGAACTACAAATAAGCAAAGGAACTAAACTCTGAGGGAAAAGGGAATTAACTCACAAGCAATTGCTCCTCTGCGTTTTCCTTTATTCTTCTGCTGTCTTTCTTCTTGTTCTCCGTTCTGTCCCTTTCTGTTTCTCTGTCTATGTTTCTCTGTTCTCCTCAGTTCTTGGGAGTAGAGGTATATATACATTTGCAACAGTAATTATTTTTGCAATACAGTGTGAGGCTTTGGTTTCTCAGGGTCAGCAAGGCAGATAAGATTTACACACAGAGCAATAAACTAAAACTGCTAGGAGAGACTTTTAGCAACAATTGCTGCTATAGGTCAAGGAGAAACAAAACCTGGCACCTTCCAGTGCTCTGGCC
Source organism: Cricetiscus sungorus (assembly GCA_030556225.1). Lineage (NCBI taxonomy): Eukaryota > Metazoa > Chordata > Mammalia > Rodentia > Cricetidae > Cricetiscus > Cricetiscus sungorus. The sequence continues at coordinate 24,997,201 of JANBXA010000730.1, forward strand.
CCAGTGGTAACACAGGCCTTCTGAAAAGTTTACTTTTCCTTAAGAATAAGCAAATGGACTGATTACCTTTGTCTTTCTCTTCTTGGGTGAAACAGGAGGGAGCAGTACATTTCTGAGCTAAAATCTTAAGTTAATAAAGCAAGAAGTTTGAGAGTCTTTTAGTGGAGGGTTAGTTTAGGTTATCGCTTCTCTGTCAATGAGAAAAAAACCATGCTTTTTTTTTTTTTTATTCGTCTAGGCAACTATGAATAAACAACTTTGGGCATGTAGTAATTCTACGTCCTTGGACATTTGAAAATTTCTTAGATGGAATTCTTTTGCCTAGGCCCTAAACACTGACCAAATGACTATCAATAAGGATAATTGCAGGGTGGGCAGATTTCTTTGATTACATAGAAGAGGAGAATAAGGACCTGATAGTAGGAGAGAGATCACACACATATATAGAGAGTGTAATCAGTTAACTCCAAATGCATGGGAGAAATTGTGCCCAAATAGTACTAAACCGTGGGAAGTAAATAATACATGTTACCATTCAATTGAGAGACCAAAAATTAAATTTAATGAAAGTTTAAGGACTTGGGCTGCTGAACCTATGCAGAGAAAAAGGAAACTTCTACTGATAAAGAGAATTTGACTCCCTAACTGGGAGTATGTGACTAGGAGCCTGAGTCTGGCTCTTGGAGAAAGCTTAGGTCACCACCATCTGTGTCAACATTTCTTTGTCCTATAAAGAAAACCAGATAACCACTAATTGCTGGTTATAAAAAATCCCCCCAGGGGATAATTAGCAAACTTAAGACCCCATGCCCCTGCCCTATCTTGCTTAAATGTATCTTACTTAAATATATGATTATTGCTTTACTTTGTACTTTATGGAATGCCCTTGAGTAACGATGGAAATTTGTAATATTATGGCTGTCAGCCTCATAGTCTTTGTCTATAAAAAAACCTTACTCAGTTGTTGGGAGGCACCTCTTACTCTACCAGGTAGTGGTCCTTGCTGTCTTGAACAATAAGGAAACCTTTGCTTTTGAATCAGATTGGTGGTCTGTTTGGGGTTTCCCCCAACCTGGCATAACACAATCACTGAAATGGTAACAATTATTATCCTTCAAGGGAACTGAAGGAATGGATTCAACCAAGCAGAACAGAACACCACAATTGCGAGCCAACCAGTCATCCTGTCCTTGTTCAAACTGACCAACCCTAAATTAGAGGCAACGGAGGAATTAGAGGAAATTGGAGGAAAAGGAAGCTTCAAAGACATAAAAATTCCCAGCCTTGGGTTTTTCCAGCTCCCAAACACACACTCTCTCTCCTGACTGCATGTGTCTTCACTTGTCTCAAATTGCTTACCTCGCTCTCAGGCTTCCACTTCACCTGTAACGATTCTAGGGGACCTTTGAATTGGTGGGCAGGGATCTCCCAAAGAGACTATAATTTATGAGCCTGCGCTTACTTACCTGGCCAAGGTCACTTACCGGGCCTTGAGAAATTAAATCAGGTTGCTTAGAGGGGCCACAGCAACACTGAGACTGTGACAATTTTATTGGGATAAATCAGACTTTTTATATCTTTATCAGAAACAGACTATAATGTCAATTGCTAGGATCAGTACAGTTGTAGTTGCCAGGATAGTGAAGTTTGCAAGCTATCTGAGGGACACAAGATTGATGTCTAAGATCAGTTGTCCTGTTAAGCTTTAATGTTTCCTGAGCTCCTAAAGGAACACAGAAAAACACAAAGCGGCCTGAAATGTTTCATGCCTGAGGGAGTACATAGGTCTCTCAGGAACTAGAAGGCATATTGTGCCCCAGGAGCCATGGATTCTAAGTTGGAAAAACATATGTCTCTCAAGGCAGCTAGGTTCCCTGCACTGTGCCTCTTAGCTTTAGACCTTACCAGTCCAGAATAAGCCTATGCACAGTACCCTCAGTTGCTGGTAGTCTCTACTTCTCTGGACCCAGGCTTCCAGTACAACCTTAACCATTATCACTCCCTCCCCCCCCCGCACCCCCCAGACTAGTGAGCAACCTTCTAGCACTGTCTGCTTCATCAGCCTTTCTGATTTCAATCTTTCTGAGTCTTCTAGTACTGAATATGGCAAGGACCTAACTGGCCTGCTCCAGGCTGATGCTTACCTGTCCTGCCCTGTTCAACCTAACTCTGCCTCCACTCGACATCTCCTAAAACAAACAAAAAACCTCATTTCTTTTTATAAGTTATGTATTGATAGAATTCAGGGACCCATAAGAAAGTGACACAATCCCACACCACACCATCCTGTCTGATTCACTAAGGATGCTCAGATGTTAAACTCACACTTACAAAGAAGTATTGATCACATTGTCATCACTGGGAAGCATACTGATACAGATGTATCAAAATAAAGAACTTTATTAATGACAAAGTTTCTTTACTTTAAAGAAGAAAACATAGTAATCTGTTAGTAAGTCTTATTTACTTGGTCAATAATTGTGCTTTATATTTCATACCTTAATGTTAGGCTAGTCACAATATATGCATTACTAATACTTTGCCAATAGTCCACATGAATTAACAAAAAATGTGTTTTATGTGTATATAAAGCATGTTGATGTCTTCATGGTTATTATACAAATTATTTCAATGGAAAGATCATCATTCCATAGGTGTACATGTTCTTTAGCTTTCTAGCTTTCATTCTAAAATCAAGAGTGGTTTCTAATGCCCGTGATAGATATTGCATCTTTTTCAGACTCCTAATTATGATTTGAAAATGGAGGCCAAAAAAAATGTGCTTTACAGCAGATATGAAAAACTCTCAGGATAATCCATCTCTTAATCCTGAAAGAATAAGAAAGAGAATGGAAGTGTCCTAAAGGCACCAAAGGCTGACTTAACACAGAATTCAGAACCACAGCCTGAAGGGCTGGGAACCCTGGAGGAGGCATGAATGAAGCCATGACCTCCAACCTGACAAAATAAACACACATTGGTTAGAAATAAGCAAGATTGTGCCTCTTCTGAAAAATCCCACAGCAGAGGAGTTCTTTGGTGCAGCCCAGATGAGAGGCAGTGTGGTGATATTTTGTTTATCATCTAATAAAGCTTACCTGAAGATCAGACTGCAAATCTAGCCACAACCATACAGGCCAGGCAGTGGTGGCACAGACCTTTAACCCCAGCAACCACTCTAGTTAGCCATACAGGTCAGGCAGCTCAGCACTCAGGAGTTAGAGGCAGATGGATCTCTGAGTTCAAGGCCACCCTGGGCTACATGAGAGTGAATCAGTCTAAAAGAGAAACAGAGCTCATGCCTTTAGTCCCAGCACTAGGGAAGTGGAGACAGGAGTGATATGGCTGGGAAGAATAAGGTAGAAGGAGAAGGGGCAATCTAGGCAGTCTAGGCAGTCTGAGGAGCAGTGCAGTCTGGAAATGCAATCAGAGGACAAGACAGCTCCTTCGATCTGAACATTGGTAGAGGTAAGAACTCTCTAGTGGCTGGCTGATTTGCTTTTCTGAATTTCAATTAGAACCCCAATATCTGTCTCTGGGTTTTTATAATTCGTACTACAAGGCGGTATACCCAGCATTATTCACTGAGACAAGAGCTCTTGGGAAGCAGGTAACTGAAGCTGTGAGTGCCTCATTCTCAGTATTTGTCTCTGTTTCAGTGAGCGTGAGGCTGACAGGAAACAGAAACTTATTTAATGATGCAACTATGGTACACTCATAGTTTCACTCACCCATGTTTCCCTGTTCCAGAACTTTCCAGTTATGACATGCCATGGCACTGGTTTTATAGGAGGTTGCCATTGTCATCATTATGTTTCATAGAGAAGATTACAACTCTGAAAGTAATAGTCACCTTATTTTCACAGCAGACACTGCCTTTTTCTGATTATAAAATAATGAACGTGCTTTGAAAGTTTATTCAAACCATACATAACACTATAAAATTGAAAATCAAGCCAGCAAGATGGCTCAGCAGGTAAACACATTCACTTCTAAACCTAACAAGTTGATTTCAATCCTTGGGACCCACAGTAGAAGGAAAGAATGGATTCCTGCAAGTTCCTTCTGATCGACATATGTATGCCATGGTGCACATGCACCCACTTAAGAGCGAGCCACACACACACACACACACACACACACACACACACACACACACACACAAACATACACACACACACACACACACACACACACACACACGCACACAGAGTAAATAAATGTGTAATATATTTTTAAGTAGAAAAAATATCACTAATGCCCCATCACTTTGGGTAATTTTTACCACAATTAGAAGACTGTTTTGTGTTGGTAGAGTATATAGTAAGAACAAAGATAAAGATATTTTAAGATTTGGCTCTATTTTTAAATGTGTTTACCCACATATAATGTGACACACACAGAGGTAGATATCATGACAAATATAAATAGCAATGTGCTAATATCAGTATGTCTTGTAATGTAGTGTCATTGTTTGCTATCTGGAAGTTAAAGCAACCTGTCTTAGAAAAATGGGGAAGAAATGATTTCCCTCCACTATCACCCCCTGCTTGTCTCTGGGAGTGGGGTCTAATTAGTCTTCTAAAGAATGCCAAGCGTTAGACTCCTCAGGGGATCTCAGGGGATGCTGGAATGACCCACGGCACTTGCTGAGAATGCCTATTTACTAGTATGGTAGAAGACAGGATGATAATTGGCTAGGGGAGAACTAGTTTTAATTTACTGTTAATTAGAGACTTAATTACTCTTGTATTTATTCATTCAATCAACAATATTTCTTATTGAGTTTAACCATGTGTCAGAGGCTTACCAGAGAACACACATGGCAATTCTTCTGTCTTCTAGGAGTGTGAATGTTGGCAGTCAGAGGACAAAGGTAGATGATGGATAAATATATCAACGGCAATAACTTTTAAAAGGAAGAAATTAGTGAGGGAGAAAAAGGGACTTTAGCAACAGAAGGCTTTGTTGTAAGGTTGGATAAGGCTAACAGGCACAGCTTTATTCAAAAGGGGGGCACTTAAGTAAATATTCAAAGGGGCTGAGGAAGTGATGTCATCATGTGGGGAAGTATACTTTTCTGAAAGAGTGAGTGCAAATGCTTTGACTAGGATGGTGCTCGACTGATCTAGCAAGCTGGAGTAGAGAAAAGAGTAAGAAGAGATGATGTCACACAGTGAATGGGAGATCAGATGGAGAAAAACCCTGCTCTCCCACTAGAGTAAAAAGACAGAATGATGCCACAATGTCATCGGGAGATCAGAACAAGAAGAAATTTCCACTATTGATTCTGAGAGAGATGAAAGTCGTTAAGAGGCTCTGCACAAAGGAAAGGCAAGGACAGTTGGGGAAAGGGAAACCACTCAAGAGCATCTTGCACCCAACCAAGGGAAAAGAGACAGCAGCAGCATGGGTCAGGCTGGTAGCATTGGAGATGGAGGAGTGCTTGGATCTCAGACACAGTTTCAAAGTTGAAATAACTAACACCATTGCCTGAGTGATAAGGCTTTTCTAATATAGAGAACACTGGGCAAGAATGGATGCTGAGAGAGAGTGCAGGAGAGAGGAAGGGAGAGAGAAAGAAAAGAGGGAGGGAAGGAGGGAGGGAGGGAGAGAGAGAGAGAGAGAGAGAGAGAGAGAGAGAGAGAGAGAGAGAGAGAGAGAGAGAGAGAGAGCACATTTTAGGCTAAAAACACCTCATGAGCCAAATGAGAGCTATTCAAAGTGCTAAGCAAAGCAGCAATTTTTAAATTATTTGCATTTCCCCTCAGTCTTTTTCACCATGATTAGGTATATGGATCTGAAATCCACAGGCACTGTCTTTTTCAGCATCTTAATTATCTTGAACAAATTTTACACTCTTAGTTAAAAGATATTCAAAGAACAAATTAAATGATTTAATCATGAAATAGTAATAAGTTCAGTCTTTTTTTCAAATTTTGTACTTTTTGAAATTAAAACATTACATTATTTCCCCCTTTCCCTTTCCTCTCTCCTGTTCCAACACTTCCCATATACCCCTTTATTTTCTATCAACTCGTGGCCTCTATTTCTTTGTCATAAAACACACACACACACACACACACACACACACACACACACACACACACACACACACACACACACACACACACACTTAAACATATAAATACAAACCTATTTAGTCCATATAATGTTACTTGCATGTACATTTTTCCTGAAATGGCCACTTGGTTAACATTTGGAGGCTTTTCTCTGGAAACTGCTATTTCTCCTACTCTGGGCATTCTGTAGTTCTGTGTAGTTCTTTGTGTAGGGTTGAGGACACATTAGTTTCCTCCCTTCCACATTAGCATATCTACTGGTGTTGTTCTTGTTCTGGTCTTGTTAAGGCAACAATGTTGAGAATTCATGGGTGTTGCTTCTCTGATATTTCTAACTACATTCTTTTTTTATTTTTTTATTATTATTTTTATTTTACATGTCGATCCCAGTTCCCTCTCCCTCCCTCCCTCCCTTTTACCCTTTTTCCCCCCTCACATGCACCCTGACCACCCTCCCCTTCCATCCCCCAACCCCCATTCCACATTTAGGGCTATGCCATCCAGGTGGGGTCATCTAAATCTGTCAAGTCATTTGAAGAAGGGACTAGGACTTCTCTCCGTCTCTAGGTTAAGGGAGTATCTCTCCGTGGGGGATATGTCCGCAAGGTCCTTTTGTGCACCAGGAATACATCCTGGTTCCACTGTCTGAGGTCCCTTAGACTTCTCAGTCCTTCCAGCTGAGACCCATATTCAGGGCGTCTGAGTCTGGCCCATGCTGGATTCCAAGCTATCAGTCGGGGGGGGGGCATTAGCTCCTCCTTGTTCAGGTCAGCTATCTCTACATTTTTCTGCAGTGTGGTCTTGTCCTTCTTCTCTGCATCTGGATTCTAGTTCGGCTCAGTGTTTAGTTGTGAGTGTCTGCTTCTGTTTCCAACAGGTACTAGATGAGGGCTCCATGATGGTGGATAAGTTAGTTGTTGATCTCACTATCAGGGAAGGGCATTTATGGTAGCCTTTCCACTGTTGCTCAAATTGTTAGTTGGGGTCAGTCTTGTAGGTCTCTGGACATTTCTTTAGGTTCAGTTTTATCTTCAATCCTATAATGGCTCCCTCTTTTATAGTCTCTCTCTCTCTCTCTCTCTCTCTCTCTCTCTCTCTCTCCTTCATTCTTTTATGAAGTTTGAGAGAGAAATCAATGTTCAAAATGAGCTGGCAAGCCACTACAGAATCTGATGAAAATGCTGAAAAGTCTAGTAGGAAACAGAGGTTTTGAAAGTGTGTCAGAGCTTTACAATGGAAAATTATTCTCAGTTGTTGAGGTTGGGAATGCAATTTCTTTCTCTTCAATAAATACCTGTTGGGAATCTAAAATGTATTATAGCATGCTCTCTGAAAAAAGCAAAGGGCTTCTGACCTAATAGTCAGGTGTAGAGTTACTATGATTTAATAAGTTTGGCCAGGAATTGCCTTTTAATAATAATTAAAATAATACTAATGTTATAGACAACTTAATAGCCAGCCTGCACAATTCATGTTCCTTGGTCTTTGCTATCAGATCAAGATAAGTTTGTGTTTAGAATGAGAGGCAAATGCATAGAAAGATACAGAATTTAAGAACGTATCACTAACAACATAGATGTCTTCTGAAGTCCACATGTTAGTGTCACAAGCCTTGTGGGGAGAAACACACCTGTCTGACTATTTTGTTGGCATCCACTGAGAGATGTAAAAGAGGTATGGCTGGGTCATATTCTAGATCTATCTTTTTTTTTTGTTTTTGTTTTTTGCTTTCTTTTGTGAGGAGCTTCTGGACAATACTCCAAACTGACTATGCAGTTTACACTTTATAGCAATACACAAATGTTCTTGTTTTTTCCCTTCTTATCCATTCTAGCATTTGCTGTCATTTGTACAGATGATGATGGCCATTCTGATTGGGGTGAATCAGAATATTAAAAAAATTTTAACATACATTTCCATGAGGGCTAAGGATGTTGACCAATTTTTAAAATGTTTCCTGACCATTATAATTCTTCCTTTGAGATCTCTCCATTTAATTGCTGTGCTGGCTATATATATATCAATTCAAAACAAGCTTGAGTCATTTTGGAAGAAGGTACCTCAATTGAGAAAATGTCCTCAGTGGCTTCTGGGCAAGCTGATAGGGTATGTTCTTGACTGGCAATTCATGGGCAGTGCCACCTCTGGGCTGGTGACAAGTCCTGGATGCTATATATAAGAGACACTGAGTAAGTCATGAAAAACAAGCTGGTAAGCTTCACTCCTCCATGGCCTGTGCTCCAGTTCCTGCATCCAGGTTCCTGCCTTGACTTCCTTCAGTGATGGCTGTGATGTGGAACTGTAAGCTGAAATTAGTCTTTCCTGGCTAAGTTACATTTGATGATGGTGTTCTATCACAACAGTAAAACCCTAAGAAAGGTGGTTCCTTAGCTTACTTTTTAATTAGGCTATTTGTTTTCTTGAAGCTTGGTGTTTTAAGTTCTTTTCACAATCTAGCTACTAATTCTCTATCAGATGTATAACTGGCAAGTACTCATTCCCATTCTGTGAGGCTGCCTCTTGATGGCTTGTTTTTCGTTTGTCTATTTGCTATACAGGAGTTTTTCAGTTTCGTGAGATCCATTTGTCAGTTCTGGTCTTATGTACTGCATTACAAAAGACCTGTTCAGAAAATCCTTATCTATATGGGTACACTAAAACATACTTCCTACTGTTTGGTCTTTGACCCATTTGTAGTTTTGTGAAGCTTGAGGTTTAGAGATCCAATTTCATTACATTTTGGTGTGCAGATTTCCCAGCCCTGTCTGTTCAAGATATGTTTGTTTGTTTTCCTCCAATGTGTACTTTTTTGCTTCTTTAGCAAGAGTCAGGTAGTTTTGTTTACATGGAGTAAACCTTGTCCTATTTTCTATTCTATTGGTCTATGTCTATATTTTTGGTGTAATACCATGCTGTTCCATAACTGTGGCTCTATAGTATAACCTAACATCAGGAATAGTTCCTGTCTTCTCTGTGATGGAGATTGCATTGGCTGCGTGTAGTCTTTTGTGCTTCCATGTAATTCTTAAGAATGTTTTTTCTATATCTGTGAAGACTGCTTCTGGGATCTTGATAGAGACTGCGTCAACCCTGTGTATTGCCTTTGGTAGGGTGGCCATTTTTGGAATGTGGATTCTTCTGACCTATGAGTATGAGAGGTCTTCCCATCTTCCAGTATCTTCCTTAACTGTTTATTTAGGTTTTTTGTTTGTTTTTGAAATATTCATTATAGGTAACTTTTATTTCCTTGGTTAAGGCTTATTCCTAGGATTTTTTTTTAAATTTCATTTTACAGCTATGTGTATTTTGCCTGCATGTATACATGTTCATACAGTGGCATTTATCAGAGGCTGAGTAATGTGTGTGTGAGGAAATTGAAACAGTAACTACAGTCATCCATGACAAGAATATGTTCTACATGCATGCAACAACACTAAATAAAAAAAGAGGCCATGAATTTGAAATTGAATGAGGAAGGATACACGGGAGTTTTTGGATGGCCTAAAGGTACATAGAAAGCAATTTTTTATAATCACAAAAATAAATGAAATAGTTTAAAAAGACCATGTTCTAGTGTTTTACTGTATAGCTGGGTGAGTGCCATTATCAGCAACACACTGAGGAGTATTTTCAAAAGGGCTAGAAGAAGGGACGTTTTCTCATCACAAGAATTTGAACTATTTGAAATGATGGATATGATACCTATTCAAATTTAACCACTATGAAAAGTCTGCACATGTTTAAACATAAAATACCCCATAAGTAGAGCATATACATGATGACAGCACATTTTCCGAGTATGACAAGACCAGTGCACTCCTAAATTCACCTTAGCTGTGGCTATCTGCACAAGATAGGGCCTGATGACATTTCATCACTGGTCTGAGGAGCGGGCCCGTGTGTGAAACTCCATCCCTCCTTCAGGGCCTAATGGCAGTTAAATGTTGCTGCAGGAATGAGGTGTCATTTTCTTCAGTGGTGTAGCCACTGGCAGGTTGCCCTTGCTTCAGTCAATGACCTCCTACTCATGCCTGAGCAATTAAACTCAGCGGGTCACACAAGAAGACACTAAAGAATCAGAAGGACCCTCCCTGGAAGGAAGGGTTTCAGTGGGAGAGGAAGAAAATTATAGAGGGGAAGTGGGGGTGACATGACCAAAATTCATTACATAAATTTATGAAAGGGAAAAACAATAAATTTGGGGGCTGGGTGTGGTGGTATACATCTTTAACCTAGGCACTTGGGGGCTGATGTCTGATTTCAAGGCCAGTCTGGTCTACAGAGTGAGTTCCAGGTGGGGCAGGCCTACAAGTGAGATGCTGTCTCAATAAACCAGTAAAACAAACAAAGAATTAAAAAAAAACAGAAACAAAAACAAAAACCAATGATTCTTTTAAATTTACTCTTTTCTTCTGCAACACACACAGGAATTTTGTAACATGACAAATCCCAGGCATGCCAAGTTCTCCTCAGCCTCAGTTTATGGAAAACACAGTTTGTTAACTCATTGCAAACTGATAAATTTTTATGGGTTCTGTTGTTGTTTTGCTTTGTTTTTTTGTTTGTTTGTTTGTTTGTTGTTTTAACAAAAGCATAGATTGGGGGGAGAAGCAAGTCTTCAACTGATCTAGAAGTTAACAATGAAAGGTAACCTCATCAGATCCTGTTTCCATGAGAGTCACATTTTACAGAATTGTAAATATTTGAGGTAATAAGCTGTTAATGGTAAATTTTCATGTTTAAAGTTATAAAGGATGATACATAGTTGAAAAGGAAATAGTGTAAGTCAAGAATCAGACATAATTTCATGTTATGAAAATCACCAAAATACACTCAATACATCCTACAGTAAACATATAAAATTATATAAAAACACTCAAAAGAATAAGAAGTAGATATGGGGGGAACATAGAGGCATTTGCCAGATGCACTGTCAATTACTTCAAGATTTCACTGACTAATGGCACAGAGGCAGCTATGTAATGAGCCCCCCCCCACCCCCCAGGTTACAGCTAAATCTACTCTGGATATTCTGGATAGCTCTCTTTGTGGTTTTGGGAATCTGAACCTTGTCAACTCCTGGAAAATATTTGTTGAGCATCTACTGTGTAAGACATTGTGCTGAGCACTGAGGATGAATGGGTATGTTGAGCAGCATTCCATTTTGTGGATTTAGAGTCCTTTATGCACTTGCAAGACTCAATCACAAATCCACAGCCTCAGACCCGAGGGAGTGAGCGTTGTGAGGCTTGAAAGGAAGCAGTTCTCAGAGGCAACTAAAGCGGAAGCGCACCATCATCACTTGTCCAGCCAGCATTTTCGAACAACTCACTCAAAACCCAGCAGATCGCTTCAGAGAGCTTCCTCCGTTTCCAGGAATGGAACTATGTCTTTTTTTTTTTTTTTTTTTTAATCAACTCCAACCCCCATGCCAGTTTTTTGAATCCCTTAATATCTCCCTTTCATAGCCGGCACCTAGAGTCCCTTGTCCAACAATCGGCTTCAAAATAAACCTCGGACACTCTCCTTCTCTCTGTTTCCACAGCTGCCACCTGCGCGCTTGCCCTATCTTTGTCTGAAGTCTGTAGATTCTGCTCCATGAGCTCCCTGGGATCTCAGTGAAACTCACCTACTGATACTTTCAGAACGCAATCAATCAAGACAGCACACTATTCCCAGAACTTCTGGGGCTCTCAGCATTCCCCGGAGACAAGATCACATGCTGACCATGGCCTTCAAGTCCTGTTATGATTGGCAAGCCTGGAACTCACTATGTATCCCAGACTGGCTTCATACTTACAGCAATCCACTTCCACTTACCTCAGCTTCCTGAGTGCTTGGTTTGCAGGCATGCACCACCACACTTGGTTACCAGAATTGGCTTTCCAAAATTCCAGGGTTTTGTTTTTGTTTTTTTGTTTTTTTGTTTTTTTTGTAATATTGTTCCCTGCTTCAGACCTAATTTACTCTCCCCGTCTGTGTAGTCATGATCAAATGAACTCCTTCAACGTGCACACAGGGTTTATTTATATATGGTGAAAATGAAGTGAAAATTTCCACTCTGATTTGAGGTTGACTGTATTAATCTGGAACGGCAATGCTGGGATTAAAATTGCAAGCAGATACACATTTCAATTGCCTCACATCAGACCTCTGTCAGCAAGCTTCGTGTTGGTGTGGAAGATTTTTCTCTGCCTGCCTTCTCTCCCTACAAGTTCCTTTCGGATGTAATCACACCAGGGCAATTCCAAACCATCGGAACATTTTGCTTTTGTCTCACGTTTGCTAATGTTTATTTTACCTCCGGTAGTTGTGGTCTGAACTCTCTCTGACAAATGGTCTTCTAAGAGCAATGGTCCCTAAATGTTAACAGGCCTCAGAATCCCCCAGAAAGTTTGTCCAAGCACAGGCTACGGTGCTTTTCCCTAGAAACTGTGACAAGGTAGTTCTAGGTATGATTCAAGAAGTTGCATTTCTAACAAGTTCCAAGGTGAAAGACATGGCTGTTCACTACAGACAGACCACAGACTGACAATCGCTGTCCTTTAACAGCAGTGGTCATGTGGACAAGACAACTTCCCAACTCATTTAGTATGTCCTTGGGAAATATATTCAGTCTAAGTGATCCAAGTGCAGAGTCATGGTTGCCAACTTCTCACTCAAGAGTGATTAGAGGGACAGATAGGTAGTGGGTACCAGATGTTGTCAACCTGGAGAGACAGAGGCTACAGAGAAATGACATCAGTTAGTGATAGTTTGAATCAGAGGCTCCATGGGCCAAAGGGCCAGTGAGTGGCATTAAGTCCTTCTACTGTATCAGCTTTTATCCATCCCATTCTTATGGCTAAGGTCTCACAGCAGAAGCTAACAGCAAATGCTCATACTTAAATGAATGAGTTTCACTAAACTCAAATTTGTCAGAGGGGCTCAGCTCAAACAGAAAGCCCTTTCCAAATACTTTGTGTGTCATTGGCTTATCCTGAATCTTTGGTGGAGTCTTTTACACAGAAACAATAATTGTATTTATGTTATAATTTTTTTCATATTGGATAAAACCTGTGGAAAGATCTTTCAGAGGTCAGTCTTAGTAGCCTTTCATCTTGGAAAATGAAACAAATCTGTTAAGCTATGTCACCTAAAGCTCCATACTGAGTCACTGGGTGTGGAGATGAAAGCCAGAGGAACCTAAGCTCTACATCTTATGCTTGAAACAACACAGTTACCTGTTCACACGGCCTTCACACAGCTGGGAAAATTACTAAAATAAATTAAAAAAAAAACTTAAGAGCTCAAAAATAATGAATTTAGAAGACAAGATTGTTTTCAGAAACTAGATAAAGATAAATGCCCAATAATTATTTCATTTTTGAATCCAATACTGAATAGGAAAGCAGTTATTTCCACTTATGGTCAGTATCTATAGATACTTGCCAATCCAGTGGTCATTTTTCGTTTCAAACAATTGTGGTCTATTCCAGTTTAGGCACATGATTACTTGGTAAGTATAACTCTCAAAAGGTTATGTTTTTAACTGCTTGTCTCCAGCCTACTCCAGGTACAGTAGCCATTAACACACATGTCTTTCTAACTTGGTTGTGTTTCTTTGTCTCCCCATCTGTACCTCTTCAATTCAACACCTCAACCCTGCTTCCTTGTATTTCTCTCCTCACTAGCCCTTCCATGAAGTCATTACAGATTTGGAGCTTTTGGATATCGATGAGATAGCAATAGCTGGAGTGAGTTGAGTCCACTAAGAAGACCTCCTTGGTGCTAGAGCCCTGGCTGAACCTTGAACACTTCTTCAACTCAAAGGGTTCACTTTGTACTTGACCCTGGTCCCAAGATTGAAGATTAATCAACCTTTATCATGCAAAGTTCTTCCAAGTTTTATAATTCACTTTCTGGGTTCACAAGCAGCAGTACCTTCCAATATTGCAAGAAGGAACATGTTTGGGTTCTCTTTGTTCTTTCTCGTCTCCATCTACTAATTGGCCAACTCTCACCCACACTTCTTTCTTCCTTGTAGCACTAAACGAATCAGCAGCAACGTGCACCCCTCAAACTTCGATCAATATGTTTGTCTAGTGCTTAGAGCAGGGGTCAGCAGATGTTATAAGAGTTAAGACCAAAACAGAGGCCATTGCAGATCGATAGGCCACTTATTTCTGCCACGGGACTCAGCTCTTCCTCAGGCCATGCAAAAATGGTGCTTAGTTTACATGAAACTTCGTGTATAAGCATTCAGATTTGAATTTTTACAGTTTCTTTGTGTGGTGTAATGTTTTTTTCATCAGCCATCTAAAAATATAAAATCTATTCTTAGCTTAAACAGCTTATGAAAGCAAGCATAGACCAGATCAGAGCCATGATGATAGTTGGTCATTTCTTGCTCTGGTGTTCCATGCTGCATTCTTCCCTTCCAAGCCACCACTGGGATTGTTTTACCAAAAGCCTCAAGCTCTGAACAACTAAGGAGACAGACATTTTGCTAGACTTTTGCCATGGTAGCATTCTGCTTCAAGTGTCCATTCCTCTCTCATTCTGGACCAGATTTTCCTGCAGTCACAAATAGTCCCCAAATATCTGACTTCAATTGTTATGGCAGCATGCAGCAGGCACAGGAGCAAGGACAGGGAGCTGAGAGAGCACAAACACAAAGAAAAAAGCAAACTAGAGTTAGAGTGAGGCTGTGGATGCTCGTAAGCTATCCCTTGCTCTACACCTCCAGCCTTCTGCAATGCTCCCAAACAGGGCCACCAGCTAGGAACCAAGTATTCATATATTTGAGTCTATGGGGGGCATTCTTGTTTGAAACCACCACAAGTTGTTTTGCTTTTGTTTGATTTTGCTTTTACAAAAAGAGATTATTGACCCCTAGATCAGACTGCAAAGGAGAGAATAAGGTATATAATAAAAATGAGACTAAAGCAGTGGTTATAACAGCACTAATATATTGGCATGGAATGTTAGCCTGTATTAACAGGCTAGAAAACTCCTGAGTGTTGACCAAGTTACTCCTTTCAATTTCACTTTAAACTCTACTATGGAATCTTTAAGGTAGAGGCTTCTTTGACATCTCAAATCACAGTTATTTCTTTACAATCATGAAAGGTAAAAGTATTACTAGTCTTTCTTTTTAACCTAACCAATTCTTCAATATCTACTATCCTTGTTTTCAGGAGACAGTGTTTGTGTGAACCCTACACCATCACCGAGGACACAGTGTTTGGTATAACAGAGGCAACCTCCAAACACATGAAGAACTTCAGGCTGTGTGTGAAGCATGCGTTTACAACATTCACAAGGATGCTAACAGCTCCATTAAACCAAGATGAGTTCACAGTGATGCTTTCCATGTTAGGATAATCCATGTGCTTTTTTCAATGTTCTGGAAGGTTCTCCCACAGCTGGAAAAGATGTGTCCACTTGAACTGAAGAGAGATGGATTGCCTTTCAGAACCTGTTCCTTCCATCTCTGAATATCAAAACAAGTAGTTCACAGGTATGATACATGTGATATTGCCAGGACTAGTAGCTCTGAAATCTATAGACTGGGCCAGCAGCCTCAGGCCTAGGAGGATCCTGCTACATGCATATTTCTTTTCTTCCCAGATTCCTTGATTTTTTTCCCCATAAAGGTTTCAGTTGATTGCATGAAAAACCCTCACATAAAAAATGTGTTCTCTGCTTTATTCAAGGCCTACTTAAATGCTATTTTGAAAACACCTCCACAATAAGTCACTCCCAATCTCGGACTATGAAAACTGTAGCCTACCCACGCTAGTACCTAAAATGACCCCTTACAACAACTGTTTGCCAGGCATTGAGGCCACAGTTGTCATCAAGGCTGCATGATTTGTGACCATAAGTGACAATACAAGGTAAGGGAGCAAAACTGAAATAACACAAACTGAGTATAGAAAAACATGAGGACTTAGTGAGTGAACTGGGACACTAGCCTCTCAGCAATAATACTAGGCTGTAAACAACACTACCTGAGCCATCTTTGTGCATAGACTGCTCACTCTGATCATTATGGGTTGCCACCCGATTGCTAGCACATACAGACTTAGAAACACATATCAGCTAACTGCTCAGTGTAGCAGCTGTTTCTCTCTTCCTGCTAATCTCTTCTGGCTGCATCTTCACTTTTTTTCACCCTTACTGGCACCATTTATTTGAGACATGCTGAAAACAGAAATAGACCAAAGCATATGTTCTTGAGAATGTAGCATTCAATTTTGTTGCCATGACTTGGCCAACGTTGCCCTTGTGACAGGATAACACATTCAAATCTTTGTTCCTTGGTGTAGGTTATCCACTTCATTTCAGGATGTAAGACCTTCTATCACTACTGGTCTGCTCAAGTTGGCCTGCTTTGTTTGACCTGGAAGTGATCTATCAGCAAAGGACCCAGAAGCAGTTCCCAGATTTATTATAATACCTTTAGCATCCACAAGGAAATAGAAATGGTATATTGGCCAGGAGTTGGACAACAAGTCAGGAATTACTTGAGAATCAAAATTAATTTGTTCCTGAGAGTTCAGAGAGGAAAGGTTTCTTTTTGGGATAATCCAGTCCTTCTAGAAGTTGATGACTTCTGCACTGTGAGAGCTCTACCAGGCAGAATGGTCTGTTTAAAATACTGAACATTCTAATTGAGAATTTATTCAGTTGTTTCTTCTGTGGGCAACACATTTTCCCATCCCTTTCTGATGTTAAATGTCTTGGTCTTCAGCCTTCTGTCACCTTGTTGTCAATCGCTATGCTCCTGCTCCAGGTCCTAGCCTCTATCCCTAGCCCAGTGACTTTCCTCAAAGTCCTAGTCATGTTCCTTATTCCAATGTTGTTCACCAGGCACTGTGTCTTAAAAACAGTAAGTCAACACAAAGGAATCACACACCAGGTCTTGTCAAATATTGTTCAAAGCATGATACAAAGTCTATTTCATAAAGGGGAAGGAATAGATGAGTTTTGTGTCAAATCTATTTATGATTCTGTCCCATGCAGTATACTTATCACCACATTAGCTGAGCTCTTAAATAGTGGAGTTGTCTTCATGCCTAATTTTGAAACCATTTCCCCATCATATTGTCAGTTCTATGTTAATAATTTGTAAGGTACTTGGCACCTCTGCAGACTTGTGGATTATTTTTTATTATTTAAATAGTAAAGGAGTCAAGGAAATGGTTTGCAGAAAGGGCCATGGTCTTTCAAAAGAGTCATATCATGTTACAGGCCAGGCTGCATAATGATATCTGGCAACTAACTTCATATACATATACATATACATATACATATACATATACATATACATATACATATACATATACATATACATATACATATACATATACATATACATATACATATACATATACATATACACACATACTGCCTCAGTTAGGGTTTATATTGCTGCAGTGAAATGCCTTGAACAAAAGGCAAGTTGAGGAGGAAAGGGCGTATTTGGTTTATACTTCAGCATTGCTGTTTATCACTAAAGGAAGCTAGGACAGGAGCTCAAGCAGAGCAGGAACCCAGAGGCAGAAGCTGATTCAGGGGTCATGAAGGGTGCTGCTTACTGGCTTGCTTCCCTGGCTTACTCAGATTGCTTTCTTATAGAACACAGGACCACCAGCCAGGGATGGCCTCATGTAATGTGGGCTGAGCCCTCCCCTATTGATTGATAAATAAGAAAATGCCTTACAGCTGGATCTCATGGAGGCATTCCTCAACTGAGGCTCCTTCCTCTTTGATGACTCTAGCTTGTATCAAGTTGACACACAAAGACCAGCCAGTACACATGCTTTAACTTAAAGGGATATGAAAATTAGTTCTTCTAAGAATGGAGTGTTAAGATGCTAGTTCTGCCCAAGGACTGCATTTACTATAGATCTGGATACAGAGTTTTTTGTTGTTGTTGTTATTTGTTTGTTTTGTTTTTGTTTTTTCAAGCTAGTTCTGGTCTATTTTTATTGGCAAGACAAATAGCAGATATCAAGCTTTTCAATTGAGGGGGTCAAAATCAATATTGCTAGACTCGAAATGCTGGAAACACAGACTTTTTAGTATTTCTTTCTTAAGGAAATTTCTTCCAACATTGGGATTATACCTCTATCTCTTTTCCCTTTCTTTCATTTTATTTTGTTCAATTGTGTCCCTAATTCTTAGTAGCTAGCCACTCATAGAAAACAGTCATTCAACTTTGAGCTTGCTAGAGAAAAGAAAGCAGCTGCTAATAGATGTGGCCTTGCAGGGCAACCTCCCTAGGTCAGCCACTCACATGAGCACAGACATCCATGGTAACGCTGTCATCAAGGTTTTCATGTGAATAAAAAACCTGGAATGACGTCTAAAAACACTCTCAGATGTATTTCCCACATAACTAAAGCAGAACCAATAGTTGCTGATGAGAGGAAGCTGTAATTGTGTTCCGAGAACACAGAATGTTTAGTATTTCCTTTTTTATAAGGAAAATTCTTCAGACATTGGGATTATACCTTTTCTCTCTGCCATGCTGGCGAAAGGAAGCCATCCCCATCCACTGCTGCTGCTCCAATGACAACTCTGTGAAAGCATTGTTCATTTCTAATCTACCTCCCTGGAAAAGTGCTGACCTGCGTTAATGGTCCATTTTAGAGGATTACCTGCATCACTTGTCAAGGTGTGTCCTCACACCTTCTAGCTCAGCCTCTGTAAGAAGGTGTGCCAGGTCAGAATGTTTTATCTGCATCATTGATTTTCAGTGTCTCCAGTAAACTCAGAAGAACACGTAAGCCTTGTAGATCATTAACTTATTTCATTTTTGAATGATGTCTCTTAATCCAGAAACACTTCAAAAGATTATCATCCCTCTATTTGTGGCACAGCTTTAGATAAAAATGGTAATAAATTCCTACAGTTAAGAAAGCAAGTTAAATTACTCTGTTATCATGTTACTAAGGGTAGAAATATAAAACAACACATTATATGTATGCCCTAAGTGTATATGTAAATACATGTGTATGTAATGATGCATATGTATACCTTTCACACAAAGAGAGGCTTAGTACCTTAAAGGAATGAAACTAGCAAGTGCAGTTTAACTGTGTATATATTTTAAAGGAAATAAATAAAGAATAAAGTTCACGCACTCTACATCACCATTGTACTTTCAGCCCTGTATTTTTCCTTTTTTCATGTCTGTTTTCATCCAGCACCATGCTATGCATATGCACATTGTGTTGGTTGATTACCCACAGGTGCTCTTATTAAAGTACAAGTTCTCTGAAAAGAGACACATTTGTGTTTACAACTGATATATTTTAAATGTCTATATAAGTGCTCACTGTTCATTCATATCATTGATATCATAGAACATAATAATTCTGCAAAGAGAAAGACATTAATATTTGAATTTATTTCACATAATAACATAAGTTCTACAATATATGTTCATTAGCCACAGAGTGCCAAGATTTTTTTTTCTCCAAAGGACCAGATATTAAATATTTCAGAATATCAAGACATGAGGTCACTATACAAATAGATGTAGTTCATAAACAGCTATACAATATAGGTTAAACATAAACACTGAAAAGTTCCAATAAGTACTATCAGTAACTGTTGAACATAATTATAAGTGTCATGAAATATTTTTCTCACACAAACTATTTAGAAAGCAAAATGTAGTCTTTGCTTGCAAACTGGATTTGGCCTACGGATCACAGTTTGACAATTTCTGTTAGAAGCCATACTTTATCTTACAAAAAAAAAAATCAAAAATTTAAGTATGGCAAGGAACTTATATCCAAGTGGCTCTAGAAAGATTTCATCAAGGGTTGAGTATACTGGTATATGGTACCTCTGCACCTCTCTACAATGACCAAACAGGAATAGTTGGAAATTTCAATGTGCTCATCATTACCTTTTTTATCTCTTAAAAGGGCAGATGACATCCATTGGGTAAGACAGAGTCCTGTGTCTGTATTATTAATATTATTTTGAAGCAAGGATCTGACAGTACATTTCATTGAGCTGAAATGGTAAGCTCTCAGAATCTATGCAGTAGATCCCAGATAAACTGCTACTTATCACAACATGCTAAGGGTAATAGACCCAGTGAGAGCATGATCCAGGACATGATCCAGCACCACACTTCCCCAAGGATCACCCCAAATGGTCTGTGCCTCAAACCTCTGACACAGGATTTGTGTTAATATTGACCCATAGATTCAATGTGACTGAGTGCATTTGTGACAAATAAATGGTAGATACACCAGATTTATTGTTGTGTGGATGATTTCCCTACCTACTACTTCTGTGGACCACGATTCTGGTATGTGAGTAGTTAAAAGACCATGCACAAAACCACTTCCTATGTAAAACCAGAGAAATGTTTTTATTTCAGTAAATAATTAGAATTTTCCTGGAGGACTTCCTCCTTTCCCTGACCACTAGCAACAAAAAGTCTTTGGTCTGTTCTGATGGGAATAACATGCACTGAGCCCCACTGCCATCCCTGGGTGAAGTCTGGCGTGTTGCCAGTTTAAAAAAAAAAATCAGGAAAATGCACAATGTTTGCAACAAAGAAAAATCTTAAATATACAAGAGAAGAAAAACACCCAGTATCAGCAAGAAAGAATAATTTCATTGGTGTATATCTTGTCGGTACAAAACAAAAGACAGAAGAGTAAAACATGCATATTGGCAGAAGGACAACACCTAAAGTAGAAAGTCCTCGACCTTGGTAGACCAACAGAGCAAAGCAAGGTTCCATTTTGTTGTTGTTTGTTACTTTTAAAAGAAAAGATTAAGCCTTTATCATTAACAGATATTCAGTGACAGGGCTCTACAGCACAGTATTCAAAAGTAAATTTAGCATAGAAGAAACATGATGGAATGGAATAAAAAACTTTGCTGAAAATAACAGCAATAAATCAATTGCTATAAAATTACAACTTTTTAGCCATCCAGAATATGCAAATCCAAGCTACAGTGGAAAGTGGAGTACAGTGGCACGTACCTATAATCAAGGCTTTTGTGAGACAGAGACAAGATTGCTCAAGGCTTTTGTGAGACAGAGACAAGATTGCTGCAAGTTCAAAGCCAGCAGAGTCTGTGTAGCAAGTTTCACTCTGTCTAATATAAAAACAAAACTAACACAAACAAAAACAATGATATTGGGATTCTACTTCATTCTATTTAGAAAGACTATCATCAAAAAGAAAACAAAATGTGTGTGTGTGTGTGTGTGTGTGTGTGTGTGTGTGTGTGTGTGTGTGTGTGTGGTGGGGGGATGTATTTCCTAGCTTCCTATGCCAGGAGTGAGAGGGCTATGGAACACAATGACAAACTGAAACTTATCTCATACCCTAATTCTGTTGGTCCACTCAAAGCCTGGTGCTTATGCTTCTCCACACCAGGGAGCAAACTTACAAAGAAGGCATGGTGTTTATTTGCACTGAAGTTTTAACCAGCCATGCAAATGAGTGAAATTATGTTATTGGCAGGAAAAACAAACGAACAAACAAACATAAACAAAAAACAAAAAACAAAACAGACTCCTCTGGCTTCTCAAAGACAAGTGTTGCATGCTCTCTCACACATGTGAAATCTGGGGGACAAAAAGTTCATGAATATTATGGAGTCGAAGAGGAAAGTGTAAATAATAAAGGGTAAGTATAGTAGATAAAAAGGGTAAGTATTAGTTGGGCATTGGTGGTGCACACCTTTAATCCCAGCACTGGGGAAGCAGAGGCAGTTGAATATCTGTGAGTTCGAGGCCAGCCTGGTCTACAGAACTAGTTCCAGGACAGTATCCAAAACAATACAGAGAAAACCTGTCTCAACAAACAAAAAGCAAAACAAACAAACAAAAAGGGTAGGTATAATAGATAAGAAAGGGTAAATGTAGTAGATAAGAAAGGGTAATTAGGCTGCATAGGACTGAAGTATGTTCTATGCATGGATATGTCACAATGAAAATCCTTACCTTACATTTAGTGTATGCTAATTAAAACTGAAATTATTACAACAGAAATATAGATTTTACTAAAAAGTAAAATAACCATAAATAAGGATCTAGAATTTAAATTGAATAAGAGAATAGAAAATGGCTTACGTGAAGCCCTTAAAGTATCAACCAAGGTAAGTGATACTGTTAAAGACTGAAAAGTATTTATTATCTAACATCCTAATTTAATAAGCTGTCTTGTTAGCCAATGGGCCTGAAGTAGTTCTTGATTTCATTCTGAAGTAGATTCATCTCCTATAGCCAGGGATGTGAGAAGGCATAGAAAGAACCACACTGACCAACTGAAGCATTCACCCAAGTACTAACCCCACTGGTTCACCCAAAGACAGATGCCTCTGTTGGTCATGTGTTGACTACACAAGCACAATGCTCTGAGCTAACGCATGTAAAATTTCTGTTAAAAAGGAGACCGAGTCACCCTCAAGTCCTCTTCTCAATCCTCTAGCAAAGTTAATATGTTTAGATGTGTATGGCAATGTAGTGACAGGATCTACTTTCTTGTTCGGTTTATATTTGAAAACCTGTCTGGCAGGTCCAAGAAGAAGTGGCACGTTAATTCAAGTAGAATTTAACTTGGCAGCAGGACAAAGGGAACATTTGAATGTTCCAAGATCCTTTGAGCCACCTAAGCTGGGTTGCAAAGACTTTAAATTGAGAATTATTTAAACAAATCATTTCCTGCCTATTAGTGGAAGTGCTGTTTTCCAAAGGGGAGGGTGCTTAGTAAAAGTCATAAACCATGAGAGGGGGTGAGATTTAAAAAATACAATTAAATCAAATATTAGTTACAAAAACATGGTATTTGTTGAAAACCAACATGCAAACAATGCTTGCAATGGTGGTGTGTATTTAACACGCACAAGCTCTTGGTTCTACAGACTGCTGAGTGGCCACATGTCACTGTGCTTCCTTTGGGGACAGCAGCAAAGGAGGGTGAAGTGGAGGTTTACCCCTTGGTTTCAAAAGTGCACTAAAACATACAAGCAGATGGCAATTTGGGGTAAATACTGCTGGCGTGTACATTCACATCACATATTGCACTTCCCAAACAACTTTACATCAAAACACATCGTTTCATATAATTAAATGCTTACTGCAGGCGAGTGAATATATTAGGATACCTGAAGATTAGTGCAACTGATCTAGGTGAGCCAGCAGCCTGGGACCCTCTCTATCATCACAATGGAATAAAGGGGCTCATAAACCCAGAACCCTTTAACTCATTTTCCTATATACACACTTGAGATGTTTAGCCTTTTATCAGTTTCTGAATTTTTCTGTACATTTGAGATATTGAAAAGCTGGTCTGAAGGAAAATATACTCTTAGCACCCTCAATAAAAAAGGCTCTCAACAAATATGGGCTAGATAGAAGTGGGGCAAGAGTGAGCTTTGCTCTAAGCACGACAAAGGAAAAAGTGAACATCGTGAGTCTTTAATTCTGCAATGCAGGAGCACTACAGTCAGGACTAAACCAAGTCTGCAAGAAAATGTCCTGACACATCTCTACTTGGTTAACATGGGACAGAAGGGAAGGCCATAGATAAGAATCTAGAGTGAGACCAGTGGACCTATTCCAGTGCGTGGACTACCCGAAAATATCCAAGCCCTATGAGTGGTATTTAACTTAGTAGTATCTAGCTTAGCATGCTAAGCCATGGGTCCTGCTCTGCTATAATGCATCTTTAACTAGTTCCTTTAGTGGAGATTGTTTCCTGTGAGGAGTCTTGAGGCTATGAGAAAACCTCATGTTGTGGGGAAAAATTCACGTTGAAAGCCTACTGAACTCAATTTTTTGAGGCATTAAATGGTGGACCACTCTTCTGAGGAAGGAGCAGTCATTCCAGGAGATCATTGTTTGCAATAATTGCCCTAACCCTTCGCCTTGTATTCTTACTGCATAGCTGAATATCATTGAGTTTACACCTTGAGATCTATTTCATCTCCCAGGGTAGAAGACAGATATACTATATATAGAGATTCAGATAGAAAGACAGAAGTTTTACAAAAGAAAGAAAAGTTAAATATAGCCCAGACCAAGAGATACCACAGGTGAACAGAATGATATCTCAGAGGGGACTTTCCCACAGGTGGGAGGAACCAAGTGGTGGTGGTGTGAACTGGGAGCAGAGAAAAGGTGCAATAAGGAAGGGAATGTGTTGACAGGCCTTGAAATCTGCACAACCAAGCTATTATTTCTTCCAGTAACTCCAGCAAAATTAAACTCTTGATTGACAGATTATTTTCTTTAGTATCAACCTTTAGCTCACTTCTGCCCTGACAAGTCATACACCAAGCTGAGGCGCAAGGTGAACACGAGTTTAGTTTTGTAACTTTGTGCATGAACCATCACAAAAAAAAGATAAACATAATCCAGGAGACAATGCATTTATTCATCCTATTGCAGGCATAGAGAAATTCATCTGTCATTCCAAAAAAATTATGACATAGTTTGACAGGCTTTTAGTTGAGATTAATTATCTTATTTTATAAGGCAGAAATAAGGGGTTTGTGAACACTTTAGGAAAACCTATTTGTTGTAACTGCGTGTTTATTTCTCAATGCTCGTTCATAATCTACACCTGAAAAGAGTAGCATCAACTGTGAATGTGAAACAGTAGCTGTGGGGATGATGTTTGCTTTCTG
Source organism: Cricetiscus sungorus (assembly GCA_030556225.1). Lineage (NCBI taxonomy): Eukaryota > Metazoa > Chordata > Mammalia > Rodentia > Cricetidae > Cricetiscus > Cricetiscus sungorus. The sequence goes on from JANBXA010000730.1 coordinate 25,021,947, forward strand.
CTGAGGGAGAAGCCCATGGGGCTGGAGATGCTGTGCCTTTTTGAGACATGAATTGATGTTGGATATGGCTCATCAAAATTGTAGAGAAAGTTAAATGAATAGAGCTTGGGAGAAGAAGAAGGCAGGGTATTTTAGAGGAACAAGAAACGCATTGAGAGTTTTATTGAACTGAATAAATTCCTGCATTCTATAACCTCTGAAACACTGACAGGGAGAAAACTGAGGGCAATCACTGGGTTAGATGGTTTACATAGCAGAAAACCAACCACTACTTGGTAAAACTAAAGGCTGTTCAAAGAATGTCTGTCCATTCAGATCTTAGTGTACTCTCACATGTATTGCTGTATCATGTGAGAATATTTCCCCATAAGTATGAAGAGTAGAGTATCCCTTCTCATCCTTATGTACTGTAGGCAGTCAGTGTACATGGGGCAAAGGTGTTTCCTAGACAGAGAACTTAGGACATTGTCAGCAGTTGAAAAATGAAGACTACTTTTCCATTACAGTAGTTTCATCCCATCAGATACTATAAATTTGGTGACAGAAGGACACCCTATTATCTGCAAAGCTAACCGATGTCTATGTACTGAACCCATAGAGGTCAGAGGGAAGGGAGACAAGGCAACTATGATTGCAGGATTCTAGAAGATGACCCCAGGAATTCAAATCCTATAGAATCCCCTACTTTATAGAGGATTCAGAGAGATCACCACAAGTCTCTTCTAAGGCTAGCTCAACACACGTTTAATTTCTGTAAAAAAAAAAAAAAAAAAAAAAAAGGTGGTTTGACATTTAATAAAATGAAAACACTGAGTTTTTAATTTATTATTAGAGTATTTCTTTTTTGTAATTTATAATCTGCTCAGCTCTCATAGAAGTTGACAAAAAAAATACCGTTTGTAATATGGCCCGTTAAATAGCAATATTGTTCATATTCCCCAACTCATATTATGCCAATAACAATGATTTCATTTAGATCATCTTTACAGTGTGTCAATTAGTATTAAAATGTATTGGAGACTGATGTCAGTGGATAATTATGCATGCCACCATTAGATGTAGTCCCTTCCCTAATATGTTCATGACATTTTAAATCCAAATTAGAGGAGTCATGGGAAAGGATTATACATTAGTCAGTTCCATCAGATATAAAAGACTTCAAGTTGCTTTGGATTTTTGGCTTCATTTTTCAAGAGCAGGGGGAAAGATCATCTCTATCTTCATTAAGAAGTCCGCCCTAAACTTCAGTTTCCTTCTTCACAAGGGTTTGTACCTTAGTTTTTTTCTTATAATGTACAGTTTTGTGTAGGTGAAGTTTGAGATAGTCATTAATGTATTTTATCTGATTATAATAGGTAGCATAATACTTTCTAAGCATGGTAGCAAGTTTAAAATGAGGAGTTAAGAAATTAATTAATTCACTCTTTTCAGCCCACAGACGTTTATTAAATTTTATCCATAGTACCTAATAATGTTGCAAAGAGTTTATTGCTCATCCACAATGAGACAGAACTGCAATAAAGGTGTGTTGTAACTGTAATAAGAGAACTACTCAAGTCACTATGGCTACTGAGAAGGAAGGGCTTAATTAACTGTACCTGAGCTTCTCATAGAAGAATTTACACTGGAGAAACAAAGAGGATAGTGCATCAGCAATAGCCATGGATGCACCAGTCTTGGATAAGGTTCAGTGAGACAATATGCTTGTATCCTAACATTTGCCCCTGAGTGGTATTTCTCCTTTATCTGTGCCTCTCTGTTCCTTTAGGCTGGAACCACTGAGGTCAAAGACTTCTTTTATGACCTCTGCGGCCATTACAGTACCTAGTTTACAGTTTGGGTCAGTGTTTATTGAATAATAATAATAAAAAACAACTATAAGTGGATGACTATAGTCTAAGGCTCAGAAGTTCTAAGTGTTGATATATCATCATTCTGAATAACAGTTCTTATAATTGTCCCAACTATATTTCTGAGCTTTAGTAATGCCACTAAAAAGAGAAGAAAATATCACATGAAATTAACTTTGTTTCTGTAAGCATGTATGGCGTGTAATTACTGTTCACTCTCTACTTTAAGCAGTATTGTTTTCTCCTCAGATGCCTTATACCCCAGCATGCCACTAACATTTCTGTTAAAGATCCCATGATGCCACAGCTTTGGCACACAGGATACCTATTTCAGTCGCTGTCTTATTGAACTACAATCAGGCAACTTCTGGCTCTGCACACCCGTGATGCTTTCTTCTGCTTCTGCCTTTATTTAGGTTATCTTAATTCTGCAGTGTTAACACACACATCATACAACATCAAATACATCAACACACCCTCTCCCCAACACACACCCTCCTGGCATCACACCTAGCCAACTCCTGGATATTCACTCTTAACTTTGCATCTCTTATATCCTCCACAGGCCCCTCTTATGCTGCCTGCCCATAGCCCACATGGTACAATGCTATTACAATGCTATTACTGCACTTACTAAATAGCCTAGAATTACACATCTGTGTTTCTGTGGCTGACTCTAGGTGAAGTTTTGCAGGCAGAACAAGCAGGTTTGTGCCCTTTTTTCTGTGTCATAACTTTGCTGCTTTCTGTGGATGGTATTCAATATATTAGTATTCTCCATGTTCATAAGAACAATAAAAACAATTTAGGACAACACGCCATAGGTCTTTATGATAAAGCAGGTTTTGTGTCAATGGATTGGATGGTTGTGAGAATTCTCTATGCTTACTAGTCAGCGGTAGTGCCATGGCCAAGAAGCGGATAGCTGTGATTGGAGCTGGGATCAGTGGTCTGGGAGCCATCAAGTGCTGTTTGGATGAAGATCTGGAGCCTACCTGCTTTGAAAGGAGTGATGACATCGGAGGCCTGTGGAAATTCCAAGTACATTCCTACTTTATTTGACTTTAACACTTTCACTGAAATAGCTACAATAATTTGGATAGTTTCATTAAATGAAACATACAGGAAGTCACACATTCCCGTAATTAGTCAAGTGGGGACTTTAATCTTTGTGCTTATATCACTTACTGAGTAAATTTGTTAACTTTAGATAAGGAATTAAATTTGAAAGACTGTATTCAAGGCAGCTCAAATCCCGCGTGACCCTCACAAATATTAGTAAAAGGGTAATGGCAACAAATTTTTTATAATTGTTTAGGAAGTTAGGGAAGTCATAGATTTAGGTGGGAAAATAGAATGATGGTCCATTGTCCACCTTCTACTATGTAATGTGATACCCTGTCTTGTAATAGATTCATGCTCCTATTTCTTAAATGCCCTAGGCCACAGTATAGGGATATAGATCAGTGTATGTAGCTCTCTCTCTCTCTCTCTCTCTCTCTCTCTCTCTCTCTCTCTCTCTCTCTCTCTCTCTGTGTGTGTGTGTGTGTGTGTGTGTGTGTGTGTCTGTCTCTCTCTCTTCCTCTGCTCTCTCTCTCTCTCTCTCTCTCTCTCTCTCTCTCTCTCTCTGTGTGTGTGTGTGTGTGTGTGTTTTACAAGACATTTACAGGGCAATGACTATTTTTTTTTTGTTCTCTGAGTTCTAAGTAGCAAGAGGTGCACTACTTTCAAGGGTGGGAAACGCTGAATGGGCCCATTTCTCTGTTTTTTAATTAGATTTTTTTTAACTTACTTTACATACCAACCAGTTTCCCTTTCCTCCTCACCTCCCATTCCCTCCCCCTATCTCCCTTCTACTCACCCCTCACTCCAAGCCCCCTCCCTTCTTATCCAAGCCTCCTCCATCTCAATTCAGAAAGGGTAAAGCCTCCTATGGGAGTCAACAAAGCATGGCTTCTGAAGTTGAGGCAGGAAACAAGACTATTGATGTTTAATAAGGATTAGGAGAAACAAATAGGCCAAAATAGATGTTTATTCAGGGAGAAATAACTTACAACATAGAAAGATGAACACCACCAGGTTCCTGGTCCCAAGGATGCCTCCAGATGTACTCCTGTCCCCGAGCTGCAAGCAAGAGAGCTCTCTGAGCCAGCCCCATCCTCAGACTTAGTTCCCCCAGTAACATAGGGCCCTGTCTCCACCCCCAATGGGCGTGGTCTATGCCACAGGTGAGAACAAAGTGAATGTCTCACTACACAAGACCAAGCTCCTCTTCTCTGCATCAAGGCTCAACAAGGCATCCCAACATAAGGAATAGGTTCCAAAAAGCCAGCTCATGCACCAGGGACAGGTCATGGTCCCACTGCTAGGCACTCCACAAACAGACCGAGCTATACAATTGTCACTCACATGTAGAGAGGGTCTAGGTCAGTCCCATGAAGGGCCCTGGCTGTTGGACTAGAGTCTGTGAGCTCCCATGAGCTCAGGTCAGCAGTCTCTGTGGGTTTCACTGTCATATCTTGACACCCCACTCCCTTGCTCATATAATCTCTTCTCCCTCCCTTCAACTAGACTCCCAGAGTTTGTCCCAGTGCTTGACTGTGTATCTCTGCATCTGCTTCCACCAGTTACTGGATGAAGGTTGATACCAATTAAGGTAGCCACCAATCTGATTACAGGCCAGTTCAAGCACCCTCTCCACTATTGCTAGGAGTCTTAGCTGTGGTCATCCTTGTGGATTCCAGGTTTCTCCCTAACCCCATAATGTATCTCCATCAAAATACCTCTTTCATTACTCTCCCTCTCAGTCCCTCCCCCAACTTGCCCATCCTGTTCCCTCACGTCCTCATCCTTCATGCTCTCCCCTCTACTGTCCCCCCACCCCAAGGAGATCTCATCTATTTCCCATCCAGGGTGATCCATGCCTCCCTCTTAGGGTCCTTCTTGTTACCTAGCTTCTCTGGGGCTGTAGATTAGTTATCTTTTGCCTTATGTTTAATATCCACCTAGTGAGTACACACCCTGTTTTGTCTTTCTGGGTCTGGGTTACCTTACTTGGAATGGTTTTTTTTTTTTTTTTTTTTTTTTTTTGTTTTTGTTTTTGTTTTTGTTTTGTTTTGTTTTTCCTAGTTCTATCCATTTTAGGCCCAAATTTTTAAGTACCAGTGATCCTACAGAATCATTTTGCTCACCAGCCATGGATGGTCCATGTGATATTTTAGTAGTCTTCATTGATGCATTAAGTTTCCTTTATTGCTCTTGGCTTTTATCTCCACTCAGACACGTATCAACAGCCTAACTATGAGACCTCTTCATTTCTCTGGACAGTGGTTGCTCCAGCAAAGCGATTAGCATGGCTGTCTCACTGGGCTCTCCCTTTGGTACCCTTGGAACAGAGAAGTGTTCAAGGAACAGCCTCAATCTCCCCAAACAACTTCCAACACAGTATTGATGTGATTCAAGTACCCCTCAGCAACCAATGGGATTTCTATAAGGAGTAGCACTCTGTTTTTACATACCAACATCCATGCTATTTCTTCTTTAAGAGTTCCCCCAGTCAATGAATAGTATTGAATACTTACTATGTACAAGGAACTTTTACAAGTGAAGGAATATACTAACAAATATGAGTGATTTTGGAACAATGAATTAAAAAATAAAAAGACAAGGCTGGAGATCATCTGAGAAAAGAGTTTAGAGGGAGCTTTGGTCTAGAACTGTGAGGTGAGAGCACAGCAGGGAGAGCCAGCAGTCTAGTGTAGTTGGCTTGTAGTGCCCAAGGGGAAGAAAGCTAGGCTATGGCTCTGAGGCACAGGTGAAATTGGGTTTTGTTAGTGGGTACAGACTACAATAAGGACTTTGACAGAAACTGAGATTAAAAAGAAGAACGACATTCTTTCTTTGTAGAAGGACCATCCTATTGTGTTGAGACTAGATCAAAGGGAAGGCTATGGACCCCAGCCTGACAGCTGGGAAACCAGCATAGGACTGACCCAGACCCCCTGAATGTGGTGTTAGTTAGGAGGACTGGGAAATCTATGGGGCCTCTGGTAATGGATCAGTATTTATCCCTAGTATACGAATGGACCTTGGGAGCCCATTCCACATAGAGGAATACTCTCTCAGCCTAGTCACATGGAGAAGGGCCTAGGCCCTGCTCCAAATGATAAGACAGACTTTGAAGATCCCCCATGGAAGGCCTCATACACCCTGAAGAGAAGAAAGGGGATGGGATAGAGAATTGGGGGGGTAGGGGAAGAAAGGAGGGAGAGAGAACTGGGATTGACATGTAAAACAAGCTTGTTTCAAATTTAAATTAAAGAGGGGGGCATGGGAGGGACAGAGGGAGGGAGGAAGGGAGGAATGAAGGGAAGCAGGAAGGGAGGGGGAATTGGGATTGATATGTAAAATAAAAAGGGAATGAAACAAATATGTCTAATTTCAAAGATTCTCAATAATAAGATAAACATGATGTTACATAAACTTTATCGAGATCCATGAGAATATAGCAAATTGTACTATTTAAAATACAATATAGTGTATCATACATGTTAGTATCTATTAAATTTCTCAGAAATTTTATCTTATATACAAATGTTCACTGTATGTGCTTGTAAGTCCATGGCTGTCACATTATTTTTAATTGATAGTTCCTTTAATATATATATATATATATATATATATATATATATATATATATATATATAAATCTTGTTTCTAAAGAAGAAATGTTTTACATACATTATATGATATTTGGTATTACTTTTATTAAATTATTTCTCTTTTTGTTAGAGCATGTGCATAAAGCTGTATGTGCCCCAGCTAGGCCTGGAGTGTCAAAGAGTGTAGAAATGAGTAGTGTCTGGGTTGCATTGGACCTTTCCATTTTGTGTAGCATCTTTTGTTTACCTCAAATTGTATTTCACTTTCATACTTAAGGGAATTTTTACTGGTATTAGAAATCTAGACAGTCACTTTGACTTGTCATTTTTAAGACATTATTCTCTTTTTCTGACATTTGTCATTTGTTCTTGATTTATCATGATTTTTCTTTTCTCTTTCTCTAGAAAATACAGGAGCTAGGGAGAAAACATCAGCGGATGTTTGACAATATAGAAAAAGCAATGTTCTACTTTTTAAATACCTGAGGCCACTTAAATATTTTATTACCTTGTAATTATGAAGTTTGTTGTATTGAGGGATTTTGTTTTGTAGAAAACTCCTTTGGAGAAAATGCCTAGCATCTACAAATCTGTGACCATCAACACTTCCAAAGAAATGATGTGCTTCAGTGACTTCCCCATCCCTGACGACTTTCCTAACTACATGCATAACTGCAAACTCATGGACTACCTCAGGAAGTATGCCAAGCACTTCGGCCTTCTGCCTTACATTCGATTTAAGGTAAAATGTTGCATTGTGTGTACATATGCATGCATGTGGGCAAATACGCTCACCTGAGCACACACAAAGTCATACCCAGCACCTTCTGATTGTCACACATGAAAAAGAGGTTATCAGTGAGCTTCCACATCAGGAAATCATCACAGGTTGAAATACTTTGATAATTTCATTGGAAAACTTTGCTCATCTGAATCTATTGTGAACATACATTGCAGTGGCATGGCCCTCCTTATCAATTCAAAATGTTTGAGGACTTATAATTATAGCAATAGAGCTTGAGCCAAATCGTGTTACTTGTAGAACAACAAGCAGTCTCATACAAAGAATATTTATTTATTTCCTACGTATGGTCAGCACTACAACTTAAACACACAAACCCATTTTTCATTTCATGATGAAATTTTAATTCTTTGAACTTCAAAATGCAGACCAGAGGTAAATGGTTCGGCCTGTCCTATAGATTGAAAAATATGAAGAAATATTTTCTACATGCATATAGAAGTCTTCCTAGGGGGATATTAATGCCCTTGATCCAGTCACTCCAATATTTCATAAAGCCTCAAGTGTTTCTATTTCTATAGAAGATTAGGTCTGTAACAGAATTTCCTGATTATTTTGAAAATACACCCAACACTGAACCTACTGTGGAAGGACAGGAACTACATTGGTGTGAACACCTTAGAAAGTGTGCTATCAGGGTTTGTAGGACTTGAGGAGGAGGAACTGTAAACTGAGTCACCTGTGTTTCCTCATGCTCAGACCATAGTGACGAGTGTGCAGAAGCGCCCAGACTTCGGAGTCAGTGGACAATGGGATGTGGTTGTGGAGACAGATGGGAAACAGGAGAGCTTGGTTTTCGATGCGATTCTGATCTGCAGTGGCCATCACACAGACCCCCACCTGCCACTTAAGTCCTTCCCAGGTATGTCATGAAGAATCTGGTAGAGAGCATTTTCCAGTAACTCACAGGCAGAAATGAGTAGGTATAAATGTTACTAAGGTTTCAAGGGTGGGCATAAATATTATTAAATTTCATTACATTTTCCCTGGTAACCCTCACAGCAAAGTGTTCATTCTCTATTATCTGGACAATATAATCCATTGAAACACAAAAGCAGGCAAATACAATGACCCAACTATCCCCCTTATTATCATTGCATCTAGCTTCTAATGAATAACAAAAACCAGCCAACATTCAAATGGTTTTTGTTTAGTCAACTTACTTGATTTCAGTCTATTCCAGAGAAAGTGAAATTAATAAAATGAGGCACAAAGACAAATGACAAGTAAACATCTGGCAAATCCATAAATTTAGAAATCTTAACATATGGGGAAGGAACTTCAGTACATTTATTTATCATGAGTTTATTTTTAATTTTTATTTTATAAGTAAAATATAATTACTCATTCCCCCCTTTCTTTCCTCCCTCAAACCACAATATATGTGATATAAGGGCTGGCCACTTTGTATTGAATAACCAATTGAAGGGTCTTTTCCCCAGTAAAGACTATTTCTCTGGCTCTCAGCATTTCTTTTTAATAAATTTTTATTTAAATTAAAAAACAATCGTATTTTACATACCAATCTCAGTTCCCTTTCCCTCCCATGATCCCCACCAATCCCTCATTCCACCCCCCATCCACTCCCCAGGGAGGGTGAGGCCTCTCATGGGGGGGGGGATCATCAAAGTCTGTCACATCATTTGGGGCAGGGCCAAGGCCCTCCCCCCATGGATCTAGGTTGAGAGAATATCCCTCCATAGGGAATGGGCTCCCAAAGCCCATTTTTGAACTAAGGATAAATACTGATCCCATTGCCAGAAGCCCTATAGAGGACCCAGGCCTCCTAGCTGTCACCCACATACAGGGGGCCTGGTTCGGTCCTACATTGCTTTCCCAGCTGTCAGACTGGGGTCCATGAACTTCCACTTGTTCAGGTCAGCTGTTTCTGTGGGTTTCCCCAGCATAGTCTTGACTCCTTTGCTCATCACTCCTCCCTCTCTACAAATGGATTCCAGAAGTTCGGCTCAATATTTAGTGTGGGTCTCTGCTTCTGCTTCTATTAGCTACAGGATGGAGGCTCTATAATGGCATTTAAGGTAGTCATCAATCTCATTATAGGGGAAGGGCTCTCAGCATTTCTTACTCAAATGTAGTGTGGAGGCCATGATATTCCCCTCTTCCATATCCTACCTTCTTATTGGCTAATAAAACCAAATTAGAAGCTTACTGCTTCCTTGTAGTTCTAAATGGTAAAATGGTATCCAACTTGGGGGGCGGTGAGGCAGTTAGCTTCCCTATCCCCCCTAACCAAACTCTCTCCCCTTACTCTTAACCCATTTGCCCTCTATTTCCATCAAATTACTCCCAGGAATCAATAGAAAATGTTTTGTATTTGAATTCCTTTTCATGATGCCCAAGAAACCATTGTGGAAAATGGAGACACAGTAATAAGATTGTTTTAAATGGTTGCTCAAAATTCTGATCGAATTAGGCATAACAGGAATATAAACTTTTTGCAAACTAACACAAATATTTGTAAAATGGAAGTCCCTGGTTTTTGAATGTTATAATGCATATATCCAGGAAAGCATTTCTAGGTGTGAAATAATCTACAGATTACACAATGAGCTACTTGTACCAGCTTCTGATTGATGCTTCCAGGCTGAGAGGCAGACCATGGAAAGAGATACAAACATGTTCACAGAGAACAGGTCTACCAATGTCAGACAGATTGCAGGTTTTATGAAGCGTGCAGCCAAGCCAGGTACAGCATCTCGTACCGGCATCAGGCACATAAGGCAGAGGAGATACTAATGAAGAAAAGGTCCCCAGCTCCCAGAGAATTGTAAAACAGTACAACGCCCAGTGCCTTGCCTTGTCAGTTTGCTTAGAACTGTGAGAATTATATAACGAATAGCATTAGATCCTGGGGCAGTTGTAACACTTGTACAGAATGAAGACAGATAGATCTATTATTTTGTAAACACTTTATAAGATCACCAGTCTGTATGTGGAACCCATGAACTATTCTTCTGAGTGTAGTCCTCTATCCCCTGAGCTCCATTAAATATAAACGGCAGTTGAGGGCTATGTATGATCTTCAGCTGGCTGACTCTGATTTCATTCCTTCCTCTCTCAGGTTTTTCAGAATGTAACTTTGTGTTAGTATGGGCAAGTTCTCCTCATAATGACAAATTATCTTCTTCCACTATAGGCATTGAGAAGTTTGAAGGCTGTTATTTCCATAGTCGGGAATACAAAAGTCCTGAGGACTATACAGGAAAGAGAATTATTGTGGTCGGCATTGGAAATTCCGGTGTAGATATTGCAGTGGAACTTGGTCGAGTAGCAAAACAGGTTTGTTGGCAGTCATTGACTTCACCAGTAGAATCCTGTGCATTTATAGGTAACATCCTGAATATAGGTTTGGCTTTAGAAGGGCCAGAAAAAAAATGTAGAGAAATCTATGGACCCCCCCCCTTAAGATGTCTAAACTCATGCTGAATTGAAAATAAAGGCAAAATAAATCCCTTAAACTAACATTGGGAACAGGCACGTAAACAATTGACCAGGTGCCCTAAGTGAAGAGAGAACTAGCATGGCATCAGATAACTAATTGGATTTTTCTTGGCAGGATCTTCTTATGAGGGACAACATACACTAATTGTCTCCTGAGTCTGGGTTACTCTCACCAAATATTCTCCACGGATTTATTGTAAAGCAAACAATAAGACTATTATCGCAATTAATATGGCAATTAACTTACAAATTCAAACTCTTATTTACATATGAGGAATAGCTATGTCAATATCCAGGGGTGCTTTTTTTAACAAGGTATTTCAGAGACAGGTAGATAAGTGGATTGCATTTTAGTTTTCATGAATAAATTTGATGTCATATAAACAGCCATCTTCTGGGCTCAATAAAAGTTCTGACAAAGTACAGCATAGTGGCCACTGCAAGGTAGTGCTTGGCTTCCTGTCTTCAGTGGTCAACACTCTCAAAAGGCGGTGATGGCTAACATTTGAATAGGACCGCAAGTAAACATTCCCGTTCTCCCCTGCTTAATTCTGTCTTCCACAGGTATTCCTTAGCACTCGACGAGGATCGTGGATTTTACACCGTGTCTGGAGTAATGGATACCCCATGGATAGTTCATTCTTCACTCGGTTCCATAGCTTTCTCCAGAAAATATTAACCACAGCAGCAGTAAATAAGTACCTAGAGAAGACGCTGAACTCAAGATTCAACCATGCACACTATGGTCTGCAGCCACAGCACAGGTGACAAACTCGGGGTTTGACGTGGGTAATTGAGCTCTTTTGCTTTGAAGACAACTGAACTTTGGCTCCTGGTTGATCCTACACCCTTAGGAATGTAAAACACTCAGATTGTATAATTACATTACTGCATGCAGCTGGGCATGCCTTTCTTGGCATCACTTGTGTATTCTCATCCATTCATCAATCAATTAACACTTGATTGCTAGATACCAAAAATTCAGGCAAAAGGTAAAACAATGCCTGTCCCTTCAACAGATGTCAACTGTGGAGATCAGAGAAGACACAAACATGGGTTTGAGCAAAGCAATGTGAGATGCCATGATGAGAGGGGAATATCTAGCTCCAAATAAGACATAGTTAATTATTTAGAGGCTGGGGCAGAAGTATCAAAGAAGCCGCATGGAAGGAGATGTATCTAAGGGATCCTTCTTCTGCAAGATCACCCCTGTAATTTCAGGTCTTATGTCATGGAAGTTTCTTGATTCATAAATCACCAATAGATTCCAGTTAATAGGCAAAAGGTAGAGTGGGATTAGGACTACGTCGAGTTAAGAAAAGAAATAAATATAATGAAATATTATTCAAACAAGTTAGGTGCTCCAGAATTCATTCATGGGATACTTATACTCAAATTCATATATTAGTGATATGTCAAATCCCCCCCCTCCAATGCTCCAGCCATACGTGCCCTGGCTTCTGCCTCTTGATGTTTCTGTTTCTGTCACTGGCTTCATTATAGTGCTTGGGAAATTCGGATTCTGCCCATGTTTTTTTAAGATGATTGCATAATTTTAAGATATCTCACTTGCTTTACTACATATACAATGAAACTGTTACTATAGTGAGGCAAATCAAAACACCCACGAGCTCACGTACACCTATTTTGGCAAAAGCACCTGCTGGCTATAGTCCATATGCTATGAATTTGAATCTTAACTTGTTCATTCTGCACATTGCAACTTTCTATCATCTGACCTACATCTCTCCAAGTCCTCCTCCATCCTAAAACCTGCCTACAGCCATTGTATTCTCATTTGATTTTTTCCTTTACATTCTACATGTAAGTAACACAATGTAATACTCTTTTTCAGCATCTGGCATATTTCACATAGCATACTATTTTTCAGGTTCATTATGCTATGGCAATTGGCAACACTTTTAAACCATCAAGTTCAATTTGCACTACTCTACTGTTTGATGTGGGCCTTTTGAACTTGGGCTCTTGTGCCTACTAGGAATTGCTCTACCACCAATTTTAAGGCTGAATAACAACATCTCATTGTACATATATAGCACAGTCATGGATTAGACAGAGAGAACAAGACAGATGGACAAATGTGCATCACAGTTTATTACTCTAATGTAGCTACACTTAGGTTCTGCCTTTATTTTTTTTTTTTGGTTAGTGTGAAGGGAATGAGGCTACAATGAACATGGTGTGCAGATATGTTTCAAGGGCTGTGATTTTTATCCCTTTTTGGTACATACTAAGAATAAGGATCTAGGAGTGATATGATAATACTACATTTTTAAACATCTGGAGCCAGAAGGATCCATTAAGGCTTTGAATAGTATATAAGTCTTTTTTTTTCCATAGGTCAGATAAGTACCTGGAGATCCCAAAAGTGAAACATGGGCACACCCTGGGGAGAGCTTGGTGTGTGATTCTGGTGAAAGGCAACATCAATCCTTCTTGAATTGATACACTAGCACTGATTCAGTAGAGAAGATGAGTAGGCTGAGTCCCTTCCTGAGGCCAATATGCCCAAGAAAGAGGACACAAAAAGGCTTCCTCTGGATAGTTAAACAACAACAGAGATGTCTGCTAGATTCCTTGCCATAGAATCAGCCCATTTACACACAAGTACCACCTGCAGTACAGCCACCCAAAGGAGCCTTTAGTAGCCAAAGGCAGCTGTCGGACGTGCCAAAAAAATAATAAAAATGTTCTCTCATATGTCAATAACCAGAATCCAGGCAGGAGAAGGATCCAAATCTTGGTGTAGGTGCTAGGGAAGTTGAGTGGATAAGAGAACTCAACTTGCATGAAAATTGGAAGCAATTTTCAATAAAGCCAAGGATACATAGAATTCTTTATGTCATTTCCCAATTAAAAGCCAAAGCAGATAGATAACAGGAAAACTGCTTACTAAAAAGATGAGAGATAGGAAAGACACAATACTTAAGTAAGAAGAGAAGAAAAGATTTTTCAGATTGAAAAGGGGGCCTTTGGGTTCCAGGATCCAATACTGACAACACACATGCACACAGACACTTCTTAGTAAGCCTTCAATTATGGCACTTGTTTCCCTGTCTGGGTGAACTGTACTGGGCAGCCACATGCATTGTCTTCTACAAGTTACCTTGAGACTGCGACTTGAAAAACCACAGACATTTATAGAGGTCTTTATGTCTTTCCCCAAATCACCAAAAGAAACCAACCCCAACCTGAAGTCAAAATTCTTTTTTTTTTTTAATTTTTTTTTTGGGGGGGGGAGTGTTTGAGAAAAGGTTTCTCTGTATCTTTGGAGCTTGTTCTGGAACTCACTCTATAGACTAGGCTGGTCTCAAACTAACAGAGATCCACCTGCCTCTGCCTTCCAAGTGCTGGGATTAAATAAATTCACCACCACCACCACCCAGTTTAAATCAAATTCTTTAACCTATCTCAAACTCCATAGCTGGCCTTCTCACTGGAGCACACCCTGGTAAAGCATCCCTTATCTTATTCCATCAGGATACACTGCAGTCTTGGTGATTTCTTCTAGAACATTATTGAACATATGAGCCTGCTTCAGTACTTTTTACTTTAAAATTCTACCCTATTATTTCTGGGAGTGTCTGCAGTCCCAGCCTCAGGCAGAGAAAACCCTTAGGTAAACTGTAGCAGAAAAGAGACACAATCTGCCTTTTATTGATCGGTATATGTACAACCTTACAGACTATAGCACAATAAAATGTAGATTCTGCTAGAAAATGTCTCAACCTCAGGCCCCTAAATCCCATAAGAAGAAAAGAAAAGCCATGTGAGTTTGGGTCCACAATAGCAAAGTATCAGAGCAGATACCTCAGAAGAAAATGGGGAAAGGTAATAAGTGACATATAAACATTATGTACAGTTAAGTTTGAATAAACAGAAAAGAAATAAAAACACAAAAAATCAGAAAGGAATGAAAAAATAAAGGAAGGAAGAAAGGAAGAAAGGAAGGAAGGAAGGTAGGATGGATGGAGCAAACTCCAGCTCATTCCCTCTGGGGCTGTGTGGTCTTAGTGCTAGTGAAAGGTACGGTCTACAGGAAACATCCCTGAATGTGCTACTTCCTCTTCATAAACTTAGGCATGATGAGGGAATTTGAGGGAATTCATATGAGCTAAGTGGTGCCAGGGCTTCACTCCAGAAAATTAAAAAAAAAAAAAAACTACTGGAATAAAGCACTGAATGACTGAAGCCCCTCTTAATTAAGACACATAAGGTGATTTGTGGGACTCTTGAAATATTCCAGAAGCCATACATATTACATTTCTTCTGATTATATTTTCCCATTGATTTGGCTTGAGGCATTATTTTACTATGCAAAGACTTAAATTTTAAAAATTCACATGCATTATGTCTATCTTTCCTCTTATACTTCCTTCTAAAGGCTAGATAAAAATGGGTTCCCTTTCTCAAGAATGTAAACTTAGTTTCCTACATGTACTCACTATATTTGGAACTTTTAAGATTTTTGTTTTTAGCATAACTATTTAATTGGTTAAGAACGTGTTTGCCCAGGGTGACTAAGGGGAAGATGTAACATCACACACTAATCAGAAGCCCTAACCTCTCAGGCCTAGTGAAAACTAGGTAACCCTATACTTTCATTCTTCATTCCTTTCCATATATTTCCTCAAGCTAAACCTCATACTAGTCACTCTTGCGTACATTCTTGAGTCACTTCCTGACAAGAATGCTTTCTGAGAAGCTCGTCCATCCTCAGAGGCTTTTGTTTTACTGTGCACATCAGAGTGTGCTTAGGGAAGTCATGGCAGGAGCTAATCATTTCCCAAGGGCCACTGGTGCAGTCGAGGAGACAAGAGAAATGAGCCATGCAAAGGGCTGCTGGTGTAATGTGGCCACTGATTAGAGAAACATTTTTACTTAGAAGCAGAAATAACAATAGGAATATATACAGTAAAGGAAATACATGAGAGATAGTTACCATCATTACCAGCCACTGCGTACTCTACATAATTGTACATATTGGCTTTTACCTGCCAAGCATCCTCACATGCACACACGTATATGCATCACCATACACACTCACTGTGAGCTACATTACAATGGCTGTGAGGTAGTAGGTGACAATCTTGCAGTTCCAATACAATTTCAAAGCATCACTGTCATATATTTGGTGAATTTGTTTTTTTATCAAAACCCTGAATGTGGTTCATGACTGTATACATTTTTACTTTTCATGACCTGACCACATAGTTCATTTATAATACTAAATTGCTTCTCTGTGTTATTTGCAGGCCAAATCTTACCTCTGTAGAATAGTCTCTCAACTGTTTACTAGGTACCTCTTCCTTGCTTGAACAGAAGATTGGCTGGACAGGGTGGTCAGGTGACATGGCTTCCTTAAATGGGACTGTGTTGAATATAATTCTGAAGAGACTAGTATGTGCCCAGAAAAAGGCCATATCCAGTATATGTTTTTGCCCTCTCCCTCTCTCACAATTCTTCTCTGAATAATGGGTTCAATGTCTGGGGAGGCTGTTAGTCAAGACAACACATTATTATTTAACAAATACCTGAGCAGGTGCTGGGTTGTCAGGAAGCTTTATGGCTACCTCTGCTACAGATGTTTTCTACATACATTTCCACATATATTTTAATCTCACTTACAGTAATAATTTGGTACATAAAGAAAAAGAAGGAAAACTAATATAGCCTATGGCTTGTTTTCAAAAGCCAATGTCACTTTCCCTAAAATCTAAGAAGTGAAAATATTTTACAATAAAACAAATAAGAAATATACGAATGAATGAAAAATATTACATATGAAGATTTTCAAGATAAAATATGACACAAAATATTCGAAGTAAAGTAGATCTGAGATAGCTGATAAGCACTAGAGTACAAAATGTACTATCTTATTTACTGAGATAGGTCAGTAGATATGATCACTTGATGTAAAAACATGAAGGCCTGAGTTGGATCCCCAAAACCCATGTAAAAAACTAAATTTTACAAGTCAGGTATGGCCACATGTGCGTGTAACCCCAAATATCGAAGGCAGAGGCAGGTAGATCCAGGAGAGGAAGCCTAGCCAAAATCTCAAACTATAAATTTAGTGAGAGACTGTATCCCAAGGGAATAAGACCTGGTGTGATAAAATGGAATGCTTTATATCCTACCTTGACCTCTGCATGCTTGTGTATGAGTATATACACCTACACACACACACACACACACACACACACACACACACACACACTCCTATGTTTGGAAGAGAACTGACAAGAGAAGTTGCTAGCTTCAAATCCTTCTCTCAAACATTGCTTTCTCCTTCTTAGAATTGCTTAGCTTCTTATTTTCATACACAGACCACTGAGTCAGCATCCCACCGTTAGTGATGACCTTCCAAATCACATTATTTCCGGAAGAGTCCAAGTGAAGCCTAATGTGAAAGAGTTCACGGAAACAGATGCTGTGTTTGACGATGGTACAGTGGAGGAGAATATTGATGTTGTCATCTTTGCCACGGGATACAGCTTTTCTTTTCCATTCCTTGAGAGTCTCATTACAGTTACTGACAATGAAGTATCCCTGTATAAGTTGATGTTCCCTCCAGACCTGGAAAAGCCAACACTGGCTGTCATCGGACTCATCCAACCCTTGGGCATCATCCTACCTATTGCAGAACTTCAGTCTCGCTGGGCTGTGCGGGTGTTCAAAGGTCTGTGAATAAAGGCTGTGAGGGGGCCTGGCAGTTCAGCTAATGTAGACCTCCTTTCTCTTCACATTAGTGCTCTCCTGGTTAAATATGCCTTTCCTTTTTGTTGTTGTTTTTGTTGTTTTCCTTGTATTGAAAATAGATTTTTTTCCCTCACACAATGTATCCTGATTACATTTTCTCCTCCATCTCTAAATTCCTTCCCACTCCTCCCATCTAGATACATCCCCTTCCTGTCTCTTATTAGAAAAGAAACAGGATTCTAAAATAATATAATATAATGAAAAGTAATACATCAGAGTTGGACAAAACAAACAGAGGGAAAAAGCCCAAGAGAAGGCACAAAGAACAGAGACACATTGGTTAACTCACTAAGGAATCCTTACTAAGGAATCCAACACTAAATTGGAATTATAGCATATATGCAAAGGACCTGTATGGCAAAAAGAGAGGATTTTTTAAAAAAAGTTATAAATAAACAAAATTAAAATAAAAAGTTGATTTTTTTAAAAGTAGAAAGTCCTGACACAAATTATGAGACAAGGAACCTCCAAAGATACTGTTGAGTGTTTTCTGTTGGCTTTCTACCATTGCACATGCAGCCTGCCCTTAAGAGTAGCTTGTTTCCTCAGTGAGATTCCCCTGGAAGGAACTAAATTTTCACTTGCAAATGATTATCACCTGAAAATTAATTTTGAGTTAGGAATAGGGGCATATGTCCACTTATCCTTTCAGCTCTAGAACCCCATCTGTGCAGAACTGTGCCCCAACTTAGTCTCTGTGAGTCCATATGTGTGCCAATCTCATTGATTCAGAGGGCTTTGTTTTTCTGGTGTCTACACTCCCTCTGCCTCCTTCTCCATGGGGTTTCCTAAGACCTTGGGAATCGAGGAGGGTACTTGATGGAAACATCCCTTTTGGGGCTGAGTATTCCAAGGTCTCCCAAATCTTTGCATATTGTCTGGCAGTGGTTATCTGTATTTCTTCTCTTCCGCTGCAGGAGGAACCTTCTCTGATGATGGCTGAGCATGACCAGCATAGATAACATAATTTATGATTATGCTGTCATAACTGTAACAGACTGTTACTAGGAGTCAAGTTATTACCATATTTTTTGTTTGCTTGTTTGTTTGATTTTAGAATAATGATATTTTGCTTTACTTTAGGTTCCAGTCTATTTGATCTCAGGTTCTTGGCCAACTAAGCAGTGTTGGGTATGGGTTCCATTTTATGGGGTTGGCTTTAAGTCAAATCAGATATTGGTTGGTTACTCTCACACCCTTGTGCCACCCTTGAACTGGCATATCTTGCTGGTAGGATATCATTGTAGATCAAAGGGTTTGTAGCTGTGTTGGTGATTGTTTCTTCTTTGGTAGTGTATAGAGTACCTTTCTATACAAACGCTGGTGCATCGTGATGTAGGCTCTAAGTAGGCATCAGTTCAATGTCTCTATGTTCAATGAATTATGTGGATGTTGTTTCTATCAATGGGGCATTGCCATCAGTGTGTGGAGTGTAACCAATAGTCTTGGATAAAGCTTGGATTATTTGGGGATTTCCATGGAAACCCATTAGCCAACAACTCAATTAGATACAATCCAATCCTGGTACTAGGAGTTTCATTTTGGTGACAAGAAGCAACCAGTTGGGGATTTGTCTCCCACATTATTTGGAAATTTCATTTATATTTCCTTCATGTGTGTATATATTTTAGGAAGATTCTTTTCTATTAGGTTTCCTTATTACCCATCAAATAGTGCTTAACTTTAGTTATCTCTCACCATATTACCTCCCTTCTCTTTCTTTCACCTCTACCTCCCCATTTGATCCTCCCATTCCAGCCATGCCACACCCATAACTATATATTTTATTTCCTTTACCCAATGAGATCTATATGTCCCCCTGTCCCTTTCACTATACCTAACTTCTGTAGTTCTATAGATTGTAGCTTGTTTATAATGAACTTAACAGCTAATACCCACACAGAAGTGAACACATACCCTATTAATCTTTCTGTGTTACCTCACGCAGGATGTTTTTTTTTCTACTTTCATACATTTGCCTGAAAATTAAATCCCATGATTTCAATTTTTAACATCTGAGTAATACTCCATTGTGTAAATGTACCCCATTTTCTTTACCCATTATTCTTTTGAGGGACATCTAGTTTGTTTCCAATTTCTGGCTATTGTGAGTAAGGCAACAATGAACATGGTTGAGAAAGTGTCTCTGTGTAGGATGAAGTATCCTTTGGGTATATACCAAGAGTGGTATAGCTAGATCTTGAAGTAGATGATTCCCATTTTCCTGAAGAATGAGCATAGTTATTTTCATGGTGGCCAAACAAGTTTGCCCTCCCACCAGCAATGGGTGAGTATTCCCCTTATTCCACATCCCTGCCAGCATGAGCTGTCACTTGCTTAATTGATCTTAACCACTCTGCCAGGTGTAAGATGGAATCTCAAAATAGTTTTGATTTGCATTTCCCTGATGACTAAGGTTGTTGAAGATTTCTTTAAGTTATGCATTCCCTTTTTATTCTTGCAAAATCTGATGGATTTTTTCACTTCCAGGGCTGAGCAAATTGCCCTCCATGAAGACCATGAAGGTAGACATTGCCCAAAGGAAAAAGGCTATGGAAAAACGGTAAAAATGCAGTAACAAGTGTTTGAAAACTACAAAGGAATGATGAGGGCCTTAGTGTGGATCTAACTCAGTTCTCCATGTCTAGCACACTCTTCTCCATTCCCTACACCATGCTGTCACATAGCACAAAACCAAGTGTACACCTTAGTCCTCTGACTCAGTTCTGTGGTGAATGGGTGTATCTTATCCTTTCAGTACCTTATTAAATCTGCAGTTACAGATTTAATCTTCATCTTTAGTGATTTTTCTTCTAGGATCTCACCATGGAAACTTAACCAACCCCTGAAAAGTGGCATTAATCTGACTTTCATCACAATCATGTTTCTTATGCACCAGCTAATGGCCTAAGGCTAAGGTACATTTATAGACCTGAGGCCAGAGCCTCTGACTATCTGATTACTCACTGCTGGTTGACAGTGAATACAGGGAGGGACCAGATATTAAGTTCTCCATTCCATCTACATATCACACAGGTTTTTAAAAAAAATCTCGCCTTTTCTATATGGGTTCTGAGAATCAAACTTAAGTTCTCAAACTTGGCAGAGAGCTCCAAGTTTTTTAAGGTGTTCTCTGACCTCCATGCATGTGCACCACAGCATTACACACACACTAAGAAAATGAATAAATGAAAAAAATATTGCTTCTAAGGCAGGCATATTAAAGATCACTGTGAGCACAGTCTGCAGAAAAAAAAAGAAGTAGTGAATTTATATCGAGGACAAAGTGTGGATTCCGTGTCTGCAGTTGCAATCAACAGTGGGTGGTGTGGAGGTGCTGGGTTTCTCGGGGAAGCTTGCTTGCTCTCAGTTTCTTTATGTCTAAGGTAGAAATAAAGCTCCTGTCCAGTGCTGGAAGCTGAGTCTTCCATATTCTGTCTCTCTTTTAGGTATGTGAAGACAGCCCGGCACACTATTCAAGTGGACCACATCGAGTACATGGATGAGATTGCCACTCTAGTTGGGGTAAAGCCCAACCTGCTGCTCCTGTTTCTCTCAGATCCAAAGCTGGCCATGGAAGTTTTCTTTGGACCCTGCACGCCGTACCAATACCGTTTGCGGGGCCCTGGGAAATGGGGTGGGGCCCGGAGAGCCATCCTGACTCAGAGAGAGCGGATCATCAAACCCCTGAAGACTCGAATTACTAGTGAGAACAATCACTCCACCTCAAGGATCTCTTGGACAAAGGTGGCACCCATTGGCCTGGCATTTCTGGCTGCAGGTTTAGCATACTTTGGATATATTTACCATGGTAAACGCAAATGAATGAGGAAACTGTTTAGTGGGGAAAAAGATGTACTCCTACTCAGTGTTGTAGATTATTACAAATCTTTTATTCAGTAGCATATGCCAATTCATTAGAAACAATAAAAATTTCTTTTCATTTAAATTGTGATTATTTAAAGAAAGAACTGAAGAATAAAATAGAATATATGTCAGAGCTATCGATGAACTACTTTAACTTTCACTATTCAGAAATATGTAATTACTGTGCTGTATTAAGGCTGTCTGAAGATTTAAGTAGCAAGCATGAGTCCATGCTGGCTGTCGATGTCACTTTACCTGGGATTTAGGTCATTCTCTTCCTATGTGGGATAAGTGGATTCCTCACTGTTGGAATTTCAGGAGTGCCAAAAGGCTCCTTTGTCTCAAATGCCTTCTTCCTCCACTATTATAAAGTGTTCCTAAGAATCCACCTCCGCCATTTTGTTCTCCTGACTATAAAACTCCATGGAATGAGAGTGTGAAAGCCAAGTGGGGAAAGTGAGGAGCATATGAACTACCATCCCAGAAGATATATCAGCAAACTATTCTAGAAGCATCACAATGAAATTTACTCACTGAGAAACATCTTGCTTTCTCATCAGAATAACTCAACTGGGAGTTCACCTATTCTGCTGAGAGGAAATTGCCCACATGCCTTCCAGGAGCTGAAATGGAAAGGACATTGTTACGCCTCAAGACTTCCATTGCTGCCTCAAAAGTACTACATAATCACTCGATGCAGATGTCCTTAACCATAGCAGTTACTCAGTTGGAATAACCAAGTTGGAATAACAGAAAGAGACAGGAAAAGGAGAAGAAGGGGTCTGGAAATCCATAAAACATGCCTGGGAAAAAAGACTGGTGACATGAAAAAGTAAGCCAAGCACATCTTAGCGTGTGCATTGTCCTGGCAACAGGAGGACAAGTAGAACTGTTCCTGAAGCCATGTGTCTCATCCTTGCTGGGGGGTTCTGGGAATTGAGCCTTCAAGAGTAGGATAATTGACAAGAATTTATCCCCAGCCCCTAAAAGAGATATACATGCAAGCAGATGTGCAAACTGTAATACGGACACACAATAAACATGAAAAATCAAGGCAAGGTGGCTCCTCCGCAAGATTATAACTCCTTAACTGTAGAAGTTAAATATCCAGAAATAGCCAAAATACCAGCTGAAATTTCAAAAGTTTTCTGTTAAAAAAGACAAAGACCATTGACCTAAAGAGAATACAAATATAAGCAGATGCAGATAGTACAGGACTAGAGAGGAAGTTAGTGACATAGAGGGAAAACTAAGCAATGTGAATAACAAAGTCAGTGATGTGAGCAGAATGTCAGCAACATGGAAGGAAATCCAACAAGGAAATGTAGAGGGGAAATAATAAACTGCTGGAAATGAAAAAAAAAGTAGTGAATCAAAAAACAAGACAGTGTAAAACATTTTCAACAGACTCAGCCAAGCTGAAGAAAGAATATTAGAAATGAAAGAAAAAGCTGACACATTCAACGTAAAATAAAATGAGGGTCTGGAGAGATGACTCCATACTTAAGAGCACTGGCTGCTCTTTCGGGGACTTAGGTCCTCAGCAACATGGGGACTCACAATTATCTGTGAGCCCAGTTCCAGGGGACTTGATGCCCTCCTTTGGCCTTCACTGGTACAAGCATGCAAATCAGGCATATATACAGGCAAAACACCCAGGTACAAAAAATAAAACTTATTTCAGAAAACAAAATAAGCATGTTAAGGTCCAAGAATTCTAAAACATGACCTAGACAACTAACCTAAGAATCTATGGGGCACAAAGAGCTGAGCTAAACATTAAAGAAATTAAAAAATTGATTCAGTGAAATTATAGCAAACAAAATTTTCACAAATCCAGAGAAAAAGGCAGATGTGGAAACATAGGAAGCATTTAGAGCCTACGTAGACAAGATCAGAAAAGAATCTTCCTGTGGTACACCATCATCAATATGTCAACGATACAGAATAAAGGAACACAGTTATATCAGCAACACAACCAAGGCAAAAAGATTGAAACAACATCCAATCTCTTATCAACAGCCATAAGATCAAGAAAAGCAGGAAATGATGCTTCAAGCTCTGAAAATAAGCAACCTCCAATAAGGATTACTAGATCTAGTAATCTGTCCTTTAAAACAGACATAGAAATAGGGACACTTCAAGACAGCCAAACTGTAACATTCCATGACCACCCAGCCAGCACCGCTGAAATTACTATGTACCCTGTAACACCCACAGACCATCTCAGTCACAAGAACATGGGAAAGAATAAGTTCCGTGGCAATAATAGATGGATAGAAGAAGAGCTAGGAAGGAATTAAATATGTTTAATGAACTGAACAAACAAAACCCTCCTAAAGGAAAAAATATAGAACAATAATCCAATCAACAAGGGAAAACAACCAACAAAATTGCAGAAATCAGTAAATATCTCTCAACCTTAAATATGAATGGCTTCAACCTAGCAGTAAAGAATGGAAACTGGATGAGTAGATCAAACAGCTAGATACAACTATCTATTTTGTTTCTAAGAAATGCATATCATATATAAGACACCCCACATACTGAAAGCCAAAGCATGAAAATAATTTATCAAACAAGCAGAAATCTCAAATAGGCTGACCTAGCTATTCTAATAACTGATAAAGTAGACTTCAAATGAAATTTAGAAAAGATAAAGAAGGCCACTATATATTAATCAGAGCACAGGCTACCAAGAAGACATAACCATATACACAAAACACCAGGTATCTATTTCATAAAATAGTGTCTATAGAATATTCCATCCAACAGACACAAACAAATTCTCCCAGCAGCCCATGGAACTATTCTAAAATAGACTACACTACAAACCATAAATAAAGTCTGACAAAAGAATTAAAGAACCAAAATAATTTTATTTAAAAGAAAAAGGAATTAAAATAATTTATTCTATGTTATCATATTATAATACAATAAAGTCAGAAATCATTATCAATAAAAATACAAATATATGGATACTGAACAATATACTCTTTAATGCCTAGCAGGGCAGAAAAGAAAATTTAAAATTATTAGAGTTGAATGATAATGAAACCTTTGAGAACCTTTGAGAAGTTAAGGCCATTTTAAGAGGAACTTGTAAACCTAAGAGTACTTCCATTTAAAAACCAGAAAGGTTAAAAAAAAAAAAAAAGTAATGATGTACTTCAAGTTCCTAGAAAGGCAAGAATGACTCAAGCCCCAAAGTTCTTTAATTTAGTGCTTATTTTTATCTTCCCCATTCAGTATCTTCTGAGTTGGATACTGAGGTTCTGTTGTGGTCTTTTGGAGAATGCATGTTGTCTTGATATTTTTTTGTGTGTGTGTGTGTTCCTTATATTTTTGTTCCAGTTTGTACAACATTGGGTTTTCTGAGTGAGCAGTCATTCCTTATTGGCTCTGAGTCCCTACTCTAACTCAGAGAGAGGAAACAAACTGTACAAAAGCAAGACCACCAAACCAACCAGATGTTAAATATTAAATAGCAAGTAGCATAAGGCATGATGCTAAGAATTAATCATAGGAAAAGTAAATATAAGAAATGAATACATACAGAAAAGAGACAGGAATATTAGTTACTTTTCTGTTGCTGTGATAAAATACATAGAAAAAATTAAGGAAGAAAGGTTTGTGTTTATTATAGTTCTAAAGAGGGTACAGTCCATTGTCACAGGTAAAGGAAGATGTCAGGAGTGTGAGACAATCACTTTTCACCTGTGCAAAGGAAGCAGACATAGAAAACAGTAGCCACCTAGAAATGAGGTAATTCCTACATCAAAACTCCAGCTCCTGAATGTTCTAAGCATTCCTAAACAGTACCACTAACTAAGTGAGACTTACTCAAATTTATGTATCTATGAGGAACACTTCTCATTCAAACCACCAAAGGGAAAAGGAAAGAAATAATGGGAAATTGCAATAAAAGGGAGAAAGAACATGGAAAGAGAAACATGTTAGAGAGAGAAAGAGAGAGAGAGAGAGATCAGTAGGAAAAGCATATGAATAACGGTTGATACATATAAGAAAAGAAATGAAGGATAAGACAGAAAAGGTTTGCTGTAAGTAAGGGAGCTGTGGAGATGGCTCAATAGTAATGAGTTTGCTGCTCTTTCAAAAGACCAGAATTCCACTCCCAGCACCCATGTGTAGCTGCTGCTCACAAACCACCTGCAACACCAGCCCAACAGATCCAATGCCTTCTTCTGGCACACATGCACACAGGCACAATTAAACAAATCTTTTCAAGTAAGTAAAAATAAAACTAAGAGATATTACAAAAAGAAATGCATTAAAAAACATTTGAAGAAAGGATGTAGTGTTATTTCAGTTTCTTTATGTCTCCTCCAGTACTGGCATTTACCAGGCAAGGTGGAAATTCATTGCCTTTCCTATGTCTGGGCAAATGATGATTCCAGATCTGCCAAGAGTTGGTTGGCTAGTAGATCTGTAGTCACTTTAGAACCCTCCCTTCTTTGGGTAGCAGAAGCCAGTATTGGCATCATTTATTTTTTGTGTCCTATGGGCTTGTCCTAATCACTCCAGAGACTCTCAAATTCACACTCCTTTTAGTAGCTGATATATAAGCCAAGGGCTGCTATCCAAGTGTGGTGAAGAGTGAGGGGGGGCACACAACAGTGAGATTTGAACCTCAGGATTCGTCTCATTGCCTTCAGTTCCCACCTAGCTTTAACCTCATGTGGAATGGTGAAGGCTGTGGAAATCAAGTGCTCTGGTGAACATAAGTTTCAAGAATTCTCACCAGCAACTAACCATGCAGCAGAGAGGCAGCTACTGGGGCCATCTTGCAGAGGTCTGTAGCTATCACTTTCAAGAGGTATCCTCAAGTGATAGGGTTTGCTGCCTACTACAATGGGAGGTCTGCTACAACCATGCCCTTCATTCACACCCTCAGTCTCCTCCACCTAGACTTCTTCCCATGTTCTAGTTCAGCCTTCTCTCTCACCAGCACTGCATGGCACAGCCATCTCCTACACAGATAAAGTGGCAGAGTGTCCCCAGGCTCTGGCTTTTGATTAATCCTCGGTTCATTGTTGGTAGTTCATTTTGGTAGCTCATTTTCAAACAATGTGCACTCTCTCAAGATTGTGTGTGGACATAGCCCTCCAAGATATAAAGGGTGACAAAATGGATTTCCTTTCAACAGTGAGCTGCCACACGAGGACTCAGTGTCATGGCATATACCCCTACTGGATTTAAGGGTTTTGAGAACCATGGACTTATTCTGTGACAGACTTCTACTTTCTTTTCACTAAAAACTTTTGCCTACTCTATGGGTGATATTTTCTTCCTCTTCCATGGGAAGCTACTGGGTGTGTCTTCCCTTTTAATGTATAGCCTGTTTCTCTCCACTTTTCAGCTGCCATAAGATCTGTTTTATGAAGTCTGATGTTCTGCTTTTTTGTAGAATAGTCCATTCTTCATGACTTGACTTCTCCACTGTGTTACTTAGTTCCTGATCTTCCATCTTACCCTGGATCCTTGCTGCATTTGATTTAAATCAGTGCCTCATACAATAAATCATTTCCTCCATATCTGGGATTCACAAGTCCGAGAATCAGAAACTAGAAAAGAGAAGTAGACCAGTCATTATTACTCATAGTGACCCATGAGCAAATATTTATTTCCTGATCCTATGGTTTTAGCCTCTGCTGACCTAGATATCATTGTTCTTTAGAAAAGAATGCTTTTATTTGCAATTCAGTATTCCCATTAGGGTTCCTCCTGTTGACTCTAACTCAGAAGCCTAAGAAAGCAAAGTCATGCTAGATGAAATAGTGGATCCAGACTACAGGGAGATATTAGAATGCTATTCAACCACATAGATAAGAAAGAGTACAGGCAATCTCTTGCAGCAGCATTTAGTATTTGGATGCCCCTGTGATTAACGTCAATGAAAATTACAACGTGATCTAGATAAGACTATAAATTACTCAGATTTCTTGAAAAGAATATGTCGATCACCCTACCAGGTACAAAACATGACCAGCTGAATTTCAAGAGGAAGCTGAATGGAAAACACTCTGAGTAGAAAAGGGCCTGTTTATTCAATCAGAGAATAAAAGGCTGTTATTGTTAGTAGATCATCCCTGATAAGTCTGACTCCGAGACCTCAGTTTCTAGCTAGCTGGTGATCCAGGCCTATTAGAGGAAGTTAAAAATGGCTCAGTAGTGAGATTTTTACCAATGGATCTGTGAGTAGTCAGGAGACTGGTTTTGGGTCATTCTGAGTCTTAAGCCTTCCCATTCACCTGTAAAGTATGTCAGATCTTTTTATTGATATTCCATGCCAGTAACATTTGAACACTTTTATCATGTAAGGTACTGAAATTAAAACAAAATGACCTTCCTTCCTGATGAAGCCAGCATAGTCCGGAGCACTGATCATGTCCCAGACAACCTGCTTGTTTGGACCCAGAGAATAATGGTTCTAGGATGGAGTTGGACAAAAGCAATGGATCTCAGAGGTTTTCTTGGGTCTCCAAACCTCTGATCCCAGGTGCTGGCTTCACCAAGAAGGTGAGCAAACTGCAATATGTCCTGTGCCACCTGCAATGTCCCAGTGGGTAAGTTAGGATACATGTACAAGATTGGTGTTACCTTACTGACACCTTGGACCCCCATGTGCTTGGCAAGATAGTGTTCTATTTGGAGTCCTTGAACAGTCTCAAGTCTATGGATGGCATTATTCTTGATGACTTCACACGGAGCATTTAGAGTTCCAAGAAGTCAGTCTCCATCCTGAACTTCTCTTGAGCCTTTACCATCAAGAGCCAGGCTACCCAGGCCAGATGAAGATCCTGTTACAAGCCAAGTGAAAACACTTACACATTATGTTGCAAACCCTTGAAACATCAGTGGACTACCTTATGGACAAATTCTTCACTCTTGACACTGACTAGTGCCTTTCCCCAGAAAGAATCCATCTATGCCTTTTAGAGCACAAAATATCCTACCCACCCCCAAACAGGACACCACCATTGCCAACTTCTGGACAGGACCAGAGCCTATGCCATTGTTACTCAGCCAGCAAGTCTCTGTGCCCAAAAGGCCTCTCAACATAGCAGCATGTCAGTGTTCTGAGATCAGTGACTCCACAGCCAGGCTCAGCTCTGAAGAGATAGGTGTGCATCATGGTCCAGAGATCACTAGGGTTACAACAATGCATAGATGATAGCCCCATATCCCACTTGTACAAAACCAGCATCCTGGTCTTAAGAAAAACTGAAGACAAAACCAGCCCTTGGAGTCCTGCAAGGCCCAATTCTAGAGGAGTACTGAAAATACAGAAAATGGATTTGAGACTGAAGTTTTGGGCCTGTGTAGCTGAGAAGAACAAGACTTCGGGATACCATCAAATTAGATCCTAAGGAGAATCTGGAGTCTCTACATAGAGCTCAGGAAGCCTGGAAGACATTTTTCCAGACTTTCATGGTACTTTTGGCCCAAATTACCCAGAAAAGGTCTTTCCCTGGCAGCAGGCCTCTGTGAACCCACAGATTACATGCCGACTGGCCTTGACAAGAATCCATGGCCTGGCAAGCAAATGCTATGTCAACCTGGTCCTGACAGCTCCATAACACTGAGCCCTTGGCATGAATTTGGTGACACCATGCCACACCTGGGACTCAAAACAAGGAGCATAGCCTGTTGGAAATGGCTCCGCAGTGCTTATGATTGGAGGATCCTGGTGAGATTTGCGAAGGCGAATTAAATTGGTCTTGGAGACTCCAAAACGGGAAGCTAGAGATAAATCTTTCTTGGAAGTGATTTTTGGCAGTTGTGTGGAAACCATTTACCTCTATCTGCAGTGATCATGGTTTTTTTTCCTAAGAATCAAAAAGGGTGGGTCCTTCCGGGAGCTTGCAGAAAGATCCTGCCCTCTCATGAAAAAAAAAGAGGAGAAGATAAACATAAAAGAGGATTGAGGATGGGAAGAAACTAGCAGCAGCCTTGCTCCTCTAGAGTGAGAAGCCACCTGAGAAGGAAACCACAAGGCCAAGAAGAGCAGACTGCAGCTTTGTTAACGGTCCCTGGTGCACAAGCAACCCAACCTGAGGGACTAAGGACAGAGAAGTCAACACTGCTGAGTCCATTAAAGGACAGCCTAACCCCTTAAAGACCGTAAGTTGGACAATCCTATGTTGGGGACATTGGGGGACTGTGCTTGGCAAGGTACTTCTTCTAACTCCTCTTCCCTAAATTCATATTGCATTTAACCACTCTCCCTCAGCTGCAAAATTATAGCTCAGAATTGCGAAGATTTCTTAAATTACAATAGTTGGGTTTTTTCTACATTGAAACACAAATTAAATAAATGCCAACTATATATTTTGATAATGCAGCGGTTCTCACCTTGGCACTTAGGCTTTAGCATACCTACTACTGCATCAATGCACATGGGTTTCCCTGATGTTCCAACCAAATGTTCCTCATAATGTACAAACTTCCTGTTTACTTTCTGCTTGTTTCATACAAATCTGCTTTATCAAATTTTCAAATGGACATGAAATGAAGGAAAGAGGAAAAATCAGAAACTACAATTAATGGAATCAAAAGAATATATAAATGCAGGTAGGGAACCAGAAGACCCATTTCCCAATAAATAGATATGATGCCCCAGGCATCATTCCAAGAGAGATGCCTATGTTCTTGTAGCCAGGAAGTAATAGATACAACAGGTGCAGACAGAAAGGAGATAAAGGAGAACTAACTTTATATTAAGGAAAGATACAAAAATAGGAAAGTTCTTGTTTACTTATAATAGTGGGAAAATCTAAATATGCAGATGAAAATTACATATGGAAAATTCAACAAAGATCAAAATTCAAAAATAATTAGAGGTTATATGTACATATATACACATATGTATATATATATATACATGTATATAATCACTTACTAGTAAAAAATAGAAATAAGAAGCTGAGCATTAAAACACCACAATGGCTTTATATCCCAAAGTACATGCCTCTCTATTCACTCTGAGCTACAGAATATGACTAACATTTCAACTTGAACAGAAATACTGTTTTTTCTTCTATAGTACTTTGAAAGCTATACAGCTTGGAGAATGAATTCTTCAGATAACTTATCATTTGTATGGATAAACATTATATGCATCATTCCCTTTAAGGACAAAAGAAGGATCATGGGCTTTCTTATGTCCCTAAAATAGACAACAAAGCCTTTTACACACCTAAATTGGGGACCATTCCTCATCCCAAACAATATAGAACCAGAATGTATGAGAGCTTAAGAGAATGCTCAGAGCTTAAGAGCACTGGCTGCTTTTGCAAAAGACCCCATTAAATTTCTAGCACCTACATGGTGGCTCATAACTATCTGTAACTCCAGTTTTAGGGGAACCAACACCTACTAATTTAGGCTGCTGGGGTTTTTTTTGCAGTGATTTGTGCACAAGAGAACAATAAGAGAATGTAGTGAGGAAATGGAAAACAATTCCCCCAGGGAATGTGGACGAAGATGAAACTAATGGGGAATCTTACAGTAATAGATAAAAGTTCCTCTGTTTCTTTCCACTCCTACTCAACATAAACCTATGACTACCCCAACTGCTGCAAAAGAAACTACCTTATCTGAAACTGCTAGAGAATCCTTAATGTATCCGTTGATTGTATTTTGAGAGACACTGGTCCCAGGAAATATTTTACGGACAGATGGTGCTAGGAACTTACTGGCACGATGTCTACAGGAAACTTGAGACCATCTAGTTGTTCAGAGAAAGGTTTAAGGTCTACATTTTGGCCCAAAACAGCTGGCATAAGCCCAAAAGAACATGGGGAAGGTGTGCCTATAATTAAACTTAGAAAATGTAATGCTCTTATCTATATGATGCAAACACTGCATTGGGCCTCTTGAAGAATGAAAATAACTTTCAGATTTGTTTCTTAAGACTGAATGTCTTGTACCATGTAACCATAAAGGGCAGCCAGCCAAAATATTTTAGATAGCATAAAACTATCCTCAGTGTCTAGCTGTTTCCTGTCTGACCTGCTGTGGGAGGTGTGGTGTTCTCTGAATGTGGAATTGATGGAAGGAGAAAGTGGGCAGAAGGCTTGGGAAGCATTGCCATGAATCTTAAAAGTTCTTTGGAATTGATATGTAAAACTCATGTTTTATATGCTTTACAGTGCATAATGATTTCATTATTAGAGGATAAATATAAGAGGTCCTCCCTTAGAGAGAGAGTGTGCAGACTCATAAGGCCTCAACACGCTGCTTGGCTCATGTTGATTTAGAGGGCCTTGTCGTCTTGGTGTCCTTCATCACTTCTGGCTCTTACACTCCTTCTACCTGTTCTACCTTGGGGTTCCCTAGCCCCTCTGGGAGGAGTCTGACATCCCATTTAGGGCTGAGTGCTCCAAGGTGTCTCACTCTCTGCATATTGTCTGGCGGTGGGTCTCTGTATTTGTTTCATCTGCTGCAGGAGGAAGCTTCTCTGATGCTGGCTAAGCAAGGTGCTGATCTATTAATATAGCAGGGTCTCATCAGGAGTCATTTTATTACTATGGGTTTTTATTTGTTTGTTTATTTTGTATTTTGTGAGATTATTTACACCCATGGTATATTGGTTTTACCTTAGGTCCCTGAGCTAGCTCAGTCTTCCCAAAAGCATCACCCAAGACACCTAAAATCCAATGGACAGATTATTAATAAATCTTTTTATTATTTTCCATTTCTGTGCAGGTATTAAAATATGGTACATCTCACCTAACTGAGAAGAAATCAAGTACAGAACAGAACTAAAATACAGTTAAAAACAATATAACACTAAGATTCGGGACAACGTTACAACAAAAATTTACGACAACCTTGTACATTTTGTTAGCTATTAGTACGCGTTTGTTTCATAGTGTGTCTATTTTTAAAACTCAAGCTTTAAGAGTATAGTAAAATGTTTCTACAATGAAAGGTTGTTAATCATCTTGACATTCATTGCAAATCTTGTATTGACCAAATATTCTTATTAAAAAATGACCACACAGTCATCCCTTGCACATACAGGTGATTGGTTCTAGGATTCCCTTCAGATATCAGAATCTGCAGGGGCTCACTTCCAATGTTCATAGCATCATGTGTGCTTATAGCCAATCTACAAACTCCCACAGACATTGAGTCTTGACTGCATTACTGCTAATACCCATCAACTTCTCTAAATAGATTTTAAACTATGGTGTCTAGGGAGTAATGACAAGAAAAAAATCTTTGTATGTTCAGTAGAAATGTACATTTTAAGAAGATTTTCCATCTGCTGTTGTTTGAATATGTGGGTGCATAGTATTCTGACATTGAGAAAAATAGTTATATGATATATTACTAAAATAGAATATATATGCTAAAATAATATAACGTATAAAAGAGGCAGTTAAAGTTGTTATCCAAAAATACTCCAACGCTAAAATGAAGAGAGTAGCATAGTAATGATCCTTGGCTTTGTTGCTCCAAAGTACACTGAAATAATTTTTCTTAATTCAAGAGACCATGGCGGTAAAAAAAATTGCAGTGATTGGTGCTGGAGTCAGCGGACTAGGTGCCATTAAGTGCTGTTTGGAAGAGGGACTAGAACCTACATGTTTTGAAAAGAGCAGTGACATTGGAGGACTGTGGAGATATGAGGTAATTTTATAAATATTTTCAGAGTATGGCATCATCTATGTGTATGAGAGTTGCTTCTATTCAACTAGGAAATAAAACTGATAACATAAATTATTTCTTAAGTATACTTTCCAAATGAGTGATAAATATTTAAATAAATATGAGATTCCTTGTGGAATAAGCATGACCCTATTCACTTTCATGTCCCTGGCAACCACACATGTAACACTTAGGATATTGATATGCAAATTTTGCATAAGAGTGTTGAAACTCAAAGATCATGCAAAAGCATTTTCCCTCTAGCAAACTTGCTATTAGTTGTGACATTTTCTTCCATATCACGCAATCACCCTATATCATGTTTTGTGTTGTTAACTGGTTATTGGAAAAACATGTCTCTACCAAGAAAGGTGTGTTTCCTTACAAAGAGAGTCCTGTATAATAACTTAAAAGAGTGAGTCTATCTCAGTGTCTCCAGAAGTTACAAGGATGGAAGGAAAATCTCAACTTTGATGTGATTCTTCGATCATGATCATTGAAAGCTGCTCTTATGAATTCACCGCATCTATCTTGCTGTTGCCATTATCATTTCTCTATGTTTTAATATACCTCATGGTTGCATTACTTCTTTTGTCCCAAATCATGTAAGTATTATCTCTATTACATTCTCTTAAACAAAACCCCTTCTGTTGTGAGGCAGATTTTGGAAGTCTCCCTTCCAAACCTTCTTTGAGTTATTTTCTAATCTTGTCTCAGTTTGTGTGCATTCTTGGGGCCTGTTATCTGTTTCCTGTTGTAAAATAATTATTGTTACCATGGAGTTAGTCAATATAAATAGAGTTACAGAAAAGAACCCTCATGACGAAATGAGCCTAATGCCCTCATCTTGCTGAATTACTATTACAAAACCTGAAACCCAAATCATGACTTTTCAAAGAAAAGTATTCCAAACACCACAGTTCTGGTCACCCCTAACACATTCTGGAAGCCACGGGTTGGTTCGTTTCCTTTAGGAGATACCAGAAGGTGGAAAGGCTGGACTATACAAATCTTTGACCTGCAATACATCCAAGGAGATGACAGCCTTCAGTGACTACCCCATCCCTGATGATTACCCCAACTACATGCACAATTCAAAAATGATGGAGTACCTAAGGATGTATGCCAGTCACTTTGGGCTCACGAAACACATCAAGTTCCAGGTAAGAAGCGGAACCCCACACACTTCCTGCTCCCTGGTCAAGGCAAAATTTGTACAGCCAGAGCCAGCTGAGGAGGGGTTTCAATCTGCATTTCCCATCCTTGTGTCTACTATGTTCATGATTAATGAAGATGTATTTGTCTTATGTTCCCCACCAGATGAGCACTGTCCCAGCTGGAATCTGAATTCCAACATTTGGCTAATTCTGTAAAGTAAAAATGTATGTCATAGGAAATAAAAGTCAATGCGTTTGTGCTCTAAGAAGCCATAACGTTCGGGAAATGATCATTTTAGGAACTTTGTGTGCACACAACTTCTAGCCACCCAGGAGCTGTGCATAGAGCTACGTTAGCTACTTAAACATAAAATTCTACAGGGAAAAAAATGGATAGAAATGTCCCTTGTTTTGTTCCTTGTTTCCTAGACAAAGGTGCTCAGTATAAGGAAGCGCCCTGATTTTTCATCCTCTGGCCAGTGGGACGTTGTGGTGGAAGCTGATGAGGTGCAGAAAACTTACATCTTTGATGGGATAATGGTCTGCAGTGGTCACTACACGGAGAAACATCTTCCTTTACAGGATTTTGCAGGTATTTCTCTGGTGTGTGTGAGAGCAGACTCTTAGCAATCTATTGCTTTAATTAATTAATGTTTACAACCTGACCACAGATTTCCCTTTCTTCCTCTTCTCCAGTCTCTTCTGCCACTTGTTCTCTAACACACACACACCACCACCACCACCACCACCACCAATCCTCTATTTCTATTCAGAAAAGGGCAGGCCTCCCATGAATGTTAACAAAACATAGATCAAGTTGCAGTAAAACTAGGCAACTCCCCTCATATTAAGGCTGGGCAAGGCAACCCAGTATGAGGAAAACGGTTCCAAAAGCAGGCGAGAGTCAGAGACTGCTTCCACTGTTAGGAGTTTCACAAGAATATCAAGCTAGGTCAGTCCCATGCATACTCCCTGGTTTTCGGTTCAGTCTCTGTGAGACCCTATCGCCCAGGTTGATTCTGTGTGTTTTCTGGTGGTGTCCTTGACCCCACTGACTCCTACATTCCTTCCTCCTGCTCTTGAACAGGATTACCTGAGTTCTGCCTAATGTCTGTCTGTGAGTCTCTGCATCTGTTCCCATCAGTTACTGACATTTCTGATGACAACTGGGCTAGGCACCAATCTATGTGTATAGCAGAATGTTGTTAGGCATCATCACATTGACATTTTTTCCAGTCATGTCTGGTTTCCTCCTAGGTCTCTGGGCCATCCAGCCTCTGGGTTCTGGTGTGCCAAACAGTGTCAGGGGTGGGATCACTCTGGTGGCATAAGTCTCACTCTGGACAAGTCCTTGGATGCTCACTCCCACAATCTGTGCCATCCTTACCCCAGCATATCCAATAGGCAGGACGAACTGTAGGTCCAAATCTATGTGGTTGGACAGGAAATACCCAGTTCAGGCTGCATTTTCCTTAATGCCAGGAATCTTAGTTGGAATCATACATGCAAATCCTGGGAGTTTCCCTTGCACTAGGTTTCTACCTTACCCCAAAATGCCTCCCTTTGGCAGTTGTCTTTTTCAGTACTTTTAATGCCTTTCCTATTATAGGCATCAGACAAAGGAGCATATGCAGAAAGGATGCAACAGAGGGTGCCGTAAGTTCATAGAACAGTTAGGGAAGATGTAGCAATTGAAATGAAGATTGAATTGGAAAGAGTTCCTTGACAAACAAGATCTGAGAGAGACTTTCATGGAAGGGGAAGCAATGTGTAAAAATCAGTAGATGGGGAAAATGTGGAGACAGCTCAAGGATTAGCAAGTACTTGCAGTGCCTAGTTTGGGAGAAGCATATAAGAGTCGATGGAAAAGCATTTCTCTCTCTCTCTCTCTCTCTCTCTCTCTCTCTCTCTCTCTCTCTCTCTCTGTGTGTCTCTCTGTGTGTGTGTGTGTGTGTGTGTGTGTGTGTATGTGTGTATGTGTGTATGTGTGTGTGTGTGTGTGTGTGTGCATGCTTGTGCATGCATGTATGCACATGCATGTAGGAGAAGCAATTATATAATCAAGTTTGTACTTTATAAAGGTCAGTCTTGCCGTAGCATGAAACATTAATTGATACAGGAAGATGGTTGAGTCAGAAGCATCGATAAGAAACACTTTAAATAGACTAAGAGATAATGATGATAAAGACTTAATAAAACAATAAAAGTATGATTCAGAGAAGAGAATAAGAATTTGGAGATATTTGAGAAGTCTTTGGCACACTCAGTGAATGGCAGGTTATGCATCATGATACATTGTAATTTATGGCAATTATATTTTTGAAACATAATTTTCCAGAATGACTTGAAACTCTAATATGCCAAGCTTATGGTATTAAAAAGAGTGTCCACTAGCCAGATGTCACTGATGACCACTTGATATGTGAAGGATATAAAATTAAGATGTTTCCATTGTAAAATATTCATCGCACTTAGAAGACACAGAAGAAGCATAAAAAGGATCTCATTAATAACCTTGAATTAACTCTATAATTAGCACCTTAGAGTATCCTGGATTAAGTAAAATATGGGGTTGAAATTACTATTATTTTCAGCATTTTTGGGCTCCTGAGAAGTTTAAAAATGCACATGTGGTTGGCATTCAATTGCTTTTGGACAACACTGATGTACATTGCTAAGGATCTTTACAAATTTGTGAATCTTCAAAGAGTTATTAAGAGTGAAGAAACAGTCTCATATCTCAGAACAGAAAATTAGAAAAACACAATAACATTGTAAAGTGGCAAGGAATTGACACATTGAGTAAATCTTAAATGGCTATATCTTTATTGGCTCATTTAAAAAGAATCTGCTCTGATTTTGGTTTTAGCCATATATTCACTGTTATCAACTGTTTTGTTCCTTGGGTGAGAACATTCTGTAATAGTGTCATAAAGTCCAAGGACAAGCAAGAGAATTAAGTCATGTGAACTTCAAGTTTAGGAACAAAATTTATCAACCAGTGTTTTCCACTTCTTGTGACTCAGGGGATTTGACTCTTCCTTCACAGGAATCACCAACTTCCAAGGCAGATATCTCCACAGCTGGGAGTACAAGCACCCAGGCAGCTTTGAGGGAAAGAGAGTGCTCGTGGTTGGCATTGGGAATTCTGGAGCAGATGTGGCAAGCGAAATCAGTCGCGTTGCTGAACAGGTTTGGTGTCATACCCTGATTCTGCTCTTGGGTGTAATCTTGATATCTGCAGAGAACATGAGTCTAGACTTTCTCTGAGTTTAGCAGTGTTGTTCTCATTTGGATTTCAAGGGCATATTTTTTTCTGACTAAACATGAATAAGAGAATAAAGAATTCCAAAGTGACAATAATCCAAGTCCATAATGCACTGGAGTTCTGGAAGTAACACTCTAGTAACTAGAGTCCAGTAACTCAGAAATAGCCACAGGTAGCTAAATGGGACATTTCAAAAAGAAATGAATTTTACAGAAGACACTGTTTTCACATTGAAAATGAAGATTAAAGAGCAATCAATATACACAAATCTGAGTATTTAAAATATATTGTTGATCTGTGTGTGAAGGTGTTGAGAAAAAGGGGAAAATCCCATGACTATGAACAAATAAAAAGTAGGGAAAGAAAGAGGAGCAGTCCTTCCTCTGTGTGAAAGCTGCTGAGCATAGAGCATTATTTGCACAATTCAAAATTAAATTTTGATTCATACTTTATAGAAAAACATAAAATTCCCAATACCGAACACTTTTTGTAAAATAAGTCATGATTCTGAGATACAAGAGCCACAGATCTCTGTGACAATGACATCACTCAAGTGATTGTAACATCCATAGAAAAACATCCTCTTCAAGGTCTTGCTAAATGACACAAAATAAAACAAAATATTTGTCAAAATATATGCTCCCTTCTTTTGCACTACAAACATTTTGTTTGTAATTTTCCAGTTACGAAAGTGAGAAAATTCCAGTCTGAATTTCTGTTTCCAACTTGTTTTGATCCAAATATTTTAGTCTCATGCTTCTCCATCACTTTGAAATTTCATCTGAAAGAGCTTACATGGAATCTGAATATGAACTAACACTTGACACGAAAACCCATTGTGTTGTTGTGGAGTTTTTCCCTTATTTTGGGACCACAGATACTCCAGACATCTAACATAGCTGGAGCAAACATCACAAGGAAAGTAGGCCCATTACAAACATTAAATCAACTGAAATGGCTTCCAACAATTGGATCTCTTTATGAAGTAGGGGAAAGGAAGTTGTCTAGGTGGACAGTGCAATACAAGAAGTTAATTCCATTCCCCTGACAATTAAAATAATTACTCCAAGGATCTAAGACCAGAGTGATTTGCAACTAAATACTGACTAGGCAACCACTTCTCTCTTGAAGGTTTTCCTCAGCACAAGAACAGGGGCGTGGATATGGAATCGGGTTTGGGAACATGGGAATCCTATGGATGCCACACTCTTCACTCGTTATAATAGAGCTGTCCAAAAGATCTACCCTGAATGCCTGA
Organism: Cricetiscus sungorus; assembly: GCA_030556225.1. NCBI lineage: Eukaryota > Metazoa > Chordata > Mammalia > Rodentia > Cricetidae > Cricetiscus > Cricetiscus sungorus. The sequence goes on from JANBXA010000730.1 coordinate 25,060,734, forward strand.
TCAACAGACATATAGAGAACAAGCTAAACTTGAGGTTTGACCATGCCAATTATGGACTGCTGCCTCAACACAGGTAAAGTTTAGAATTTGAAACAGACAATATCTTTAAGCTATTGGACTAGTCAACTAAATCTATAAGTACATGAATGGAATAAGCAATTCTTTTAATTCGTTGCGGCATTTCTTTTTATGGGGATTGTTGGAGTCCAGCTCCGGCAGGGTTCTTATGCCACAGGAAGGATGTGTGAAGTCAGCGAAAAATGAGGAGTCTAACCACCATCATCTTTCAAACTGATGGCCCCAACTAGCTCATGCTGTCTTTATTTATACAAGTTCTAATGCATTCAAGCACAAGCAGTTTCAAACCATTTCTCTTTAAACATTTTCCAAGAATCACTAACATTTTAGTTTCTCTTCTTTCCCACTCCCTTGATCTCATTGACCTTTATTTAGCCCGTATCATTATACGACAAGCCAAATCTTTATATCTTATTCATACTGTGCCTTTCCCAGCAGCAAACATGCAGCAACAAAGTGAGAGATTTAAGCCCTGTGATTAATTCTTAACAATATGAGATCAGCTAAGTATATTGTGATGGCTAGAATATCATTTTCAGGTGTTTATCAGTTTCTGAGTAATCTGTATGTCACCGTTATTATATGGATTGCAGTTATAATCTTATTTTCTATAAGTTATAAAAATAATAATGATTACTTTCTAACTCTGTAACTATTGAGGCTAAACTTCTCTTCTTCCTGGTAATTTCTACATGCACTTTTCTCTTAAATGAATTGGATTATTTTATTGATATTTTAATATTAGAAAAGTATCTAAGTGTTCATGTCCTGGTGCCAGAGAGATGTCTGACCTTTCATGACATATCTCTTTTTCTCTTTTCCTTCTGTGTCCCTAAGAGGTTTTTAATGTCATATATATATATATATATATATATATTATGTATATACATTCTTATATTACATATCGATCCCAGTTCCTTCTCCTTCCCTCTCATGCTCCCCAACCTCCCTCCCATCCCACCCAACCCCACCACCACTCCACAGGGAGGGTGATGCCTTGCAGGAGGGATCATCAAAATCTGTCAAGTCATTTGGAGTAGGGACTAGGTCCTCCCTCCTGCCTCTAGGCTAAGGATTTATCACTCCATGAGGAATGTGCTCCCAAAGTTCTTTCACGCACCAGGGATACATCCTGGTTCCACTGTCAGAGGTCCCTTAGATAGCCCAGGGCTATCTAACTAAGACCCACATTGTACAGTGGGTACAATGCTGGTTTCCCAGCTACCAGTCTGAAGGTCCATGAGCCCCCCCTTGTTCAGGTCAGCTGACTCTCTGTAGCCTGGTCTTGACCCCTTTTCTTATCACTCCTCCCTCTCTGCAACTGGATTCCAGGTGTTTAGCTGTGGGTGTCTGCTTCTGTTTCCATCAGCTACTTGATGAGGGCTCTATTATGGCATATAGTTACCAATCTCATTATCAGGGAAGAGCATTTAAGATAGCCTCTCCGTTGTTGCTCAGTTTATTAGTTGGAGCCATCCTTATAGGTCTCTGGACATTTCTCTAGAGTCAGTTTTCTCTTCAAACCTATAATGGCTCCCTCTGCTATTCTCTCTCTCTCTCTCTCTCTCTCTCTCTCTCTCTCTCTCTCTCTCTCTCTCTCTCTTTATTTTTGTTCTTGTCTATTCGACCCCCAACTTAATCTTCCTAGTCCCATATGTTCTGAAGATACCAGAAAATGGAAAGATCTCC